>CM020187.1:11298851-11317018 GCA_009805545.1 Oryza longistaminata | reverse complement strand
GGCGCCGTGCCGCCGCACTGCGATTGGACCCGGCGCGGACGCCGGTGCCGGCGCCCTCCCCTCGCGGCCGCCTTCCGTCGCCGGTCGCGCCCTCAGCGCCGCCCTACCATGCGTCGACAAGCGCCAGCTGCGCCGCCAAGATAGGGTTAGGGAAGAGCCAGGGAGATTGGAATTGGAAGGGCCTGTTGGAGAGTTGGACATTAGTCGGTCGAGGTGGGCCAAAAATTCTTCCAATGGGCTGGACGCCTAGGCCAAAAGAGGAAATAGTGAGCTCGGGGTGTTCAGTGCGGCTGTTTTCCCTCCATATTTCTGGCCAAAATCGCGTAATTTCTCTTCCTCCCAGGACCCACATCCCTATAAATGTTTTTAGTGGGCTTAGACGGGGTCTCCACTGTCCGGGAGCGGTAAGGGGGCTTCGAGACCCCCCGTCCCCACAGTAAATCCGCCCCTGTATACCCACATATATCCTATGCTACACGAGCACGCACTATACATATATCCACGCTACAGTACACCACCGTACTGCTAGGCCCCATTATAAGGCCTCTTCAAAATTCTTCCTTCGCGAACACCGACGCTTGCAACGACACCTCGTGAGCCGTGCCGAAGATCTCTCCCACACAGATGTCCTCCATCATGTGTCATCTCGATCAACTTCGATCACCCGGTATCCTTGACCGGTCTGGACCCAACTTCTCCCTGAGTCTCGTTCCCGATCCCCACCGCTTGACCGAAGTCTAGTCCTCCAAGAATCCCTTTGACTCTAGTCACCTTCTCACATGGTATCGCCGACCGCACTAGACCTCTGCTCCTCCCTGAGATAAGTCCCGGTCCTCATCCATTGACCAAGGCCTGACCTCAAGTCACCTGCCACTACAAATCAGACAAAAACAACCGCCTTCCTGGGCACAGCAATATCACAACCTTGACCACATAGTCACACGCACTCACACCAACATCCACACATATTTTCAAACCAATTCATCGAAATAAATTCATTTGCAAATGCCATTGTTCATCACAAAATATTAACATGACAATGATATTCACACCTCCGCTGTCGCCCGAGCCGTCTACCGCCGCCGTCGCCGAGCCCCCCGCAGCCGCTCATCAACGCCATCAAGGAGGCCGGCGGCGACCACGTCCGGAGGTGAGGGCAGAGGCGGCGTCGGCCATGGTTGTTGCAAACGGCGTTGTCGGTGGTTGCAAATGGCGCTCATCCCATCCCTCCCTCGTTCCTTGAACCAAACAAAAAACTGGGATCGTCCTATTCTACAAACCAAACACCCGAATGGAATCATCCCAATCCTCAAATCAGTGATGGTTTCATCCCATCCCACTTAGTCCCAGAACCAAACACACGCTTAAAGGATTCTCCAGCTCCAGTACGTCGAACCGTCGGGCTCATTATTAATCGGACCAAGAAACAAACAGCGAGTTTCCAAAGCTGGATAATTGAAGCAACAAGTTGGTATGAAGTGTAGGAACCAATTCAAGTCAATAAACATTTTCGTCATGTGGCCGTTGGCCCATATACTGTATGCCTCAGCGGCCAGCACATAGGGCGTACTACTCATCATTCACACTTCATTATCTAGCCGTTGGGGTAATATCACTTGTAAATTTTTAAGGCAACTGTTAACTAGTATCTTCGTCCCAGTTTATAACGACGAGACATATTCTATTACTATAAATCTGAATAAATCATGTGTCTTGTCCAATCATAAATTGATGTACTTTGAAACGGGCGAGCATAAACTATGAATATGTTCGGTGCAGTTTGTTGCGGCAGCTACAATAACATTATCATCATGCACAAAACAAAAATGCGATCGTTACAGTGTTTGCAGCTGTGCATCCGCATTGAACATGCCCCGTATTCAATTGTTCATATCATCTATTCAATCCTTCCGTCGGTCCGTCCCAATATGGTAATATCTAGTATCGGATTAGATTTTTTATAATACTACCAATCTAAAAAGAATGCTTAGTCATGTACTATAAAATGTCTAATCCGATACTAGATTTCTATATTTTAGGATGGATGGAGTATAGTTACATGAATGGTTTCAAATATTCTATCCACTTTTACCATTTCCCTTTTTTTCCTTGTCATTTATCGATTTTTTTTGAGGAAATCATTTATCGATTTTAACTAGATATAACATATATAAAGTTGGCTCTTTTGTAAAAGCCAACTCTTTTCCTTTTCCTTTCTATGTGCCTGTACTCCATTCCATTAAGTTGTTTTGGTTTTATCCTCAGTTAAATTATTCTAAAGAAAAATTGACTAAGTTAATACTACCTCCGTTTTTTAATAGATGACGCCGTTGACTTTTTCTCACATGTTTGACCATTCGTTTTATTCAAAAATTTTATGCAAATATATAAGATATAAATTACACTTAAAGTATTATGAGTGATAAAACAATCCATAACAAAATAAATTATAATTACATAAATTTTTTGAATAAGACGAATGGTCAAACATGTGAGAAAAAGTCAACGGCGTCATCTATTAAAAAACGGAGGGAGTATAAAAACATAATGATATTTTAAACCCCCCAAAAAATATAGTACAAAAAAGTATTAAATGGTATATTTAATGTAACTAATTTACTGTTGTAGAGGTTACTACGTTTTCCTATGAATTTAGTTAAACTCGAAAAAAAACTGAGAGAGAGAGAGAGAGTATAAATGTGTGATATAAACAAGCTGTAATCTTACAATCATAATTGGCCAATGGCAATTTTTTTTAATTTAAATTTGTTAGGACAACTTCTTGTTCAATTCTCCAGCTCTGACAAGTGACAACTAGTACTCCTATTTCGTTTGGTACAGTAGGCTCGGTTCGATTTTATTTGATACGGTTGTTAGGAAGGACCCAAATTTGAGCTTCTCACAAGTCTTCGGTCAAGAGTCAAGTCGTATTAAAATAATGCATCGCTGGTGAAGCTTTTTTTCGCGAACGTGCAAAAGTATGTTAGAAGAAAATAGTTATAGTTACACAACACAATGCCAGGGGAAAGGATAAAAAAACAAAATAAAAAACTGAAGCTTAGAATAACTACGACGGCTAAAACAAAACTCCAAACAATGGGAAGGGGCTGAGCCGCACTGCGCTCCCAACAAGTCCCAAAAACAACAACGCTAGCTAGTGACCACAAACGGTTCTCCAAGTGGATGGACTACAGAATTACTGTTTAAGCTTCCCAGAGTTAGAATCATTAATGAAAAGCTAGTGATGAACTTATGCAGATCTATAACCAACAATAAAGTTTTTAAGTAAATTTGTATGTACGTACTCATTTCTTAAGTAAATTTGGTTCGTCTATTTTTAACTGGCTTGGCTAAAATAAAATCTTCCTAGAACGAAGGTAGTACTCTCATTTTAGGTCACCAGGTGTGTAGGGAGCAAACGGATGTTTCATATAAAATGGAGGGGGTGGGGGTGCTTTTCTTAAATTTGAGTGAATATTTTTTTTGAATGACTCGCACGAGACAATGCGAAGTTCTATTGACAGAGCAGGAAAAAAATTACAAGATTACAACCCTGGAGGGTCATAACCAGGAAAAGGAAAAAATATACCACCACTCACACACCGACACCAACACACAAGACCGGAAGAAGGTTAACACCGGACCGGCCGCCGCTAAGCATGACCGACCGCCGCTAGACCAACAAAGGAACACAGACGAGATCGCCCAAAGAACGCCCTCGCAACCAACGCAAAGCCAACTCCTAGAGCATGCTTGCACCAGTCGATCGAGAGGTTTCGGCTAGGGGATGCCAAAACGGTGTCTTCAAGAAGAGAAGCACGGAAAACCGCCGCCGCCGCCGTCCGTCGGGGCTCAAAGGAGCCATGACTGTGCTTACGCCCGGCAACTACCCTTGAGGGATGAGACAGCACGACAACGCCCTCAGAAGGGGGAATTAACCATCGTTGTCGGTCCGGCCAAGGCCGGACTGGGTTTTCACCCGCGTTCACCACCTACGAATTCACGGCTGACGCACCGATGCTCCACCACCACTCAACCTCTGTCGACATGTGGGACCACTGCACTGGCGCCCCCCTTCCCCGCCGGCCAGCCTTCGTGCGCCGAAGACCGCGCCACATCCACTGGCAGCTCCTCCTCGCTTCGAGGTCGCCTCCTCCACCGCCACCGCCGACCGCGCCTCTCAAGCCAAGCCGGCCTCCTCCACTGGACGTGCCTCTCGTGCCAATCCGGCCTCCCTCCATCGGTCGCGCCTCTCACGCCAAGCCGGCCTCCGTCGCTGCTGGCAGCGCCTCTCGCGCCGTGCTGGCCTCCTCCACCGGACGTGCCTCTCGTGCCAATTGCAAGCGAAGAATCTGCTGTGCTTCAGTGCTTGCACCTACCGATCCCAAGTCGAAGCCGCGGTTCTTGAGCTCCCGGTACTCCTGGCAAAGCGCGCAGTACTCGCAGCAGAAATGGACGAGAAATCGGGGCAATCCCTTCGTCCAGGTCGAACTGAGCCCTCATCTTGGACCGGTAGAAGCACGAGTACAAGCACCCCATCCCCGACGCGAAGAGGAGCGCGTAAGCCGTCCCGCTCGCGAGGCATGCTGCAAAATCGATCACAGTTTCACACGCACCGAATCAACGAACAAGCTGGTGAATGGACCAAAATCTTTCGCTGGTAAGGAAGGAGGAGAAGAAGGGAGAACTCAACGGCAGGTGCCCTTGTCCACGATGTCAGCGACCTGCCCAAAGGTGATGCAGGGGCACAGCGCATAGTGATGAGACCTTCATGAGAGAAACGACAGGTGTGATTGAGCAACCATGGGCCGGCAACCATCTATTGCTCTGAACTCTGAACTCTGAAGAACGTGTGGGAACGACTGACTGACTGAAGGACTTACAGTTTCCGGGGTCGTCCATGCAGTGGAAAAGGCCGGTGGACCATCGCGTCAGCCCGCCGCCGGTGCGGGGGGTGTTCATCGTCGGCAGCTGGTACGTTGCCGGCGGCGGTGCCGGTTGGTGGAGCACCGGCGCTGTACTTGTTATACGCGTCGGGAGGGGCGGAGGGATACATTGCTTGGGAATACAGACTTTTGTTTATGCCTCTGCTAAAGCGGAAGGCAAGACCTGGTTTCTCCTTACCTTATTGTCCTTTAAAGGATTCTCCAGCTCCAGTACGTCGAACCGTCGGTCAGGCTGTGTTTAGTCGGGGAAAAGAAATTTTTGGGTGTCATATCAGACGTTTGACCGGATATCAAAAGGGGTTTTCGGACACGAATGAAAAAACTAAATTTCAGAACCGCCTGGAAACCGCGAGATGAATCTTTTGAGCCTACTTAAGCCGTCATTCGCACATATGGGTACTGTAGCACTTATGGCTAATCATGGCCTAATTAGGCTCAAAAGATTCGTCTCGTGATTTATAGCTAAACTGTGCAATTGGTTTTTCTTTTTTGTCCACATTTAATGCTCCTGCATGTGTCAAAGATTGATGTGATAGGTGAAGGGGAAATTTCTGGGAACTAAACTGGCCCTCATTATTAATCGGACCAAGAAACAAACAGCGAGTTTCCAAAGCTGGATAATTGAAGCAACAAGTTGGTATGAAGTGTAGGAACCAATTCAAGTCAATAAACATTTTCGTCATGTGGCCGTTGGCCCATACTAAACTGTCAAGGTGCTGGGTTCGCCGCGAGCTCGGGCATGCCACGTCATCGTATTTTGCAGAAAACTCCTCGTCGTTTCGGTATTTCGGATTAGGTCCAGCTGATCAGAGCCGTTCTTTCCACGCGTGCACAAGATCTAGCCGTCCATTTCCATGTACGACCTTGCCTGGTTGTGGAATCGGTGGCCGGTGCGCTCCCCACGTCGGTCTCCTCCCTACACTGCCTCCTCGATTCCCTCTCTCCCCGTCTCCCCGATCCCCTTTCTCTCTCCTTCTCCGGGCGCCGCCTTCCTCGCGCCGTCCCCTCCTTCCGGTGCGGCCGCTCCCCCTCGCCTACAATCCCGACCTCGCCTCCACCGCGGTTGCCGCTCCTCGGCGAAGGAGCACAAAGCGATGCTAGCCGTCATCTCCCTCTTCTCCCCTTTCATCTCCACGCGCCCCACGCTTCCCTCTCCTTCATGCTCTCCCACTCGCTCAGTGCCCGATCTGATTCGAGGTCTAGGCCCTCCCACCGGTGGATCTGGCTGCCCTCGGTCCGGGCTCTAGCGCCGGGGATGGTGCTTGTGCTCCTCGATTCTCCGCACACCCCTCACCCTATCCTCTGCGCGATGCGGTGGCGGCGGGAGGGCGGATAAGGCGCACGTCAAATCCGCCACCGTTGCCCCCTCTCTATTCTCTCTCCCTCTGTGGCAGCGGCGACGGGGGACCTACGGGGGCGGCGGAACCGGTCGCGCATCCTCATCCGCCGCCCGATGCCCCTCCCCTTAGGGCGGCGTCGGACCGGCTGCCGGCGCTGGCTGTCGTTCCGGGCCTCCCTGCCTCGTGCGGGTCCGTGGACATCGCCGTTGGCCACGGAGCCGAGGCCGATACATCCAAGAACAGCATCCCCTGCTGGTATGCCAGGTACGTGCATCACCGCATCTCCTCCGACTCAAAGGTACCCAAGCCGTCGCCGGCTCGCCGGCCACAGCACAAGGTGCTGGACCAGGCGGCGAGGCCACAGCTTGTCATCCTGGGGGACCAACGCCCGCCAGCCCCGCGCCCAGAGCCATGCCTGGTTGAAGAAGACGGCTTGCTCCGCCATTGTCCTTAGCACCGCGCTGCCTGGAGCGGCCGAGGGCAGTGGACAAGAAACCAAGCTAAGATCGGTGCTTTTCTTTTTCATTTTCCTGTTTATGAAGAATTATCATGAAGAAATTCGTTCCTCAGATGTGCTCATACATCGGGCTGGCGTTTTTCCCTTTACAGAATAGAAGGAGCATCAGAACTTGATTCAGAGCGTGAAGGAATCATCTGCAACAATGCTTAGGTTCTATGGTGGTACCGTCATCTCGAGCCAAACACAAGAGGTTAGGTGTCTTGAACTATGCCCTGTCAATGATCAGCTTGTTGTTGCTAGGTATGTTTCATGGGCTGTTTAATATATGCCATCAATGCACTGATTATGGATAAGAAGCTAGCGATGCCAGGTTCTCCGAGTCTAATGATATTCCATAACAATTTTAGCTTACGAATTTAATCTAATTAAGTTGTGGAAACAATTCTACTTGGTTTTCATGAGATGGATACTTATGATCGTAGCTTCCTTCATGAGATGGAGCAGAGACAATACTGATGAGTTGAGCTGCCAACCAGGGAAAATAAAAAGAAAACAAACTGGTAACAGATACGATTTTTTCTATATATTGTTAATAACTGCATTTCAATTTTCAGGATGTAAAATAAGGAGGTCGTATACTGTGTGAAGAGGAAATGCAATGCTGCGAGGATTGAAAACGCAAGGATGGCAACCTAGGCATCACCTTCACCAAGAGCATGACGACCTCGAGCAATGGCTGGTGATATATGGAGGCAAGAGTGGGGTTCTAGCTAGCCTTCTAGCATAATTTATGTAGCAAATTCAAATAGAATATTGAATTTTAAGAATTGATTGACCAGTTAAGGCTGGTAGAGGATCTCATGTTGCTACTGAGGTAATATGAAAAATTGCTATAACTGCAATCTGCGTAGCTTGTTCTATCTATGTAACATCTCTTGCGCATTATATTCAGGTACCCGGGTTGCAACCTCATATGAATTCACTGTTGCTTTACAGGTGCCCATCCAGCGGCATGGATTGGGGCCTCGTTACCTGCGCGTTTTTTTTTTGAACGATCTCCCTCTGTTTTTGTCGACCTCTGTGCTGGATGGCACGTGCGTGTGTGCATATGCTTTGGGTGGATGGTTGGGTCATCGTGTGTTGATCGGGATCTGTTTGGTGTGCCGATGGTTAGGCTCCTTGGCTATTTTTTTTGGGTGACAATGGTGGTGATCTGGGTCACCGCACAAACTTTCACACTTTCTGTGGGTGGGTTGTGTTTTTTGGTGTACATATATGATTAATTTCAGTGGCATACAGGGTGATAGAAGTAAACAAATTTTGAAGTGCTTGCTACTCATATTCTGATGCTCTGGTGATAATTTTAATGTTAGGGTGAGTTCGAAGAAGGTTCCATTCCCTGACATAAGGAAACGAAGAGGCGAGGAAGGGTAAGGCTCAAATCTCTTTCATCCTTTTCTTGCAGACACCTCTACTGATACTTTTTGCAGCACATTTTATCCATATCTGATTTTAGCTGCTTCTGATCTGTGAAGAGAGAACAGAAATGAAGCAGCACGTGTACAAGGAATTTGTCGAGTCATTCAAGGGTGAGACACATCTGGTCGAAGTTTGTCCGAGGAGGTGGGTGGTGATCCTAATGCCAAGCTGAGGATTGATTCCGAAGGTTAGTGATATGGTTTACATTTCATATACCTTGTTGTAGTTGGCTTTACTCTCTGTAGATTGAAAATCATGATGGATATATACATTGTTTTCTTCTATTGCTCCAATTAATCAGAGACCAGCCTTTTTATTCATTTCGCAATGGTAGGCTGGAAAGTCCAAAGAAGGGGTGTCTGTTCCAAAGAAGGGGCAGTAGGTAAACGGAAAATATACTCGATTCTAGAAGAGGGTATCTTCTGGTACCGCTGCTTCATCTTAGATGGCCATATGACCAGTATAATCAGAATCCAAGAGGCCAACCACGAGTTTTTTAGATTATTCATGCTATACTTTTTCCCTATTTTACTTTTTTGGCTAACATCATGATTTGTGAATTTTCTGCTTTATGTATCTACATAGTTGATACCAACTGTTGAATGCGTTTGATAGACAAGAGGGTTGGTCTTAAGGGAACAAATAGTCATTGGTCTCGGTTTCGTGTTTTCGTTGCAATTTGCAGTTGCATTTATCCTGTACTCTGCTGACTATAGTTTGCCCACCATCATCATATAGTCATCTGTTTTCTCTTGCTGCTTGAGCTCTTGGGCAGTATTAAAGTTGCCAGTCCAAGTTCTGTCTGTAAAAGACATTTTCTATGACCTTTATAGCATTCCAGATCCTAATCTCATCCTTAGAGAGCCCTTTGATTGCTGATAGTAGTATTAAATTTCCGGACCTCTCTCATCCTAGAGGCCTTATAAGTGATGATTTTAGTATCAATCTCCACAGAACTGTACGACTTCCTGCCTTGACACATCAATTATGTATGGCCTTGATCGTTTGTGTTGGCTGCAGTTGCGCTGCTGCAGCTAGGCACTACCGATCAGGCCCTATATTGACCTGGGATTGTGATCACTTGCATCTGACCCTTCTTGCTCTTTAACACAGTCATTTCATAGTCAGAGTATGTGCAATACATGTACCTAAGAATAGTGCTTTGTTTATATTAGTAACCCATTTAAGTTTTTTTCCTGCATTTGAGACTGACTTTAGTCTAATCCTTGGGTGCTAAATAGTCTTTTGCTTTCTTTTTTCAGTTCAAGCAGGATGGGTATGCTATTGACGTGGTGACTGTTTATATGGGCTTGCCAATATTGGTGTTTATACCTTTCCATTCCATGTAGGTGTGCTCAAACTATAATATGTAGATATGTTGTTTATGCTTGGCATCCCCATTCATTTGAGGTATCTAGATCGATATTATACCAATAACTGTCAAAGAGTGATTTCTCTAGGAGACATGGTTTAGGTTGTGGCTAATTTTAAGTTTCTACATGTTGCCATTTACGATAGAATGCTAATTTTCCCTTTTCAGGATAAGAATAATTTTACATTGTTTATTTTAATGCCTTACATTTACTTAATTAAGATAAATTCCTTTTACCCTCACTGATTTTGTGTAAAACTGTCATTGTGTGTTCCTTTTTTTGTGTTTTTTTTTTTTTCTCTTCCTGAATTCTTGCCAATAAGATTTGGCCAGGATGACTGTCCTTATTTCTGGCCTTCTTTGTATGGCAGACCACACAGCATGGAGATTATACTTGCCGAAGAACTCTTCCCATCATTATATTCTCGAAAATAAAGAACGAGCCACTGCGTTGTGTTCTTTTATTTCATGAAACTATTACCTGAGTTATATTTTCCAACGTAGGTACAACCATTTCATGTTTGCAGAACCAAGCAACCACTACGCTGTTGTGCTTCTGTTGTCGATTGAACTAGGATGAGAAGCTTGCACATGGACTTGCTTTACGATCAAGTCAGACAGGTTCTTACTGTAAAGAGAGATTTTTTTTTACTTTGTTCTGTGCTCTATGAAAAATATATCATGTATATAGTCTTTACCTGATCTTCATGTAATATTTATTGTTTTCTCTAATTTTTTTTGTTGCCGCGGCAGCGTAGCGCGCGAACCCTTTCTAGTATACTGTATACGGTATACCTCAGCGGCCAGCACATAGGGCGTACTCATCATTCACACTTCATTATCTAGCCGTTGGGGTAATATCACTTTGTAAATTTTTAAGGCAACTGTTAACTAGTATATTCGTCACAGTTTATAACCGGACGGGACATATTCTATTACTATGAATCTGAATAAATCATGTGTCTTGTCCAATCATAAATTGATGTATTTTGAAACGGGCGAAACAATGTTCGGTGCAGTTTGTTGTGGCAGTCTACAATAACATTGTCATCATGCACAAAACAAAATGTGATCGTTACAGTGTTTGCAGCTGTGATATATGACGGATGTACATGCACACACCACTGGGCACGCAACACCACACTCACATCCCGCATATGTGCCCTCTAATACACGCTAGCTCTAAGAGACGAAAACCAACAGTATATCCCTGATCTCACTAAAATTTCGTTCGCTCTTTTCACCATTCAATTGTGATAACCAGACTTACCGTTAAGTACAGTAACCTTCCCTAAACCCTGGCTGCACAGTGCATACAACATTTAGGCTGTGTATAGTTTCCTTCAAACTTCTAAAAATTCTGTTACATTAAATGTTTGGACACATACATAGAACATTAAATGTGGATGAAAAAAAATCAATTGCACAGTTTGCATGAAAATTGCAAGACGAATCTTTTAAGCCTAATTACGCCATGATTCGATAATGTGGTGCTACAGTAAATATTGCTAATGATGGATTAATTAGACTTAATAGATTCGTCTCGCAGTTTACAGGTGGAATCTGTAGTTTGTTTTATTATTAGTCTACGTTTAATACTTCAAATGTGTGTCTATATCCTCAAAAAAAAATTAAAAGAAACTAAACACGGCCTTAGATACACAAGACGAGAACTACCAACTACCAAGTGGAGTATACCAGAAACAGCCAGTTTAACGAGCGGAACTCCATCAAGAAACGGTGGCTGAACTGCATAAAGAAGCAACGTAATGATTCCTTTCAATGTGGGCTGCCGAATGGCACATCAAGCTGCTGTTTCCTTTCAATCTTTCAGTAGTACTACTAGCACCGTGCTATGCGAACAGCAAAGATCGCTATCAAACAGGAGCGTATTCATTTCGGACTTCTTCATAAGTAGCCCAGCCTTTTCCCTGTGAATCCAGCCACGCTTCACTGTGCACTCGTTAGATCCAGTTTGTTCGCGCAGCAAACCAACGCGTGTGGTGTGCTCGCCTGACGACGCTCTTGCCTCTTCATCGCCGTCGTCGGTGAGACGGAGAGTCACCGAGCAGGCGCGATCGAGTATATATAATTGCGAGCACGCACTGCACGCCGCGGCATCCAGGACGGAGCCATGCCGAGAAGAAACTCGTAATTTTGGCCCACTTCTCCTACTGTTCATCCATGAGCCGACGGCCGGCACGACGTGACCGGCCGCATCATGTCACCGCTCACATGGATTGTCCGCTTGTTCACTTGAGCGTCTCCGAATCAGCGAGGCCAGGTAAAAGAAATCCAGAAAGATTGGCCTCGTCTCGTCGTCGGCATCCACGATGGCGACGAAGAATCACTCGTGCACGCGCGACGCGGCCTCGTGACGTCGTGCGGGGAAAGGAGCATTGGCGGAGGCGCGGAGCTCGCAATCGCACGAGTGTTACGAGACGAAAGGGGCCGCGGATTTTCTCAAGACGTTTACACGGCCCACCAAACAAGAGTTACGAGCCCGTACGAATGAAAGGTCCAGTAGGCCGAAACGCGTGGGATTCTGGCGTTTATGAGTTCATGCGGTCTGGTCGGTCTAGTACCGTCCTTGGTACCGTGTTTGGGCTGTTTAGTGGGCCCGGGGAGTTGATTCGGGTGGCCCGACCGCACCAGCGTTGGATTGGCCTGTTCGCCTTCTCCCTTCCTCCCATTTTCTCACCCAGGGTCCAGTAGGCCGAAACGCGTGGGATTCTGGCGTTTATGAGTTCATGCGGTCTGGTTGGTCTAGTACCGTCCTTGGTACCGTGTTTGGGCTGTTTAGTGGGCCCGGGGAGTTGATTGGGGTGGACCGACCGCACCAGCGTTGGATTGGCCTGTTCGCCTTCTCCCTTCCTCCCATTTTCTCACCCAGCGAAGAAATTTGCAGGAGTGCAGAACAGAAATCACTCTACTTGCAGTTGATACCTTCAAGAATCTTCTCTTTTCTGTTCTTGGCAGGAATAATTACGCTGCGTTCGTTGGTTGGGATGGAAACTAATCCATTCGTAAAACAGAGTGACTCATTAGCACATAATTAATAAAAAATAGATTAATACGATTATTTTAAAGCAACTTTCATATAAAATTTTATTAAAAAATACTACGTTTAGCAGTTTAGAAAACAATTAGCGTGCGAGAGATATTAGTTGGGAAAGGAGGAGGAAGAATAGCTGCCTAATTCCAATGTGCTCATTGGATCTCTCACCAAATCCCATTACTGTGTCTTGACAAGTCACAACACTTCTGAATGCGTCATATATTACATGAAACCCAACAAATCAAGCTAAATAGGAGTATACGATACATGAAATAGGCAGTGTGATCTCCAAATGAAAACCACAGAGAACATATTGCAACACAAGAACACAAAAGCGCACCATTTCGCGTTCGCCATCTTCGTCTACCTCATCATGCCGACCGGGATGCCCGGAGCTCCCATCACCGACGCTCCGGTGACGCCTCGCCTCTGCCTGTCCACATTGGCAGCCCAACCTTACCAGAAAACACTATTCGTCAGTTCGAGTGCTCCTCAAAAAAGTAGTACTAGTAGAAGATATTTCTTGCTTGCAAGCGAAGAATCTACTGTGCTTCAGTGCTTGCACCTACCGATCCCCAAGTCGAAGCCGCGGTTCTTGAGCTCCCGGTACTCCTGGCACAGCGCGCAGTACTCGCAGCAGAAATGGACGAGGAAATCGGGGCAATCCCCTTCGTCCAGGTCGAACTGAGCCCTCATCTTGGACCGGTAGAAGCACGAGTACAGGCACCCCATCCCCGACGCGCAGAGGAGCGCGTAAGCCGTCCCGCTCGCGAGGCATGCTGCAAAATCGATCACAGTTTCACACGCACCGAATCAACGAACAAGCTGGTGAATGGACCAAAATCTTTCGCTGGTAAGGAGGAGGAGAAGAAGGGAGAACTCACGGCAGGTGCCCTTGTCCACGATGTCAGCGACCTGCCCAAAGGTGATGCAGGGGCACACGCATGTGATGAGACCTTCATGAGAGAAACGACAGGTGTGATTGAGCAACCATGGGCCGGCAACCATCTATTGCTCCGAACTCTGAACTCTGAAGAACATGTGGGACAACTGACTGACTGAAGGACTTACAGTTTCCGGGGTCGTCCATGCAGTGGAAAAGGCCGGTGGACCATCGCGTCAGCCCGCCAACTGTGAAACACGATCCGACGCGATGGGACACCGACCTAAACATTCACACACATGGAGTATACTACTACTGTATACACATGCCATGTCCCCACATGTCAGTAGCACGAGAAGGAGCACATACATTGCATCACTGTTCAACACCCACCGCTCCCAAACCTGCATCTCATCTCATGTCACCAAAACGCAACATGCACACGTACGCCAAACAGCAGCAACAGTTTTGGGACACACAAGGGTAAAAACCAGCAACTACTACACCTTCTCTTTTAGTTCTTTACCATACACCGTAGTAGTATGCACGTTCTCCTTGCATGACGTATGTAAAAAAAATTTAAAACTTCTTGTATAGGAGTAATATCCTTCTGCTACTATTCTGCAGCCACAGAATCGAACAAACAAACAAGAGCTAGTACTAGCAGTCACAGCCGTTGGATATGATGAATTAGTGCAGCAGACGATAGATAGATACACTAGTACCACCAAATATGTACAGTATATGTATACGGATATTAATCTATCCCGGTCCATGAACAGTATGAGAAAACGTATTAAAAAAATTGCAACGAGGAGAATATATGAACGTAGTTGAATGGATTGACAGGCACGTAGATGCAGCTGCAACCAGAGAAAGCACACGGCTTCAGAGAAGAAAAGAAGAGAAAACGCTATATGATATGATGAGAAGTAGAAGCAGATGGCCATGTCAATGGCGATTCGAGCATGAGATGAACAGTGTGGCCATCGAGCCTCTGCAGGCCATTGCACTGCGGTTGGTTGCAAGTGCCATCCAAGTACAGACTACAGAGACAGTCACAGATATATACAGTAGCAGAGGCAAACATGAAAGGTAAAATGAAGAGAGAAGCCAAGAAATGGACGGCAAAATGAAAAAGAAGACAAAAAAGGATGCAAAAAAAGAGGACTGATTGATCGATTACAAGGAGTACTAACATTAACATACAAGTGAGATGAGAGGAGAGGAGAAGAGGCAAGAACTGAGATTAATTAACGTCCCTAAGAGCTAATTAATTAAGGAGTACGTACGCAGGCGGCAAGAAGATGGGGATTAATCACACACGAGGAGGAATTGGAAGAGGAGTAGGTGGAGCTAGGAGAAGAAGAACATGGCGATTGATTAACCTTGCCTTCTTGGATTGCGCCGCGGCGGCGGCGGAGGAGGAGGAGGTGGTGGTGGTGGGTAAAGATCCCGGGGGGGCCTGACATGCCCTGACAGCATTCGAACCGAGACTAAAGATCAAATATGCCCGTTACCCTTTTGAACCGGGACTAAAGATCATCTTTAGCCCCGGTTTTTATTGCATCCGGGACTATTGTGGAAATCGGCCGACCGACGAAAGATGGTTTCTCCACCAGTGATATTTCGGACTGGAATTTTTGAATTTTCGTTCTATCGGACCACCTGGTAAAATATTATTTTGGTATTGTTATTTCAATTTAGTATAATTAGTTCTATATAAAAATAGTCAAATGTGAAACTTTTAATCTGAAAATTCAGTTCTTTCTTCGCCATTTTGTTATGTTTTCATTTCTTAGTAATAATATTGTACGCTGCCGGCCTGGTGTCAATTAAGACGTCATAACTTAATTAAATGCTACGAAATCAAGAACATTCTTTCCTTATGCTTGTTTTTTCTCCTGTTGTGATCTTATCAGAGGGCATGTTTTAAGGGAATTAATTACCTATATTCAAATGGAGTATGTGGAAGAGATATCACTTTTAGCAAATCGGTAGTGATGCTCATGTGGTGCTCAGAGATAGTTGTACAAAACAATTATAGATGAGGGCGTTACCTTTAATTCCGTGCGTTACCTTTAATTCCTTTAGTTTTTTTTTATTAGGCCCGGTTTAGTTCTTAAATATTTTTTCCAAAAACATCAAATCGAATCTTTGAACACATGTATATGGAGCATTAAATATATATAAAAGACAAAAACTAATTGCACAGTTTGCATGAAAATCACGAGATAAATCTTTTGAGCCTAATTAGTCCATGATTAATTAGCCTTAGTCCTACAGTAAACCACATGTACTTATGACGGCTTAATTAGGCTCAAAAGATTCATCTCGCGGTTTTCAGGCGAGTTATGAAATTAGTTTTTTTATTCATGTCCAATATCCTCTTTCAACATCCGGTCAAACATTTGATGTGACACCTAAAAATTGTTTTCTCGATCGCGAACTAAACAAAGCCTTACATGAATAGCAAATGCACATGCAGTGTATACCTAGTACACAGTATATATATCCTTGTAATTTAGAATAGGGCAAATGTTTGAGAGAATGAAATTTGGAAAATATACTGTTTATTTCTTTAAAATATTCGGGATGCAAATCGTCTCGCATGGTAGGGCTGTGAGAGCGCGGGACCCACCACGGTCTCGAGACCATGCAGTATCGCTCCCTGGTTCAGCAAGATGGCATATGGTTTAATGATTAATCACGCTGATTAGCAATTAATTAATTACTAATGATGTTTACTTAAGAAAAATCATTAGTTAATTAATTCTTATAACTAACTAATTAAAATATTCGTAACTTTCTATTCGTCACCTTTTTTTCCCGCGTTTTGGTCCGTTAACGCGCTAATTTGATTGAATCGGACTCGAGTTCAACGGAGAGATAAAAACTAGCTAGGGTTCACGAGAGAGATAAACTCGAGTTCGAGCTCGATACGGAAGCGATTTCCACAGGGTTTTCTTCAATTTCTTAAGGGGAAAGATAGAGTAGGAGATATAGATCAAAAGCCCTCAACTAATTTGAGATTATCTCCACGGCATTGGGGTGGTGTCGGGTGTAGGCTGTGTCGACGGGGAATACCCGTACACCGGATAAATAGGGTATTGGGGTACGTTGGTATGATGACCTACACGATACGACTTCAAAACAGACAAAGACAAAGATTATACTGGTTCAGGCCCCTCGTGACGTAATAGCCCTAATCCAGTTTATATGAGATTGATATGAAAAACCACATAGTACAAAGAGAACAGATTAATCCGGCGATATCGGCGAGATCCATATCAAGACCGTTCGACGAGATCTCCCGGTGAATTTGGCTTCACATCCTCCGGCTTCGTAAACTATGGTGGTGTGTTGGTGCTATGATTTGATGATCTAAACCCCTCAGGGGATATGCCTTTTATACATGAGTTGCCTTAGTCTCTAAGTAGAACTCGGAGACAATGAACCCTGCACGATATAGAATCAACCCAATCATCTCCGAGTAGGACTCTATTAATCACCAGCACGTGAGGATATTTTCCATAATATCTTGTAGACTTCCTTACCGCATACGGATATATATTGTATAAACGATGGTATGCCATACTCTCGTAGGATAAGAGGTATGCCTTATCGGTAACCATGAAAGTAGCCCCCGACTTCAACTTAAATGAACTCACGTTGTCATCCACGACTTCTCTGCCAACGTTATCACACTCGCTTGGTCGTTCTCGATAAAAACCGAGAAGGCAGGGAGTACTCGATAATATTGAAAGAACTTCAACGGTCCACAAGTGAATTTAATTTGAAGTCTAATCACTCTGTTAGCAATGGGCCTAAAAAATTTTCGGCGGCAATCTCTCTCCTTGAAATACAAACCGTTAGGCAATGCGCTTATATAAAGGAATTTTAGGATCCATTGCAAGTCCGTTTGCCAAAAAAGCTTTCCAACACCCTCTGCGTCCGGACCCTCGGTTCTCTAGTCTTCCTAAAAAATCCCTAGCTTTCTTCTTCCTCTCCTGTGATCCTACAATGGCGATGGATCTCAGGGCGTCCAGCACCGACACCGCAGCAATGAAGAAACTGCAGGTGGAAGGATCGCTCCCCGACCGTGAGCTCCTGCAGCGGGAGGAAGGAGGTATTGAACCCCAACCCATCTTAGGTCGGATGGTAGTCGTAGAAGATTTCATTCGATGCGGTTTCTTACCCCCACCTTCTGATTTTCTCCTCTTGATATTAAACTTTTATGGTCTCTCTCTTCTACATCTCAACCCCAACTCTGTTGCCTTTTTGAGCATTTCTGCTCACCTCAAAAGCACAAAGAGAGAGAAGGAATATCTCAACGCAAAGCTTGAGACATAGAGGGGAAGAGAACAAGCGTCTCTCTCTTTCTCCATTTCTCTCTCTTCCTTTCTCCTTCTCTCAACTTCTCCACTTCTCCTCTCTCGCTCTCCCTCTCTTGCTGTGTGCAGTGGCGGCAGCGGTGCTGGCCCAACAGGGGCGGGAGGGGCGACGGTGCCATCCCCTTCGCCAGATCCGGTAGGGGCGGGAGGGGAGGCGCGGTGGGTGGGAGGGTAGGAGGCGGCGGCGGATGGTGGGAGCTCACTCCCTCCGCTAGATCTGGAGACTCGACGTTTG
>CM020187.1:11273354-11297429 GCA_009805545.1 Oryza longistaminata | reverse complement strand
CGGCCCGGTGGCCGTGGAAGGAAGGGGGATGCGACGGCGGGACGAGAGGCGGTGGCGGCCTGGCGGCGGCGCCCTCCCTCTGTGAGATCTGGTGAAATGTTTCTTAAAAGATTTTTGTGAAATGATTTGTGTGATGTTGTTCAATGTTTCTTGTTGTTAGTGAAATGGTTTCTGTGAATGAGTTCTGTGATTGGGGATTAGGGATTAGTGAAATGATATCCGTGATATCTATGAATGTGTTCTGTGATTGGGGATTGGGGATTAGGGATTGTGATGCAGGGTGGATGAGCTCGTTGCATCGGCTCGTTCGATGCATCAAGCCTTTTTTTTTTTTGGCTCGCGAGTGGTATCAAATGTGCTGGTTTTTAAAATGATATTGGTGCCGGTTTACTCTTCAGTGTCGCCTTCATAGTGCCGGTTGGAAAACCGACACAGAAAGGGGTTTCCCAACTGGCACTAATCTTGTGTTCTATGGTAGTGTGACTCTAGGATCACCGCAAGGCTTAAGGTGCTGCGATCGTGCTTGTCAACTTGTCAAAAAAGTTGCCAACAATCTCTCGCTGCCATCCGATTTGCTACCGTTCCTCTTGGTGTAAAAGAGCATGGGTTGGTAGAGTATATGGGCTTTGAAAAGAGCCCATCACGGCATCACGTTTAAAGACTTAATTAGCCAACAGCGTTATAGATTATTAGATTGTAATTCATTGTTCTGATGCTACGGCTCATTTAACCAACGGTCGGAGTTTTCTGATTAAAGTGAGAGCTCTTTCAAAGTGCCCGATTAGTATAGATAGATATATAGATAGGTTTTTAAAGCAAGTTTCCTGTAGAAAATATTTGAAAAAAAAATATCATTATTTAGCAGTTTGAAAAGCGTGCACGGGTAAAAAGAATGAGGTGAGGCCTTGTTTAGTTCGGGAAAATTTTTAGGTTTGATTTTCACATCGGATATACGGACACACATTTAAGGTATTAAACGTAGTATAATAATGAAACAAATTATAGATTCTGTCAGGAAACCCCATTAGGGTCTGGTAATTGTTTTTTCCTACATTTAATACTCCATACATGTGTTCAAACATTCATTGTGACAACATGAAAATTTATGTTTTGAGAAGTAAATAGGGCCTGAGTTAGGAAAGTAGAGGGAAGAACAGCATTCGTTTCAGGGTGTTCCCAACCCATTTTTCTCGTTTTTTCGCGCACACTTTTTTGCAAAAAAAATTTTATACGAAAGTTGCTTAAAAAATCAAATTAATCCATTTTTGAAAAAAAATAGCGAATACTTAATTAATCAATCGCTAATGGACCGCTCCGTTTTCCGTGTGAAGGAGATGGTTCCCAGTCCCATGTGTCGAACACATAGGGGGATATGTTCTTCCTCACTTGTTCGATACATGGGATACATGCGGTACATGGCCAAGGACACATCCACCTCCTCACTTGCAAGTTGCAACTAGGTAGGCCATGAAACAAGTTGCAGAGCATGAGTTGTTGCAGCAATCAATTTTGTCGTATGTGTTCATCGTTATGCGACGCCCTTAATTACAGGTAGGAGGTAATGTCGATGGTTGGGGCATGATGTTTACAGGGCGACCTGTTTTGGTATCAAGAGAGAACAAGTGGAACGAGGTTTCACATGATAAGAAAGGAAGTGCATTCATGGTACTGCACCTGTATACTCCTTAATTCGGTCCCAAAATATTGCTTCATTCGTACTACATATGAACCATAATGGTAGTTAAAATTTGAGATGAAGGGAGTATAGTTAAAATATTGCTACAGGTGGTGAACACAGCGAGCCGTCATTACTTTTAGCTGATCGACATTTACTATTCCTTTTTTTAGATTAGTTTTGTTGGATAATTATTAGTAGCCTGAATCTATTAAAACATGGCAGCAATAATTGCTAAAAAATATGACAAAATTTAATAATTTAGTTATTGCGATTAACACATGGCACAACCCGTACGTTTCTAGTGTGTTCTATAATGGATATTCAGACCCAACAAGAGTTCAGCGCATGGCTAAAGATTGGATGGCTAATTTATCCTAAGAATCAGGTGCTTTCACCACATGTAGGAAATAGTTTCTGCACTGGCTCAAATGTTTCAATTTTCTTGATAAAACTCTTCAAAGAAATGCAACTTTTAAAAAATAGTGATTGCAACACCAACAGCCACGTGAAACGTCAAGTCCCATTGGCTAAAATATTGAAAAAAATTTAAAAAATAGATCTAAACATAAAATGTGCAACAGAGTTTTATGCCAATTGAAACATCAAATTTCCACAGTTCAATCATATGTATTTTTTTCATTAGAATATCATCATGTGAGGTATTTTCTAAAGTTTTTTATGAGACAAGTCATTCAATTTTTTTTCCAAGCACTTATGCATGCATGGTCAAAGGCGTAGGACACTATACCAGCATTGAGAGAGCAAGCAACCACTGCCTGATGCACCAGCGCAGGATTACGACGCGATGGCGGTCATCATGGGCTTCACCGGTGAGATAGTGCTATTAGAGAGCATAGACCAGCTCATCAACCGTTTGGCCACATAGGTAATATTGGATCTGCTCCACCACTGGTCCGACCAACACCACAAGTCCTCTGACCTACACAATCCAAAAGAGTAGCTGATGGGTGCGGACTATCCTCATATTTTGAGTTGTACTCTCGTACTGTCAGTTACCAATTTAAGATTAAACTTAACAATCTCCTCCATCGCACATCAGCCCAAGCAATCTCCCTATCAACCCATGTTGGCTCGAAGACTTGTTTCAGTCCAAGTCCAACAATCTCTTTTGTTGTATCTAAGCCCATGCATCGACCTTGATACTTGTTACCAGGCCCTCAATTGTTAGCAACATGGGACTAAACCCAATAGAGAGGAGGGATTGGAGAGTTATGGTAATGGCATTTCTCCACCTCTCCTCTCGAAGACTAAGGCACCACCGCCACCAATTGCTTTTCGTGCCTCCGTGCGCAAACGTTGCTAATCAGATATACTACCATCAGCTAGCTATCATCGCGTCGCTATGTCTAGATTTGCAATCATCGTCTGGCCCCTATCACCGCCGTTTGAACTGATGGCATTGTGGATGAGATCGGTAGCTCAAGGCATGGCGCTCGAAACGAGGTTGCCATCACCACATTGAGGAAACATCCCGGTGTAGAAATCTCGATGACATTAGGGGGATTAGTGTTGGGACTAATCTATCCATCAGTAGAAGAAGGCAGCCTAAGCATGCCTGGGACTGCACAGTTGTCGTCACAAGGCGGTGGTGGCCACAGCAGAGGAGATGAGGATAGGCCTTCGTCGTTGATGGCTTGAGGAGGATAGCTTGATGCGGAGGCAGTTGCCCTAAACCAATGCGGAGAGGAAGAAGGCAGTTGCCAGTGAGGATGCAACTCCCAAGTTGTCCCAACAATGCAGAGAGCTCCAATATCGAAAAGATTGGCGACCGGTGCTTTGTGGAGGTGGCAGATTCGAAGCCAGGTATGTACGGTGTCAACAAAACCAGCAGAGGTCAGAGGTGAGGTCAATGGAAGTCTCAGGTCTCGGGCCAGTGTAGCCAACCTTCTGCTCTGATGACACGCTCCCTTCCACCTCATGATTTCCTCCTCACCGTAGCTGCCCCCTATGCCCAGCGCAGGTAAAGGGGAAGCTGATGGGAAAATGAACGGCCTCTTCTCCCTCAGTCAGTTTCTAGCCAGTGTAGCAAGATCCAAAAAAATTATTGAGTGGTTTTGGGAGCAAGAGTTGGTCAAGTACATAATATAAGATATAAGCATGATAGTATAAGAGAGTTACAATGGGAGAAGTGTGAAGAGGATAGGAAGGGGGAACATGAACTTGGGATGCTAGTGGTGTGGGATGGTGGAAGTTTGTGATGCACGTCGTTTAGTTCAAGTAACTCGCAAAGTGCTAGATAGTACTTGCCCTTTTGACAATGTAAGATGTTTTGGGTTTGAATACATACATGAATGGATCTATTTATGTGCTTCATATATATCCCTACTTAAGTACGGAAATTTCCCATTGTCACAATCTGATTTCATCCGTCGAAGCATTAGTCCACGTGATTTTCCCAATCGCTAGAGCCCGATTTCATTGTTGTCGTGTTCGTTCACACATTCGCAGCCGCAAAGCATCCAAGCCCTCACAGGATCATCCTCAGGAATTTTCATCCATCATGAGGCGCATTC
This sequence comes from Oryza longistaminata, assembly GCA_009805545.1. Taxonomy (NCBI): domain Eukaryota; kingdom Viridiplantae; phylum Streptophyta; class Magnoliopsida; order Poales; family Poaceae; genus Oryza; species Oryza longistaminata. The sequence continues at coordinate 11,293,217 of CM020187.1, read as the reverse complement.
ATTGTTCGCGGGCTTCCCGTTGTCCATCTCTAAGATACAGAGGAATCCACCTCCAGTTCGTGAGGAGGAGAGGGCTTAGGCGGCTTGGCGGATAGGATGAGATAACCATGTTTTACAGTTTCCTTCCAACAACACCAAAAATGGAACCCCCACATCCGAGAACATGTGATGCTCTCTCGTTCCCGTCAGTTTCCACACCAGTCATTGATCCCATGCCAGACGTTGTTGTGATTCTAAATCTAGAACCCACATTCCAACCAAATTAGGCAAATTATTTAGATATTGACAAAAACATCGAGTAGTGACCCTCAGGAATATTGTTTCCTCAAGGCATTCTCGTCGATCTCTCGCTACACCCCAAACGCCATCTCTCCATCTCGTCTGTTCACTTCTCCCTATTCCTTCCTGCTCATGGGACTACAGGTCTACAGGAGGAAAAAGAACAGTACCACCCGGTACTGTGCAATCGTGGTTGTGTCAAACCAACTCCAACAAGCCAATGTCTCATCGGATTTGACCTAACCATGTCTGAACAATACCGATCGATCCTGAGTATATCCTGCTGGTTTGACTAGTTTTGTGCCGGTTCAACACCTCTCAGGTATTTTGTTGCTAGTCTTTGCCAGAGATGGGGAAGACAACAGGGTAGGGTCACATCACAAACCGCCTGCTTGACAAGGAGGAGAAAGGGGGGGAGCTCACAGGCTTTTTTCACACCTCCTGACCAGCCGACGAGGCTAGGTAGCAGGCGTCTGTGAGGCGAGGCACTCGTGTGCGCGTGCGGCTGTAGGGGGGCAAGGGGGGTGCGGGAGAATGGCAGCTGACCTGCTCAACGTCATTGCAATAGAAATCGTCCCTACTCTAGCCATCATAGATGTCGTCGCCCTTCCCATTCATGTTAGTTACCTCAAGAAGCCGTCAGCCCCACCCTCTCCCACTCTCGCTTGCCAACAGGATCATGCTCAGCCACAGACGGACGCTGCCACCCCAATCTAACGGAAACGACGAATGCCCATCCCTAATTACATTCACCCATTGCAGTGTATAGGCAATTCATCACTTTAATTAAGTAAACAATTTGCATCGACAGTTTGGTCAACAACCACTTACAAAAGGCCCTAAACGATCTGGTTGGTTTTTAAACAAAGTAAATTTATATGTCATCCCTAGAAAAGTTTCTTCCACCATGGTACACTCTAGCGCGCAATACGAAAACAAATAAGGTTTCATAAACAGAACAAAATGTTAGCTCCGATCATGAATTCAAACTCAATCATCTAATGTTTATTACAATTTTTGTTTTACCCGTTACAACGCATGGGCACTTTGCTAATACGCTTTTAAGTTCAAAAATTCACATGAATGTTAGTGTATGTAGATAAGAGATGGAGATGAAAACTATCTTGCAATATGGAATGGAGGGAGAGTAGTTCACCTAAGATTTATATATTTAATAATTACAAAATTACAGCTACTGTGGGGGATGTTATTTTCTTATTTTGGTTTAATTAAATAATTTTGAAATTTGGAACTAACATGTACAAAATATACTGGTTGTACAGCTTTCATTTTTTAGCAATTTTACCATCCAACATTTGGTACCTCAAGATACCATATTTTGCGTACAAAATATTTGTACTTTAGAAATTGGGAATTAATAAATACACACTTGCAATTCGTCCTGGACTGTCCATTTTTGTGTTAATTATGAATTAAAAATTATAATTAGCAAGCTGTAATCGTCGCAGTCTCTTATTTTAATCCAGGATATTTATAATTTTCTCATATCAAGAAGGATGACTACGTGACATTACTCAAATCCGTTATAATGGATTCTACCTATAAGGATGTATAGATTTATTCGCTATTTCTGGACTAACATAAATGTTTCTTGGACTGTCCAACTATTCTACATAGACAGATAGATATACATGGACATATATTCATAGATTGGTTGGTACACTAACAGCCGCAGCAACCTGCATATATACGCGAGGCGACCTGCCCTCGGCTGGCCTAAGCTCAAAATTCACAACAGAGAACTCGTCATAAGGGGCGTGACGATGTCTCTAGTGGATTTTTGGAACAAATGGGGGATACAAGTCCTTGTACTCCTGAGCCTCGCTTTGCAGGTCATCCTCCTCCTTCTGGCCGGTGCTCGCCGGCGTGAAGTACTCGTGCTAAGGTTCATCCTGTGGATGGCGTACCAGTTGGCCGACTCGACGGCGATATACGCCCTTGGGAACCTCTCCCTCGGCAGCGTGCCAACTGAGCACCGTCTGGCGGCATTCTGGGCACCATTCTTGTTGCTGCACCTCGGTGGCCCAGACAACATCACGGCCTATGCACTACAGGACAACGAGCTCTGGTTGCGCCACCTGGTGAATCTTCTTATCCAGGTACTCGGAGCTGGGTATGTGTTCTACAAGCATATAATCGTTCCCAGGGAGGCCACAATCTTTCTGGTGGCCAACGTATTGTTGTTGGTAGTCGGCTTTGTCAAGTATTGCGAGAGGACACGGGCACTCAACTGCAGCAACTTCAAGAGCATCCGGAGCTCTCTCAAAGAGCAGCCGGTTAACCAATTATTGTATCTGCAGAGTGAAAACAGTCACAACTCCAATGATGAATCCCTTCTACAGCTTGCTCACTCACTCTTTCACATCTACAAGCGTGCGATGGTGGACTCTGTCATCGAGGTGGATACAAGAAAGGCAGAGACCGAAACTACCAAGATAATCAAGAAGTACAGGAAAGATCCTCTGTTGTGGAAGGTGATAGAGATGGAGCTGTCCCTGATGTATGATGTCCTCTACACCAAGGCGGCCGTTATCCACAGCAGCTGGTTTGGCTACTGCATCCGGGCCTTCTCGCCGGTTGCCATTACCACCTCCTTGCTGCTGTTCCATTTCAGTGGCAGCACATCTGGCCAGAATAGAGTTGATATCGCCATCACTTATGTCTTGTTTGGTGGTGCACTTGTAATGGAGACAACATCCCTACTCAGTGCACTAGGGTCAAGCTGGGTGCTTCCCTTCCTGTGTACCACGTGATGCAGTTGGCTCCGGCATGTGGCATTATGTTCCGGAGGATGGCACCGGCTCCGCAGGACGGTCTTGACTCTTCACCGCCATGTCGAGGTCTTGACAGGAGGCTTCTTTTGCAGATCAAGAAGGTGGTATGGCACCATAGGGCAGTTCAACTTGATAGACTACCGTGCCCCGCCTGTCCACAAGATGGATCGTTGGCTCAGCAAGCTGGCTAAGGTGGTGGGGATCGAGTGGGACAATTTTTATTACTCGTGGATCATCGAGATTCCAGATAAGGTAAAGGAGCAGGCAGTCAATATGGTGTCTAGAGATGATATCAACACCATGGGCTTGCTCAGGAATAAGTGGGGTGAGATAGCACTGGAAGAGTTTCATCCTGGGCTATTGAAAAACATACGGCAAAACATCCATGGTGTCGACTTCCACGAAAGCGTAATTAGCTGGCATATAGCCACTGATCTCGTCCTCAAGATACAAAAAACTAAGAACTCTGGTGACACAGAAATGGTTTACATGATCAAGGCACTTTCCAACTACTTGATGTTCCTCCTTGTGACTAGCCCCGACATGCTTCCAGGCCTTCCCCAGAACTGGTTGTACCAACGGACCTGCGAAAACCTGGACAGGAAATTCAAGAATCTCCGTCAAGGAAAGAATGATAACGTGATCTTAAGGGTATTCAGGAAGCTGTTCCAAAGACATAGTAGCACCAGTTCTTCGGTGTTGAAGCAGACCGAAGATCCAGTCAATATCCTACTCGAGGAATTCGACGAGGTGTCGGCAATAGAATTTAATCCCGATGTTCCTCGCCTAACCTATGCATATTGGATTGCCAAACAAGTGTTAGAATGGAAAAGCGCTTCTCCAGAGGTGGTGCTGCTGGATTTGTGGACGGATTTTCTCCTCTACGCTGCCAACCGGTGCAGCAGGAAGTCCCATGCCAAGAAGCTTAACAGTGGCGGAGAGTTTACTACAATTGTGTGGTTAATGATAGAACACATACACCAAACAAAAGCAAAAAAATGAGGTGTAAGCCAGTAGTGGATATTTTTCTTCCTGTTATTCGTCGCCCTACATCCAATTTTACACAAATGTTACTGTAACTAGCTAGTTCGGTGAATTGCTATAATAATATAACCCATAATATCTAGTCTATAGTTCTACACTAGAATGGAAACTCATATAACTGGACAAGTATAAAACAAAACCAACACAACTGTTAGTAGATAAGCCTTGTATGCATGCATATTTCCTTTTCCGTTAACAAGGAAGGAAGCCTGCGCAGATGTGCGGGCAACTTATTTATTGTTTATAAAAAAAATGCTAGTGAAAGTCATATGTCACCTTGTTTACTACAAAAATTATGTATTACACTACTAGAAAAACGATTTTTAGTGACGTTGGACTTTTATTAATTTGTCCAAGCGGGTATGACCTTCGGAGCCAACTGATCACCTACGGAAATGTAAACTGGGGTGGATTTTCATCATCCGCCTGCGAAAATCAATTTTTCCAGGTGAACCACTTAAGAGTTCCGCCTGCGAAAATACCTTAAGGTGATACCATAAGAGGTCCGCCTGCAAAAATGTCAAACACATTAAAAGCGGCATCTACCCACCAAAAATAGCTAAGTCACACCACCGGCCTGCACCTCATCTCTCCCTCTCAGGCTAACTCCCGTGTCCCATCTCTCCCCTCTGGCACCTCATCTCTCCCTCCCCTCCTTCCCCTACTACCTTATAATTATTAAAGAATGAAATATCTATATCATAAACCATACACTTTGATATACTAAATGCTAATAATGTATTTTATATTCAAAAATAAATTACTTTGTCAAGGTTATACGCATATCACCACTAATTATTATCATTGTGTCGTTGAAACCTGGATGCATTTTTAATAGATGGAATTACATCCATACCAAAATGTAAACCTAATACATCGTTAATATAAAACGTTCATATCCACTTCATGCCACTGTATTTTTAATAGATGGAATCTAAAATAATATTTTAAAATACATTTAACCAATTAATAGGATAAAACCATTCAAAGTATATACAAATGCACCTTTATAGCTTAAAACATGGGTCTCATATCGACATAGTTGTGTCCCTCAAGACCAGCGTGGAGCACAATTTTAATACGTAGTTAACTATGAACACACTAATAAATTGTTACAATAATAAGTAGGCAAATTAAACTCTATTGCAAATGGTCCTCTGTTGCTATATGCATGCCCCTTTATGTTCGTGTAGCAGGCTCTGTTGTTCATGCTTGATGTTCTTTAGGGAATGATAGAGCGAAGATGGATGTGATGCAAATATTAGTCAATTTGTGATATAGAATAGACAACGGTAAAAATATAATTTTCTGTTTTGCAAATATGCAATTTTCTGTTTTGAAAATAAGCAGGAATGATCATTTGACACTATTTTAAAAAAATCAAATCTAATAGGGTTCATGAAGTAGTTTGTAAATGAATGTAGTGCTTGCTATCAACTGTTTCAGAACGAGAGGAGAGAGTAATTGTTAAGATTATTTGGATCATATTGAAAAAACACCTGATATTATTTTTATTAAAATATAGCTAATATTGGATATAACACCTTTTCATTGTATATCATATATAAGAATATATCCTAACCAAACTACCTAGTAAAAAAAAGATAATGGGGAGTAAAGGGGAGCAAAAGGAGCCCTGGAGAGGAGTGGACTGATCTTATGTACATATGTTGTAATTTTTAATTTAAGAGTTTGGATGAAAGGATCGATAGTTTTATTTATGTACATATGTATGTATTATTTCCCAGCAATTAGCACAAAATACGCAGGAGATTAAGAGGAATGGATTATTTACTTTACAAGATATAAGCTAATGATTAAAAATATGAGGTTTACCGGTTTAAGAGTAAATTGATCGCCATGTTTTTTATTCTTCTAACTTTTTCTAGATTCTATTGATCTTAAATTATTTAAATTGAGACATTAAATTGCAAAGCAATTGATATGAAGTAGATTCAAGGACAGAGAGAGATGAGGAGATATATGCCTGTTCGGACAGGTACATACATATATTGGTGTGTTCGCTAGCCCAGGATCCCAACCGGAGCAGTGATCGCGGAAAACGGAGCGGTTCATTAGCGCGTGATTAATTAAGTATTAGCTATTTTTTTCAAAAATGGATTAATTTGATTTTTTAAACAACTTTCGTATAGAAACTTTTCGCAGAAAACACACCGTTTAATAATTTGAAAAGCGTGCGCGCGGAAAACGAGAGAGAGGGGTTGGGTACCCTGGGCAAAGAACAAAGCAATTAATGGATGGTTACCTACAGTATAATGGTGTAGGTGGAAGGATTTGTTTAGATTGATCTAACGGCCGAAAATAATAGATCCATCAACTTAAGTGAAAAGTAAGAGTTAGATGTTTACTTTTTTTTCTTAGAATTTCTTGGAGTTTCTCTATTAATTTAGAGCGCCACGTGGCGGTTTGAGAGCGTTTTGTAGGAAGTTTGATGGACTGTTAGTGTATAACTAGGAAGGTAGCCCGCGCATTCGCGCTGGTATGCGTCGTATGCTAAGTTTGAGATACTCATAAAAATGAAATATTAACCGGAGAACACCTTCCACGATTTCTCCATAAATTGTTTTGTTTAACATTAATTGCTTTTATAATTTTCTAACCTATTAGCTTTATATTATATCATATTTAAGTAATATCTATAAGCAATTATTTATAATTTTCTTCATCATTTGTAAAGATGATAGATTTATTTTCTTTAGAAAACATGTCAACGTAAGTAAAAGTAAGTGTAAAGTAAAAGTAAGTTATTTTTTCTTTTTTTAATAGCATGTATATTATCATAGTTTGTTAAAGAATAAATTGGGTGGGACATAAAGATCCAGTAAATGTACAGGTTTATATAGCCTAATATGATAGATGTAGTCTAAGAGGCGATCCATTGATCTAAGAACATTTTATATAGACTGGGTGAGAGGCTCCATGCAGCCTAAAATAAATACGATAACGACGAAATATAATTGCATAGTTGTCATGGTTATGGATACCACATAATCAATAGTAATCGACTAAGCTCGGCAGGACTCACCATATACCAAGTTTTATACGGAATCATACTTCGTATATAGAAGGAGTTCCGGATAAGAAAGGACAAGTAGAGTTCTATACGAAAACTATGAAGACTACTTGGATTGTATCCATACTTGACTCCCTAGTTCTACTTGGACAAGGGGACATCTATGGGTATAAATAGAAGATCCCCTAGGAGGAGGGGACACACAACAGACCAACAACACACAATACACCAACACATGCTGCCAGACATCAACATCAGGGATAAGCCTATACAAACCCCGTACGGTGCCTATGGAGGATGACAAGAGGGATCTAGCGCCATCTCTGATCTAGATGAGCTCATACTCGAGGAGGAAGACTACCATGTTGTCGACTACGTGTTGGTGATCCATGCCGCTAAGTCGACGACAGCTAGATAGCTTATCCCAATTATTGTACTTGTGTGATTCAGGCGAATAAAGAGCAACACCGGCTTCGGCCAACAGCAGTAGGGCTATTATCTTGTCTCCATCTCTTTTACCTCAATCTCGCATATACCCTGGTACCAACGATCCCCACAGCATGCAAATACCGAAGTCGAGACCTCAAACGACGACAGTGGCGCCAGCTAGGGGGATTTTGGTGCTTCAAGGTTTCGTCGAGATGGGTTCATGAGATGGATTCCCCAACAACAAACTACTCGACGTCTTCAGCTATGGGGTGATAGAGCCAAACGAAGTGCGTTCTCCGGCGGATCGGGACCCTCATCATCTCAAGCTTCGTCAAGGCAACGTCGCTACGGATTTTTCGACGAGGGATACTTTAACTACTTTGGACCTGGGAGATTTGACCCGACCAGAGTACGTGTCCCGACAAGATCGGAACCATCGTCGTCAACAATTTGATCTATGGAGATCATCCAAGCCTCAAGATACGCGGTGTACCTACAGATGTCAGATTATATGATGTCAAATGAGTACACAACAAGGTAATTGGTAGATTGGTTTTTTAAATTAATGTGCTAATTTAGTAGATACATTCGGCATGTATCTAAAAAGGTACGCAATATTCTATATGTGATTTATCGTACCTATTCTTTAGATCAATACAATATTGTCAGATCCATGATTTTTTATGTCTACCTAGGCATGTTTTTTATACAATATTTATTGTGCGAGCATTCCCTATATTAGGCAGACAGCAGTTTAATACTGGGGGCTCGCTCTGTTTCCTCCCGTATAAATCATGCTTGTTTGCGGTTTACGTAATACCCAATATTTAAATATACTCGTTATATCCTGATAATACTAGAAGATTCATACAGTTTTTTGAGTACATACTTGATATTCTCTGTTATATATCTTGCCTTCTAGACAATATTTTTCACGAACAATTGAGCACTCGAGTAGGTTGTGGTCGAGTACACCCTATTATCGAGAACATTCTCGACAAATGTTGACTTGTCGGACCAAACCTAGCGACGAAGACTGATGACTTATCTCATGTATAGCACCAGCGATGGCTGGACTATTTGGGAATAGGTTGTTAACGGATAACACTCGCGAACGTAGTCGGCTTGATCAAACGGCATGATTGCGAACAGACATCCGGATATGCTATAAGTTGGGTATGTGAGTCATGCTGGCCACATGAGATGCACATGTAATAACACATCTAAATTAACTAGATCTAAGGAAGAAATATCAAAACCTAAGTCCAATTTTGATGAATGGTGCGGAAGAAAATATTTTTTCACATGGTTACCGGATTCCCCGAGGCTACACAACTACAGAAAATACCATAGGTGCAGGAAATCCCAACCGGCATTATGGAGGTTGCATTGATGAGAGAAATCAAAGGTGCCGGTTTTGGAACCAGCACCTTTGACGTTCGAAGAATCCAAAAAGAAAAAGCGGCTCCATGTATCGACTCGAATCAAGCAGCTCCCAATTGCCCATGAGATCCCAATTCAAGAACACAATCACAAAATCAAGAATAAAATCAACATCCATGAACAAACATGCAAGATCACAATGAAAGAATCAAGAACAAAATCAACATCCGTGAACATAGATAGATTCATACAGAGAGGAGACCACCGCCGCTGCCACTATCGCCGTCCAATATGCCTGCGGGAGAAGCCGCCACCGCCGATGGATCCGCCTGCCTCTGCCGGGGTGGGGAAAGGTGCCAGTTCTATACATTTCCACGCCGCATATGTGGAAAAAGGTCTGTTGGTGCCGATTTTAGTATTTCCGGCGCCCATATTGCCGTTTCTTTTGTGTGTTTTGTAGTAGTGCTATAGGATTTTGTTTAGAGGACTGCTGTAATGCTGAGTTCTGCACAATGCGATTAAATAAAATGCTACCATTTTTCCCTTAAAAAATCCATATTAATTTTAACTACTGTATTTGATTAAAACTATTGTGGTCAATCTAAGTATATATGGTCTATTTTACAACATAGATGTTTCTTCTTATGCTACGATTATTGGGTAATTTACAGGCATTAAAAGCCAATTGTCCGATCGAGTATGCGTGCGGGGGCTTCATTAGTATTTTACGCAAACTGTTATCTATTCAAATCTCAAAGCGAAGTAGGCAATGACACAACTGATCAGAAACCAAAATGGATATAGAAGATACAACAACTTGCAGGAATCACAATATAATAAAAAGAATGCTCGTATTAATCCAAGCATTTGCATCATTGCATTTTTTCACAACTAGGAGTAATTTAAAGACAGAACTTAACGACAAATCAAAGTGATGTGTGCATTATTAACTCAAGTCCAGCGGTTATTCGCCTGATCCTGCTAGTAGAACAGGACTAATACTACTCTCAATTACCAATTTTACTTGAGGAAGTCTCGGGTTCTGCTAATTCAGGCAATGGCCCATCACTCTCCAGGAAATCCATTGCTTGTTGCATGGTAGGCCGCATAAGTTTTTATAGGAAAGTTGTTTTTAAAAAATAATATTAGGGGGTGTTTAGTTCCCAATTTTTTTTCCAAAAACGTCACATCGAATATTTGGACACATGCACAGAGTGTTAAATGTGGACAAAAAAAAATTACACAGTTTGCGTGTAAATCGCGAGACGAATATTTTGAGCCTAATTGCATCATGATTTGATAATGTGGTGCTACAGTAAACATTGCTAATGATGGATTAATTAGGCTTAATAAATTTGTCTCGCAGTTTACAGGCAGATTCTGTAATTAGTTTTGTTATTAGTCTACGTTTAATACTTCAAATGTGTATCCGCATACTTCACAAACTTTACATCCATGGAACTAAACACCCCCTTAATCCAAATTTTCAAGTTTTATAATATTGAACGGAGGGAGTATATTTTTAAAGTCGAATTATTAATCCAGATAGATTCGTATAATTTGAATGTTTTCGATTTATGGATAATATTAATTACTCATGGACGGAGGATTTTTCATTCGGCGCCTAAACCTACCGCCAATGATAACCCCAAAACATTCTGTCAGGGTTATGGATACCACATACCTAATAGTAGTTGACTAAATCTCGGCAGGACCCACCACATACCAAGTCTTATACGGAAACAACCTTCGGATATAGGAGGAGTTCCGCATAAGGAAGGATGAATAAAGTTCTACATGGAAACGACAAGGACTACTCGGATTGTATCCATATTGGTCTCCCTAGTTCCACTTGAACAAGGGGACATCTATGGGTATAAATACAAGACCCCCTAGGAGGAGGGGGGACACAGAACAATAGATCAAGATACAAGATCAACATACAAGCCAACATACGCTAAGACAAGCTGCCGGATATCGATTTCAGAGATAAGCATGGCTAGCCCCCTACGGTGTCTATGGATACTGTCAGGAGAGAGATGGCGATGTCTTTGATCTCGTCGGATGCGGATTCGAGGATGAAGGCTACCCTGTTGTCGACTACGAGTCAACACTGCAGAACGCCAAGTCGACAACAGTTAGATAGGCTATTCCAAATATTGTACTGGTGTAATTATAGTGAATAAGAGCAACGATTGGCTTCGGCCAACAGGAGTAGGGTAACCTGACAATTCAGGGGCCCGAACCTGTATAAAAATCCTCGTCCCTGTCTCTTTTACCTAAGTCTCGCGTATATCCTAGTACCAACGATCTTCATACTATGCAAATACCGGAATCGCGACATCGAACGTCGACAGTGGCGCGCCAGGTAGGGGGATTTTGGTGCTTCAGGATTTCGACGAGATGGGTTCAAGAGATGGATTCTTCAACAAACTACTCAACGACTTCGTATGCTGGGTGATATGACCCGAACGAAGTACGTTCTCCGGCGGATCGAGATCTTCGTCAAGCTTCGTCAAGTCGTCGTCACTATGGATTTTTTGACGAGGATACTTCTACTACTTTGGATCTGAAAAGTTTGACCCAACCAGAGTATGTGCCCCGATAAGACCGAAACCGTCGTCATCAACAATTTGATCTCTCAAGATCAACCAAACTTCCAAACATCGCCGCCGAGAAGGGAACACCGACCTCCACCCGGCCGTGTAGCTGCTGTCCTGAACACGATGCCCATCCAAGGAATGCCGAGCCCGACTTGGTGGCAGATCGATCTGTATTTGCTTCGTTCCTTGTGTCCGGTTAGGTCTGGAATTAGGCAAACGGAATACATGCATGCATGACAACCGTGCCGACCAATCAGGACTCAGCAGATATCCATCCACAGGCCTACATGTTGACGTACGTACATATGCCGATCGGTTTCCAAAACCAATTCGGTATATGCACATCAACACATGTCTGCACAGCACGGCTGCATAATATTCAAACAAATCAACAAAGGTATTTAGTAGATTGATTTTTAAAATTGATCTACTAATTTTGTAGATACATCCGGCATGTATCTACAAAGGTACGTGATATTTTATAGGTAATTTATCGTACCTATACTTTTCAGATCATACAATATTGTCAGATCAATAATTTTTATGTTTACCTAGAGCATGTCTTTTATACAATGTCTATTGTGCGAGTATTACCGATGTTAAGCCGACTACGGTTTAACGCTGGGGCTCGCTTTGTTTTCTTCCGTATAAATCATGCTTGTTTACGGTTTACATAATGCCTGATATTTACATCTGCTCGTTATATCCTGGTAATACTAGAAGATCCATGCAGTTTTTTGAGTACATACTCGATATTATCTGCTATATGTCTTGCCTTCTAGAAAATATTTTTCAGGAACAATTGAGCACTCGAGTAGGTTGTGGTCGAGTACACCCCATTATCGAGAACATTCTCGACAAATACAGAGTTGTCGCACCTAACCTACCAACGAAGACCAACAACTTATCTCATAGCACTGGCCATAGCTGGGCTATTCGAGAAAAGGTTGTTAACGGATATTTCCTCGTAAATGTTGTCGGCTTGATCACCCGACATGATTGTGAACAGACATCCGGATATGCTATAAGTTGGGTATATGAGTCATGCTGGCCACATGAGATGCACATGTAATAAACCAACTTTAGCACCCCTATAGGTGATTGAGAGACTCCTACTCCTGGTTCTCGAACCAGTAGGACGTAGTGATCTCTCTCGCCTTACTCCTAGTGGTCGAGTTAAGGCTACACCAGGTTCTCGACCAGCGGTGTAGCGATTCTCCCACTACATCCACTTCAAGTGGTCGAGTTATGACTACCCCTGGTCCTCGACCAGTGGTGTAGCGATTCTCCCACTACCTCTACTCCAACAAAGTTGATATCAGGTACACAATATCGCCAAGTGTTTTACCCAGAGATCCCTTACCACGACGACACCTAGAGTTGAAACCAATCCTATTATCCCTTTACGCCGTCCTGGCAAAGCCTTCGAGGAACCTAAGGGAACTTCGGCTGGGAACGCCCAGAGCGGATAAGGCCTTGTCAGGTAATGTAGAGACGAACGATCATGTAAGATCTGATCACGTAAGAGTTCTCACCGTGCGTATTAACCAAGTCGTGTAATCGGAAATTGGGTTTTCCAACTTCACGGCTGGGGGCTATAGTAAGCGCATTTTCAACCAAGGCAGGTCAAGGGTCCTAGAGCCTTCTCCTCCGAGAAAATATCTCCGATGATAAGGCTAGGTGCTAGGGAGAGTGTATGACAACAAACTGACTATTCAAAGTCGGTAAAAGAGAAGACGCTCGTACACAAAACATTGGTCGGTAAATTTAATTCATTTTCAGTTTTCCATACATATTATAATATGTCACCCTTTGAGCGTTCGCTCGGGGGCTATTTCTATCTAATATTCTTTCTTGAGTATTGATTTCAGGAATGTTTTACTCGACATTGTCGAAGACTCCATGTCTCTATGGTTCTACACCAAGATCGACTAAGGCGAGTACGACAAATGTTGACAAGGCTTCGTCGCAGATTCTACGCCTTCTCAATCGCTCGAGAACGGTTGGTGAATCTCGACAAGGAATATGGAATGAAGAAATAGTGTACCCGCCGAGATAAAATTTCTTGACTTCAATCCAAATTCTCGATTACAGTAAGACAGGAGACTTAGTCGTATGCTTTGTACTTTCTTGGTTGACGTCGGAGATTGACTCAGACAAACCCTATACGGTGCCTACACGAGGCTCATAAGGGAAGTCTAACGTTATCTCTGAATTCACTGAGAACGGTCACGTGAGCTCGATAATAGTTATTCTGAGGTCTTCGGATTGAGAATATCAACTCATTCATTTGCATTGAAGTCGGGGGCTACTGTCAGGGTTATGGATACCACATACCTAATAGTAGTTGACTAAATCTCGGTAGGACTCACCACATACCATGTCTTATACGGAAACAACCTTCGGATATAGGAGGAGTTCCGCATAAGGAAGGATGAATAGAGTTCTACATGGAAACGACAAGGATTACTTGGATTCTATCTATATTGGTCTCCCTAGTTCTACTTGGACAAGGGGACACCTATGGGTATAAATACAAGACCCCTTAGGAGGAGGGAGGACACGGAACAATAGATCAAGATACAAGATCAACATACAAGCCAACATACGCCAAGACAAGCTGCCGGATATCGACTTCGGAGATAAGCATAGCTAGTCCCCTACGGTGTCTATGGATACTGTCAGGAGAGACATGGCGTTGTCTTTGATTTCGCCGGATGCGGATTCAAGGAGGAAAGCTACCCGGTTGTCGACTACGAGTCAGCACTTCAGACCGCTAAGTCGACAACAGTTAGATAGGCTACCCCAAATATTGTACTGGTGTGATTATGGTGAATAGAGCAACGACCGGCTTCGGCCAACAGGAGTAGGGTTATTACCTGACAATTCAGGGGCCCGAACCTGTATAAAAATCCTCGTCCCTGTCTCTTTTACCTAAGTCTTGCGTATATCCTAGTACCAACGATCTCCATATTATGCAAATACCGGAATCACGACATCAAACGTCGACACATTCCATTGCCACCCATTTGCCCAAATCAGAATGGGAAATGTCAATTTTATCCTCCATCTAACGAAGAGCAAAACAACACCCAGGGGCATTTATGCAACCACTATATATTTACAAAGCCTCTCACCCACCAAACCCTAATCCCCAAATCCAGCCGCCACCCCATCGGGGCGCCGCTCTACCAGAGCCGCCGCCGACTACCGCCGCACCGGAGCCTTCCCCCGCAACCCCGTCGACGACTACCGCCGCATCGGAGCCTCGATCAATGATGAGCCAAACTGATCTTCCGCTAAGCTTTTGGGGTTACGCTCTAGAGACAGCTGCGTTTACACTAAACAGGGTTCCATCTAAATCAGTGGATAAGACACCATATGAGATATGGACAGGGAAGCGTCCCAGTTTGTCTTTCCTAAAGATTTGGGGCTGTGAGGTCTATGTAAAACGTTTGCAATCGGACAAACTCACACCTAAATCAGATAAATGCTTCTTTGTGGGGTATCCTAAGGAAACGAAAGGATATTATTTTTATAATCAGAAAGAAGGCAAAGTGTTTGTCGCCCGACACGGTGTTTTCTTGGAAAAAGAGTTTATTTCAAGAAAGGATAGTGGGAGCATGGTGCGACTTGAAGAAATTCAGGAAACGTCGGAAAACGCTTCCACGTCCACACAACCACAACAAGCTGAGCAAGATGTTGTTCAACAGGTTGAAAAAGTTGTTGTTGAACCAGTTGTGGAAGCACCGGTTTCACGAAGGTCCGAAAGGATACGGCGTACACCTGCAAGGTATGCGTTGTTAACTACAGGACAACGTGGTATATTGTTGTTAGACAACGATGAACCTTGTTGGCGATATGGCATGAGGCCTTTCGACCAAACCTGTCGAAACCAGGCGACCAGGGTGAGTCAAGGCGAACCCTCCTTATGGCGAAGACAATGGAGCAAGAGCGGCGAGAGGCCAGGAGTTGCAGCCGAGCTAGAGGCCTCCTGGGCGAAGGGCACAAGGCGAAGAGCGTCTGCCGAAGGGGAACGGTTTCGCCGTAGCAAGTTCGACCCTGGGAGGACCGAAGGAGCCATCCCGGCTCACCAAGCCTAGGAGCTAATTGGGTCGACAATCGCCTGACGGCCCATTAAGGGCCCATGGACCACAATTACACTGTGTACCCATGTAAATGTCCCTTTCATAAGGGCAACCATGTAAATTCCCATGTATAACTAAAGCCCTAATAGAAAGAACCTGTAATGGGGCTATAAATAGCCCCATAGGGCCATGTAATAGGGGGGATCCCAAGTAAGAAGTTTCAAATTAACACACTCTACTTCTTTTCCAACCACTGTTGAGTAACCACGTCTTTCGACGTATGCAGTTGTCATTTCGACAACAGTTGGCGCCGACCATGGGGACCTCCGAGCGAAACCACTGAGAGCGAATGCCACCGAAGAAGGTCGTGAAGGATTTAAAGTGCAGATTGACGATGCCGACCCCACAAAGCTCGTATCGCTGGGAGACGGCATAGGCAAACAAGAAGCTGAGGGCATCCTAGCGGTGCTCAAGAAGAACATTGATATCTTCGCCTGGAGCCCCGACGAAGTGGGGGGGTCTCGGCGGACCTCATCATGCATCACCTGGCAGTCAAGCCGGATGCCAAGCCAAGAAAGCAGAAGCTGCGTAAGATGTCCACAGATCGTCAAGAGACGGCGAAAGCCGAAGTCCAAAAGCTACTCAGGGCTTGGGTCATTCAGCAGATTGACCACCCAGAATGGCTGGCGAATCCAGTACTGGTGCGGAAGTCAAATGGCAAATGGCGAATGTGTGTAGACTTCACGGACCTGAACAAAGCATGTCCAAAAGACAACTTCCCTTTGCCGCGGATTGATCAGCTTGTGGATTCAACAGCCGGCTGCGAACTCATGAGTTTCCTGGACGCATATTCCGGCTATCATCAGATCCATATGAACCCACCCGACATTCCGAAAACAGCCTTCATCACCCCGTTCGGCACTTTCTGTCACCTCAGGATGCCTTTCGGCTTGAGGAATGCTGGAGCAACCTTCGCCAGATTGGTGTACAAGGTCCTTTGCAACCAGTTGGGGCGAAATGTGGAGGCTTATGTTGACGACATTGTCGTGAAAAGCCTTAAGGCTTTCGATCATGCGTCCGACCTGCAGGAGACCTTCGACAACTTGCGCACAGCGGGCATAAAATTGAATCCTAAGAAGTGTGTCTTCGGAGTTCGCGCGGGCAAGTTGTTGGGATTCCTGGTTTCTGAAAGAGGCATCGAGGCGAACCCAGAGAAAATCGACGCCATTCAGCAAATGAAGCCGCCGTCCAGCACGCGTGACGTACAAAAGCTTGCAGGCCGAATTGCGGCACTTAGCCGATTCCTCTCAAAAGCGGCCGAAAGAGGTCTCCCATTCTTCAAGACCCTCCGGGGCGCAGGAAAGTTCAGTTGGACACCAGAATGCCAAGCAGCGTTCGACGATGCAAGGTTCGGCGACAGCACCGGGTCTCCGCCTTTCTTTCTCATTGGTAGAACGAGAATCTTGATGGCGGGGCAAGAATCTGTCGGTGAACCTTTTTGTTGTAGGTCGCGCGAGTGGTTCCTCACTGGATATTGTAGCAGGCGTGCGTCGATGTACGAAGTGCTTCGATCCTATACTCCTTCCAAGAGTCATCGAGCGACTAATACTCTCGCGTCCTGTCTTCGAGCTCCCCAGGGAGCACTACCACTTAGAGAGTGTGCCCTAGCCTCTGGCTTGGGGTCATGTGCGCTCAGTCGCCATGGGGATGACGGGCTAAACCTCGTTGGTCTTGTGGGGTCGTTCGTGGGTGCTCCAGTGAAGCAATTAGATCGTCCTTCTGGGCCATTGTTGCCTTTTCGGCTGGCCCCTCGGACCCTTTTCGTTATAGTGCTGTCCTAGGGATATTGCCAGGTTTGTTTCGTTCTCTCTGCCTGGCACTTCGTGTTGGAATAAGCGGGTGTGCGTGACCGTGGCGAATTTGATTATCCAGGTTATGCTCTGTCGCGCACCATTTCTGCTGAACATTTCAAAGTGTCGAGGTGGTTGTGCCGTTGTCTCGGGTGAAGACACTCCTCTTTGCGGCACCATCCAAACCGGGGCGGATCACTGTTTTGTCCACGACGAGAGCTTCCTGGTTAGGCTACATGCCGACTAAGTAAGATTGCCGACAAGGCGTGTTTCGGCCCGGCTTCGACCCACTAGGAGGAAATGATTCAACGAGCCACAATGGGCGAACTGTATACTGTTTCGTGGGTCGAAAGGGAATGGGCAAATGATGTCCAGTCGCCCATCTGGCGAAGGGCGCAAAATGGCGTATGGGCTGGTAGAGTCATTAGTTGGGCGCAGTTTGACTGCGCCATGACGTGGCAGCTCTCACAGCTTCTGGGTTAATCTGCTGGGCTGCACAGAGCTTCAACACAGTTGGCAGTAACCCTTGTGGCTCAAGAACACGCTTGGGAGGCCCCGTGTCTTGCCGCCTTGGTGGCGCACAGTAGCCCCTGGTGTAAATTTCCTGCGTTTTGGCTTCACTTCCGGCGAGAAGAGAGCAAGGGAGTCGTGGGGTCCCGCCCGTGATGGTGTGGCTAGTCATGCCTAGAAAGTCACAACCCTGAGAAATGGTACCGAAGTTGGCACCTGAGGAATACTTGTACTTCGTGGCTTGTGAGTGCAAGCGGGCTTTTGGCTTTCTGCCGTCATCCGGATAGTACTCAGCCTCAAGTTTCTTCGTCAGATTTAAAAACAACGGGGGTTCGCACGGGGCATTGGTGTTACTAGGATAAGTTGTCGCTCAATTGTACAGTCTGGACTGGTGTGCGACATTGTTAAGACCAGGACTATCCAGACACACTCGGGGTGTGGCTAGACCAAAACTCCGTTTAAAATTCGTACCTCGAAAATATGCTTGAGGCAAGTTAGATACAGCGCGGGTCGCCAAGGGCGGCAGATTTCGAGGCGTCGTTGCTTGGGCTGTTGGTTTGGACATAGGCAAGCTCTGGGGCAAGTGTGTTATCGACTGGGTTATGCTCGGGGTGAAGTACTTTCCATGGTCGGACAGCCTCCAATATAGTGTATTTTCGATTCCTCTCTGTATCTTTCGTGACCCTCGAATAGGAGTCGAAGGGCCGCCCTGGTCGAGCGTGCGCCATGCAAGGACCGACCTATTTTAGAATCGCGGGTTACTTATTAGACATAATGCGCCAGTCGCGAAGCCTCCCAGTGCATTTCGCCTTTTGTATGGTCACCACGAAAAGAATGGCTAATCGTTTTCTATGTGCTTGCTCGTTTGTTGGCTTATGTGGTATAAATTGGCATATCCTGTGCGCGTTACCGAACTGGTGTTCCAAATTGCCATACACCGATGTTCGAGACGAAGGGATGAAGTGTTTATGAATAGATGCGTCTGCGAATAGCTGAACCCCTCTTGTGCTTGTACGTGTGATTACTTGTCGTGAGAACCAACTTTACCCAAGGCTGTTCATCGACAGGGCTCGCGGTTCGATTGGTGCGAACACTGGTGTGTTCCATTCTGGCTAACACAAGTGGGCGGCACTTGAGACGTTGAAGATCCTGCGTGTGGCAGACGAATTTCAAATTCAAAACAGGGATAGTTCTGCTGCCCCCATTGCCTAGCCCCTGTGAATTTCGCCTTGCCTTCGGAAGTATTTCGCCCAAAGGCGGTGCCTGTGAAAGGGCAAACTATTTATCTTCTAGTGTGGGCCGGTGGAGAGGTAGTGTCTTGAGGTGTGGCTGAAGCACTCTATCAATGTAGCGACCGTTCAAAGCGAGAGCTTGTCGATGTGTTCTCGTATGTATATCTCGTTCTTCGCCCGACTTGCCAGCGCCTTCTGGGAGATACAAATTAATACCTGGGTTTTGTTAGGGGATGGGGGCCCGAAACCTCGGGTGTGTCTTTGAGACTGCAGAGGGATGTGTCGTAGCTTTCGAATCAAAAGCGATGTTAGGAAGGGCAATGGTTGGGCGCCCTACTTGCGCAGCGCGTTCTAACTGCAACTCATAGTTCGAGTCTGCATAGTACCAAGACCTTGAGACTAGTTCTCGTCGTTCCTTCTGGTGTTCTGTGCGTGGGTATGGGGCTGGTGGGCTTTCTACGATTGTTTAGGTACTTACCGTGTCCTGACTCGTGAACAACGTTTTGTCTTGGCATTCTGGTGTCCATGCTCTTGTGAGCCGCTATTCCTGGTTCCGTCTCGCGCTTCCAGTTATAATTCTAGCGCAGTGATATGGTTTGTGCTGTCTCTCTTATAT
>CM020187.1:11261442-11273329 GCA_009805545.1 Oryza longistaminata | reverse complement strand
CTTGAATCGAAATGGGAAGGCCCGTACCTCATCAAGCACAAATCAAGGACGGGGTCTTTTCGGCTGGCAACATTGGAAGGCGAGGAGTTCGACCATTCCTGGAATGCTGCCTCCCTCAAGCGCTTTTATGTCTAGAATGGGTGGCACCCAAATCGCCAATTTGTAAAAATGTATATACAGTCATGTAAGCCATTCGGCACTATGTACGCCTTCCGGCAAGAAAAAAAAGGAAAAAAAAGAGGAAAATGAAAAAAAAAACTGGATGTAGGGTTATTATCCGCCATGGAGGCCCGAACCAGTTTAAAACCTCTGTGTCCTCTACCTTCTTTTCTTGATTGTGTGATTGATAACTTGTGGAAAAACCCAAGGCAAACGCCTGATCAGCGAAAAAGCCAGGGGGGCGAAACGAATCGGCCGAAGCATCGCTCGCCGAACGTTGAAACCGCAGCAGCTTGTTTCGGAAATAACTAACCGAACGCCGTTACATTCGATCAGCATGAAAGCAAAAGCATCTATCGAAAACGGAAGACGAAAGCTGGAAAAGTCGAAGCCTATTTTGCTAATATATGCAAAGGGGCCGACATGTTCCGACCCAACGAAAGCACGCGAAGTGACAATGCGAAAATAGCGAAAAGGAAGTAAAGCACACTTTTATTGATTCAAAAATAAAAAATGTATCGAGGATTACAACTCAACAATGCAATATAGCTCACAAATAAATTACATCTTCGCCCTCGCGTACCCTCTCTCGCCTGTCGGCCAAAGAATGATCGGGCGAACGAAGTTCGTCGTCGCTACTAATATCATACACCACTCTAAGGGGAGAAGGGGGCGAAACGCAAATTATGCTATAACGGTGCCGAAAGATCGCTTCTTGCCGATCGGTCTTCTGATGATTCCGCCAAAAGCGAGCCATGTCCTCCAAACGTCTTGAATGAACAAGATCATAATCCTCCAGGGTTCGCCCAGGGTGATTCCGAAGCCACCCAGCAACCTTGAAAACCTTATAGCTGTGTCCATTTATCAGCATTTGACGATAAACAGGCCGAAACGGGCATCACACCTTCGGCAAATCCTTTAAAGCCACAAATTTCTCGTTTTGGTTTCGCCAACTCCCAGAGAGGGGTCGAATACACAATTTTCGGCGAATACCCTGGCAGATAATGCAGAAATGGCAAAAAACCAATCGAATAGTGAGAAGTAGGCGAAAGCATAACAAGGAGGTGCATAAGGTAAGAAAGGCGTAAGCATAAGTATGTTAAAGACTCAGACCAACAGTAAATGGCGAAAGGTAGGTCTGTTATACATATTTTAAACGCCCAACGGCAACTTGTCTCGGTTACAATAAAAGGGTTAGCGGCAGCCTGCCGAATATACAACGGTTCGCCACCCCTGGCGAACCCCAAAAGAAAACTATGAAAATCTAAGGAAAGGGCGGAGGGCCTGCTTAGAGGCCATAGGGCCGGCGATCGCCCGATGGCCCATCAAGGGCCCATGAGCCCCCTTGACGTTATGTAACCCTGTAAACGTCCCTTTCATAAGGGCAACTATGTAAATTCCTCAGTACAACCTAGACCCTAGAAGTGAGAATCTGTAACGGGGCTATAAATAGCCCCCTAGGGCCATGTAATAAAGGGGGAAAAAAATCCAAGAAATCAATATACTTCGTTTATTTCCAACCATTGTTGAGTAACCACGTCTTTCGACGTATGCGGTTGTCGTTTCGACAACAATGTTGAATCTCAAATAAATTTGTGCCTCAAGTTGCCATAAGCATCTTCCATAGTGTAGATTTCATATCAACAATGGAAATTTCATTTAGATATTTGAAACAAACCCATAAGCAAACGCAAAGCCATACTTTATTTCCTTATTCCATCCTACAGAAGGAAATAAAGTATGGTGGCCTTGTCCGCCTAATCATTTGTAAATATAACTTCATCAAATTGACAACCATTTTCTCAATAACAAGCTTCACTTTCAGCCTCCATCCTCTGTCACTCCTCTCATTTCATGCACAATCAGCTCAAACTTATAGATCTACAGCAAAATATTCGAGTCAAATTTGACAGTAAAATCATTATTTGTTTGGGGATTTAGGACCAGAGGACATCACCTTAATCTGCAGCCTACTCACCTGCTCCTTAATCAGCACAGTGCAGCATCAAGGCTGCATAGTGCCCTAACCCGTCAGAAGCTCAATCTTTTGGCCTAACCCACCAAAATTCTTGCGAGTGTAAATAAATCATCCACCTCCCAGCACACATACGCCAACATTTTGCTCAGTTGTCAAAGGAGAGTATCATTCCCTCGCACACCTTCAAATATGGATAAATTAAGGTATAGATGTATAAGAACATGTCATGTTAACATAAGATTGTAGTCATGTAACATATGATTTTTAGCCGCACATGCAGAAATATAAACAATATTTATTGAACTTGGAGCGCAACTCCCTATAATGCGGTATAATAAAAAAAAATAGCAGAGTTGGGAGAATTGTGTGGTCGAGCTCTGCAAAGGCGCAAGACCAGTTCCTGGGCCAATCAAGATAAATGGTGGAAGTGAAGGATCAGCAAGATGCTTAAAGTCAGATTCTCACAGAAATTGGAGACCAGCTGCAGTTCTTGGTCTGTTCTGATGGTATAGCATTCTGCAAAATTGATTACAACAGGAGATAAATCGATGATAAAGGCACAACAACAAAAGGAAGTTACCTAAAATGAGACGACAGCACGATACCTCAATGCATTTATGCATCAGTTTCTAAACACATTCACTTAGCTCGCAGGTCTTTGTGTGTTGAAAGTCATGATACGGTATAATTACATCCCTGATGAGTTAAGAGCCACCATAAAGTTGTTTGGTCTTGCTAGGTAAAAGGTGCATGTATATAGAGGGCACTAAGGGTTACTGAACCTTATAGGCTGGAGTTTGGACACTTGCAAATATGCCAGGGGAGTTAAGGGCGTTAATAGGAGCACCATTAACCTGCAAATATGGAATACAAGGTAACAACATGTATCATACCATCGCAAGGAGCCAAGGTAACAAGAAAGACCGATATTGAAGTGGTGTTGAAAAAGTCACTAATTCCATCCAAATACCATAAGACAGGATTTAGTATAGCTAGGAAATTGAAGAGACTGAGTACATACACTTTGGCTATTTAAAATAAAACTTTTTTTTTTTTGTGTATTGTCTCTGCAAGTGCTCAATCGGAAAAGGTTAAGCAGAATTGTCACCAGGTGGCAATCTCACAAACCAAGTAGACAGATTTATCAAATTGAACTTTTGCATATCAACATTGTAAACAGGGTAGATCTTTTTTTTTTTTTCAGTTGGAACCAGCATGTAAACAACTAAATCAGAAATGTGATGCCTTTTCATGGCCTAGGTTACGTAGAATCTGAATTTTCTTGTGCCTTGCTAAAGAAAGAACGACTGTCCATGTTTCTTCATATTTGAAGATTCAAATAATTCGAGGCTTTCAATTTTGAAATAAATCACTGGATCTTGTTAAAAGAAAAATCAGAGAGAAACTAAAATTAGTGAAAGAGCATATCACAATGGCTAGAATGCTTGATCTGCACCGATGACGCCTGAAGGTGACACAGGGAGTTGAAACTAAAATATCAGTTCTGAATGCACAGTGCAAAATGAAAAATATCAGGAGGTGGTAAAACCACATCATCATGTTGCCCATTTTTCAGTATGTATTAGGATGCTAAGCATAATTTAGCAACACGCAAATGCATGTTTTCTTATGGATTTCTAAATTCAGGTAAGGTTTTCTAAACTAAATTCAGGTAATGTTTTCTTAGCAACATGCAACTGCATGTTTTCTAAGCTGGTTTTCTTCTGAATTCAGGTAAGGTTCATCTCTCCAGACCTATAAACTAAGAAGTTAATTTCTAAGAACTAAATTCTTCTGAATTCAAGTAAGGTTCATCTCTCAACAATCAAAATAGAAACGGCATTATGAAAAAAACTAAAAACTTCAGATCCCATAGCAAAGTTAAAAAGGGAGCAGTGAAGAATTTGGTCGTACGGTTAATTCAGGGAATGAGATTGTGAGGGATAGAAGCAACCGTCCGAAGTGATACGGGAATGGACAATCACCGGCGAAGCTGTTGTCTGAAACAATGGCGAGGTGACACCATTGAAAGCAGTTGTTCTGCATATGAATATATTAATGACATATTAATTTTCAGTAATTAAGCTCAACTGAAAGTGAATAAAAAAACATTACAAGCATTGAAGGGGTTGAACTTCTATTTGAAGCATGATTCGGAGTCTCTTAAAGTCAAAATTTGTAAAAATGTGAAAGGGATGAATTTGGGGAGGTGCAGAGCCGTCAGATCTAATTCATTGGATGAATTTGGATCGTTGGATGTGAATGAGTAAAACGATTTGTTGAACTATAGGTATCGTTGAACTATAGGTAGATAATCATACACAAATAATAAATTCGGCTACAGTGGAAAATTTCGAAAAAGCCCTCCGGTTTGCTCGTAATCCCAAATAGGTCCCTGCCGAACAGTGCCCCTGAGGTGATGATATTGTACGTAAGGGCCCTTATAATCCGGATATTACATGAGGAGGAGGAGGGAAAAAAAGCGAAATCGAACCGCGCTGTAAAAATCGAAAACCGAGGGGCTTTTTCGCAAAAATACGCGCACTAACCCCGAACCCGAACCCAACCCTAGCCGCCGCCGCCAGTCTCTCCTCCTCCCTCTCGTCCCACCCGCGCTCTCCCTCCCCCTCTCACGCGGTCACGCCACCGTCGCCGCCGCCGCCGCCGCGGCCACGTCCACCTCCCCCAAAAAACCCTAGCCGCCGCCACCTCTCATCCCACCCTCTCCCTCTCCCGCCGCGTCTGCCTCCCCCTCGCGCCGCCGTCGTCGCCTCCGCCTCTGCCTTCCCCTCGCGCCGCCGCCTCCGCCTTGCATCGTAGCCATCGTCGTCCACGTCGCCTCGCGCCGTCGCCGAGCGCAGCCGTCTCAGCCTTTTCTCACCTCGCCTCCTGCATCTCCGCTCAGATGGGAGGATTGGATGGAGGTGAGGCGGAGAAGGGAGAGTGGAGGCACAGAGGAGGCCTGGAGGACGGAGGGGGCTGGGGGCTGACCGGCCATCTCCACCTCCGCCACCAATCTGAGCTGTTGGTTCTTGTCACCGGAGACGGAGAGGAGTTCGCTGCCGCCGCCGCCTCTCTCCGACACCAGTGCGTCCTCCCTGTCGCCACCGCTCCCATCTCCTCGTCCACTTCTTCCGCTCCCATCATCTCTACCTTCTCCACCAACGCTCATGCCGCCCCCATCCCCCTCTAGGCTCCGCCCACCTCCAAGTCGCCGCCAAGATCCAGGACCTCCTTGACGTGGCGCGCTCGCCGGAGTTGACTTGAGTGACCGCGCAGCTCGCGGGATGCGGCGCCGCATCCAGCAGCTACCCAAGATTCTGGTCTGCTTTCAGTCTCTAATGAAAGATTTCAAGGTATTTGAGCTCTGACAACTCCATGAGAATGTGTCTGCTTTTCACAACTCGTATGCTGATTTGAACCATCTTCTATTTCTTCACATCGTAGTCGTGGTAGCTAACTGGCATGATTCTTCACTTATCTATCTACTATCATCGGTTGATTAATTCATCTAGATATTTTTATTCTTAGTAAAGATTATCTCTTGGACTGTTCCGTACTCGTTGATTTCGGTATCATCGTTATGTCCTAAATAAGAACTATAATCATATTTCCATTTTCCGTTTGGGCGGTGTGTTCATTGTTCTCTCCGTTTCAGAATGAATCAAATATTGCAAATTGTAAACAAAAGAATATACAAGGAAAACTATCCTGTGACCTATGAGCAAAGCCGGTGTGCCAGGCAACCCGTGAAGTCCATGTCTTATGTTGAATGTTTGCTCCCAAACTTTATTCCTTTCTAGGTTAACTTTTTTTTTATGTGGCCTGGACGTAAGCATATCTATGCACAAGATAATTTACTGCCATTTCACGGTGCAAATTCATGAAGCAGCAGATCAATCACAGATGTACACAATTTAACTATTGTGTAACTAACTAAGAAACAGAAGAGATTTATTCATATTTGTCCATACACATAAAGAAGTAATAAACTGTAATTGATCATTGGGCAAGTTGCTGATGCTATTCTTCTGTTATTCTTAATGCAGAAGCAAATATGGATGCAGAGGATGATTAGTTCTTTCTTATACGCAGTCAGGCAGGGTCAATAGAACACTGCTGTTCGGTTGTTATCTCTTCACATAGTTGCTATCGACTTGACGTGCTCCTTCCTAATCTTCTTCAACATCACGACAACATCACTTATCACCATTCTTTGCTATGGTGAGTCAGACGAGCAGAGCAAGCCCAGCTCAAACACCAGCATAATAAAGCCATCAATGCTAAAAAACAAACAATTTTGGGCTGTTCTTCTAGATTCTTTTCATAAGTTGCAGTTTGTGATTTTTTTCTTCCAGCGTTTGTCAAGGTGTGATTTTTTGTTGGGTTTATGGCTAACTTTTTTGGGTCGATGAAGGGCTCTATTTTTTCTGCACTGCTTGTGTCACTGGATCTAAAAGAAATTTACTACATTTATGTTATTTAGGCTGATATAGTTGATGTGCAGGCTTGAGGATCCACGAGGATGAAAAGACTTTCCCTAAGAGGAGGAGATCAAAGTCAGCAATAGCCAATAGGGGAAGCTACTGCCAACTATGCCTTGAGCTGCCTCCGCAGTGTCAGGGAGTCCCTCACCACCTAGCCCAATTAGCTTGTTGCTATCTTCATCAGGTTCCCACTGATTCCCGTTGATCTGTAATACATTGCGTTGCACTCTGGGTGATGATATCATGTGTAGCATGCACAAATTTGGCCTTTTGTTTTTTTTGTTGTCTAAAGGAAACAAGCAATAGATTAAACTATAGAGAAGGATATCTCTACTCCACTTATAATAAAGAGAATGCAATAAACTATGCCAGCATAATAAGAAAGAACCCTTTCCCTCCCTAGATAGACATATGGTCACATCCTTTTGGAACTATGCATTTCTAGAAGAGTAAAGTGCATTGGCGGTCCTTAAACTTGTAGGGTTGTGTCATATAGGTCCCTAAACTCGCAAAATGCATATCCAGGTCCCAGAACTTATCAAAGTGTATCATCTAGGTCCCAAATCGACACATCCCCTCTAGGATCCTACGTGGTGCTGATGTGGCATGCCACATGGACGTGACGTGTCGTTTTATTTTTTTTTCTTCTTTTCTTTTTCTTTTTCTTCATTTTCTTCTTATTCTTCTTTTTTTCCTTTCTTCTGCCCGGGTCACATAGAAAAGAGAAGAAAGGGAAAAAAAAGAGAAGAAAAAAAGAAAAAGGAAAAAATTTTAAACGGGACCCATTTGTCAGTCAAAATGATGCCACGTCATTCCGTGTGGCATATGCCACATCAACGCCACGTAGAATCCTGAAGGGGTTGTGGCAATTTGGGAACTAGATGACACACTATGACAAGTTCTGGGACTTGGACATGCATTTTGAGAGTTCAGGGACCTAGATGACACACCACTACAAGTTTAAGGACCGCCCGTACATTTTACTCTTTCTAGAATTATGAAGCTCCCTCACAGCCAGTTGAAAGAAAAACACATGGAGGGTATTTTATCCTAAGTGACTCAGTACAGATGTTGCGATCATAAGACTCTAATTTATTTCTTTTCTTTTTGTGTGCACTAAAAGCTTGTGCAGATTGAATTTATTTTCTGATGAATACCTTTATGAAGGATGTAAAGCCTCGTGGAGTAAGAAGGAACAGCTAAAAGAAAAGTATTGAGAATACAGGGATACTCATTTTATTTTCTTTCTTGATCGTTTTAAATTTTAATTAGCGAACGAAGAAGAATTCCATTTTTTTCGTCGAGCTGTAGTATTATAGTAATCAGGTGCTCAGATAGGAGAAAGGGTCCAATACTTTCAGATACTTGAACTAATTGTTTTCACCACAAAGGTGCAGGTAAGAATAATTTAGCAAGCAAAGTTCTGGTGATTATCATTCCGATAGTGGCTGTTCCAATCATAGTTGCTATTTAAAGGTGTCAATTAAGCCTTGCTAACTCTGGTGTAACAATGGATTCTTTTTCTAAAAAGAAATCAACAATAATTCGAAGGTTACGCATGAAAGCAATTGCTATGTACCTTATAAACTGCACCAAAGGTTCACCTTTTTACTGCAGATATGAAGGAAGAAGAGACTGGTCATTGGTAAGAACTAGGTGTGATTGAATTTGTTTGCAAGTTACTCAATGCTCTCATATAGCTCCTCATTTTAATTATATATAGAACATAATGCAGTTCTTGCTTATCTAAATTGCATTTTTAGGTATGGTTTATGTTGCTCCTAACGATGTGCTCGTCTTGCTGCATAAACATTTTGGACAAGAAAAGATTGTGGACCATCTATGGAGGTAGCCTATTTTCCTAAAATCATGTGCTGACGTCAACAAAGGTTGATATTAATTTTACCAATTATTTGTATCTTGTGCTATATAGTGCCATTGAGGACCGTTTATATTTTTCCTTTTTACATCTCTTTGCTGTCCAGAGTGCATGATATAGATATACTTAAACACACATGCTAGCATGTATGGCTAATAGTGTAGACACTATACAAAACCTGCTTTGTGCCTTCTCATATACTTTAGGATGAAAAACACTATCAAGAGTTTTCTATTGTACATAACAAAGATTTACATTTATAATTTTA
Organism: Oryza longistaminata; assembly: GCA_009805545.1. Taxonomy (NCBI): domain Eukaryota; kingdom Viridiplantae; phylum Streptophyta; class Magnoliopsida; order Poales; family Poaceae; genus Oryza; species Oryza longistaminata. The sequence goes on along the minus strand of CM020187.1, from coordinate 11,264,558 downwards.
GCTTTCACTGATCGCTTTTCAATATATATACTTCTCTTACTCTTTGTGTCATTCATGGTAAGGTTGCAACCTATAATCACCACTTTGTTAATTTCACCATGGATCCTGCAGGTTGACCTTGTTTTGCCATGGATGTTGGGGTTGTGAGGTCTGGCCTGGTGAGTCTTTTCTATTGCACCTTTTATGTACAGTCGCATCTATTCTAAATAGTATATTATGTGAAAATTTATGCTGTGCCTTCTAGCTTTATGGCTTCTTGGAAGCTTCCTTTCTTGGATCTTTCCTGATTCAAGTGTTTCATTTACCTGTGACTGGCCAATTGCATGGTCCTACAGAAATGCTCTTAATAATCTCCTGTACTGAGCCCTCTATTTGCTAGATGGCTAGCGGTGTATGATATATGATTTCATTGCCTGTATTCCTATGTTTGCCTCGATGGTCACTTTTTCTTTGTTTGATTAATTTTGTTTATTAAAGACATGGTCTAAAGGAAGTTTTGGATATAGCCCAAGTGTGACACTACTAATGAATACAAACGCAACACAGGAGTTAAGCCATATTCAGACTAAGATATGTCACCAAACGCCCTAATGTACACATATATGATGCTTTTACATTAGGCATGTTGAAATCAAATTCCAAGAACAACTCTTATCTGTTTGTCGGCTCGTATATTTCCTTTCTAATTTGCATATTGAAATTTTGGTGGGCTTCTTCGACATGCATACTAATGGATTTCTAAGTAAGCAATATTACATGAAACATTCTACCGGCATGCTATTATTTACTAATATAATGCATGGTCACATACTTTTTTTTTTTAATATACACCATACAAAGGGTATAAACAACAAATTGATTAAATTATATGTAGGTGGCGCGCCAATGATGATGATCTCCCTGTCCCTATAGCATTTTTTAACTATTGATCATCAATGTTGTAGCTCCAGGAAGCGATGTACAGATTATATAATCAATCAATTAGTTTTTTCTTTTGGATCTACATGGTTCTGCACTACATATTGCTATTCTTTAATATAAGCATTCGGTACCAAGTATTTTTTTTTTTATTAAATCTGGTTCATGTCTAGGCATCTACATATTCATGAATGACTACCTACCTCATAAGTTCATTGCCAGATCGAGCTTAACTCTATTCATAAAATGAAATCAATGATTCATGTTGAGATTTTTTTTTCCCAGATTCTGAGAACAGTCCATATAATAACCTATCCATAGATTATTTGGATATTAATACAGAAATATTTTGGGTTTGCCAATTAACAGGAAAGTTATGATCCCTTGGTTATATAGATTTTCATTTAAATAATCATATTCATATGTTAAAGGGTCCAAAAAACTGTCTCTCAACGCTAACAAGCTACTTCACAGTGCTAATTGCTGAATGAGATTTAGAAGGGTCATATCCAAATTTGTGTATCATATGCGCTTGGGTTTTGCTACCCTGATATCATTAAATTTTTTTTAATTCTTATACTAACTATGGTATTTATTCCTTCCTTTTTCTGGCTATTGTCTATATCTATAGGTGGTTTACAACGCTAATAAACTTGCTGATCTGGTTGAGAAGAAACTGCAAAATTAGCTTGATTACTACCAGCTCAAGTATGAGAGAAATCCATCAAAAAGGGCCACCACCAAGGTTAGTCTGCCATATGGACCTTGAGCATTTTATTTTTCATTTCAATTATAATATTGCATTAGGATTTTTTTTTAATTCTCTGTCCTTCTGTTGGATTTTTATTCCAGACTGGCTTTCTTGGCTGTTTTGGTTCTGAGGTGGATGCCATTGAATACTGCAAAGCAAAGATTGAGAAGACTCAGAAAGAAGTTGTAGCATTTTTGTCTATATAATCATTGGACCATTCGGCATTGTCCATGTTTTTCTGATAAGAGTTATATCATTCTGTGAACATGGGTTTGCACAATCGATTCTTTTTTGTAGGATTAGTATTTTGTCTAAGCATTATACATGCACACCTTGTGAGAGTTTAATTTGTTTACAGCTAACAGTCAGATAACGATAAATTCACCTGTAACAAACCTGATGAGCGTCAAAAGATCATGAAGGATCCCCAGTCAGCTGTTCCAGTAGCCTTTGTTTCATTTCCTTCATGGTGGGACGGTGGGGAGGAGGTTGGAAGAAGATGGAGGTGTTGTTTATCCAGGGTTCCACCGGGTGACTTCTTTGTATGTTTCACTGACACCAAGTTATTTTGGAAGCAAGGTCATTTAGTAGGCTGCTGCTCTTCATGATGCTAAACCATGCCCGTAGTATATACAAGTTAAAGCAGTTGGTAGGAGTAGTCATTTTTCTATTTATTTTGCCAGTTAGTCTCAGTATAGATATGAAGTGATTTGTATGAGGGCGTCTTTGGTTCACGGTCAAGGTAGGATGGGAAATGGTGGTCCATATTTTGCTAGATATGGTGATCCAGTTTTTCTGTTTGGTGGAGTGGATATGGCGATCTAATTTTTTGTTTGGTTGTATGGATGAACGCGCATTTGGTGATCCATTTTTTTTTGTTTGGTTTGGGGAGTAGGATGGATGAGTGGATACAATCACCACTACATTAAAGGAGGTGAGTATACCCCTTCAAATTCATCAAAACCACAAAAATATCAATTACTACAAACAAAAAAAATCTAACGGGAAATATAAGAAATCACATAGAAATAGAAGGGGGAAAGGAGAAAAACGAAAAAAAAGAAAAAAAAAGTCATTCGTCTCGCTGGCTGCCGTCTCCGGATTCTCCTCCTCGCACGCCTACCGCTGTCTCCGGGCTCGCCGGCCGCTGCCTCGTCTTCAGGCCGCCGTCTCGCCTCCTCGTTCGCTAGCCATCACCAAGTCTCCGGACCACCGTCTCACCTCCTCGTTCGCCGACCGGCGCCTCACCTCCTCATACGCCGGTCGCTGCCCCATCTCGCTCGCTCGCCGGTCGACGACGATGACGACGGAACCCCCTACCGCCTCACCAGATCCGTCCCCTCCAGATCCGGTCATCGTCGTTGGGGCGCCCTCTCCCGCTGCTGCCGCCTCCAGCCTCGCCGCCGCCATCGCCTCTTCCCGCTGCCGCCGCCGCGGCCTTCGGCCT
>CM020187.1:11229186-11251205 GCA_009805545.1 Oryza longistaminata | reverse complement strand
TTTGTATAACTCAGGGAAAGTAAGGCCCGTCACTATAAATTCAATTGCTACAATTCTTGTACAAGATTAACCTAAAAATCAGCAAAACCATTGAAACTACCTGAAACCCACAAACCATATGGAAAGAGAAACAAATTTGAGCAGTTTGCAAATTACAAAGTCGTAATGGTAAGAGAAACCAACGTTTGAGTAGTTTGCCAATTGAAATCAATGTTTGTTATAGAAAAATAAGATATCTATCAGGTATAAAGAAATATAATTTCAAAATTATTGAGCAAGCCCTTCAAGACCTTCAATATGGACAATCTAAGAAGAAATCAACCAAATCAGACTACCAGAGAACAGGATGCCAATCTAGGAAGAACTCAACCAATCAGACTACTAAGAACAGGATGTCATCTAAGAAGAATCAACCAATCAGACTATCAGAGAACAGGATTGTCAATCTAGGAAGAACCAATCAGAGAACAGCAGTCCATCCCAATTACGCATAACCATCATGCATACCAGAATTAAAGTTACGGAATTCCAACAATTATTTAACCCCTCAAACCATGACACAATATCTCATATCACAAGATGAAACCGGCAACAAACAATCCATAACAGCCAGCCACATAGTACCACACATAGCTATTAATTAAGAACATAGCAGTAAATTGTATGCTGCGCGGAGGACAGAAGAAAAAGCTTAAGATCTTGTCGAGCCTCGTCCTGAACTGATGTAGTCGTAGTGGTTCCCGCCGCCGTCCTCGGGCACCGCGACGTCCGGACGCCCTCGTTGAGCCTGAGGGGTGTCGGAGCCTCGCCTGTAAGGCCTTGAGAGGCGGGCCTCGTCGTTCATGTACTTGAGGATGACGTCGGCCTTGTCGTCCTTGGGGTAGTCGCGGAGGCCGACGAAGGATGATGTCGCCCGGCGGCGCACTCCACACCTTCTTGTGCATCTTTGCCGCGATTGGCAGAAGCGCTTGGTGCCGTCGACGCAGATGCCTCGCAGCCGGCCGTTTGCCGAGCCATCCGCGTCAACCTGGGCGTACTCCTGCCCGTCTCCTGAACACCAGCTCGCGCTGTCGTCGTCGGCCTCGTTCTTACCCCTCTTGCGGTTTTCCCTCCCTTACCCTTGTTCTTCGCATGGCTTGCTTACCGGCGGCGGATCCTTCCTTCCCCTAGGCGTCGGCGAGGAGTGCGAAACCCTCGCGTTTCGATCGAGATTGGGAAGCGGTGGAAGTTTGCGAATGCGGTTTTTTCTGGCCGCGTTTGGGCTGCGCTGGGAGTATATAGGGGCGGGTGTGAAAGCGGACGGCGAGAAGGGCGAGGCGGTTTCTGTCGTCCGATTGGTTGGAGGAGAATCGACGGCTGAGAATGGCCTAGGAGGAGGCGTGTCCGGACGGGGCTCTCTAGCAGATAACCGTGGCCACATGGGACACGGCGGTGGTGGGGGTGGACGACGAGAGTTCCGTGGTAGGTCTGGCCGCGTCCACGACAAGCAAATCCGTATGGAGTACGTGTGCAAATCGTTGGAGAGAAAACGAATCCTGCTATAGCCTGCCCCCCGCACACGAGGCATAGTTAATTAAGACCGGATCGGAGAATGAACCGATTAGCCTCTCGGTTCACTGGTTTAGTGGTCGGACCAGTGGGTCGACCGGTTCAAACCACGGTCCGATAAGTAATATAGAATGAGTGTTTATTGTAGCACAACGGCGGATGGTGGCTTGGCTAACGCGCATCTCCACCAAATTTTCTTGGAATTTTGCGGTGCGCAATGCTATTGAGGCTCTAGTTGGGTCCTCATCTCGGCCCATTAACCTCCCTCATTCTCAGCCATTAACAAATCCTTCCGATTCAACTAGCCCGGTTAATCTCGGTTATATAAAAACAACTCGAGTTAACCGTTTCTCCGGTCCGATTGTATGCCCGATCTTTTAAGGGGACCAGACCCGGCGGGAGCCCTGTTTTCGGATTTTTTCGGTCCGAACCGCCGGTCTAGTCCGGTTCTAATAAACTATGCAACGCGAGACGAGAAATATGTAGCGCATGTTTATTTGATTTTATTTAAAATCATTTAGCAGCTCATAGAATATAGTTTGTGTTTAAATTAAGGGTTGGTTTGGTTCGTGGCCTAAAAGGCCTATACCAATTTTGTCAATGCCAAAATTTTGGCAAGTTTTGGTATGACTAATTTTGCGTAAGGTAAGTTGTGTTTGGATGAAGTCAAATAGTCCTAAGTTCACTATTGAAATGGCCTGTTTTTCTGAGGCAGCCCAAATTTGGATTCAAACCAATAGACCACTAAACACTATTAAAATTACAAAATATTGGTAAACCTAATTTAGACCTCAACCAAACCAGCCCTAAGTTCAGACATTCCACTTAGAAAATTAGGTTGGATAATGACCAAACTTGACTCCACTCCGGGCTGACCGTTAGCTATCCTAATGAGTCTTGTTTGGCTTCCATGAAATTTGTCCAACTCAAGTCTGACCCCGATTTAGAAATTTCAACCAGGAGTCCGAATTTTCACCATAATATGCGATTTTGTTCTATACTTAAGACAACTGTATTCAGCCTAAAATAAAGCAAGAGAGGGCAAATCCCCTCTACATTTTTGTCTAGCTCGTCGAGGACCAGGTTGGGGGGTGGCGTTTTGCCGAGCCCTACTGATTAGGTTGGTGACGCTTGCTTAGCGGAACAGTGGATGAAGGGGTGAGAATTGATGAGCCTTGTTAGCATGATGTGTTTGTTGATTGTTGTGCTGGTTTGCCTATGCACCTATCACCTATGCCTGAGCTTGGGTTGCTTGGGTAGGGGTAAAACGGTTGGAAAGCACCTTTGTTTTTCCGTTTTCCTTTTTTTTCAGAAACTTCGGATACGAAAACACGAACGGAATACCACGAAACCGAAAACGGAGCGAAAACGAACCCGGCGCGAATACAGTAACAAAAAATTATCGAATACAAAACCTCAAACTGACCAATCCAAATTCTCAAAGTCAAGGTCAACAATTCATCATAAAACACAATCTATAAGTCCAATTGTTAAGTTCAACCAAGTAAACATCAACAAAAACACAGTCCTAATGAATAAATTATCTTTGTTTAAGAGAGTAATGCTATTGAAAATACCAAAAATGCATGAAAAAATGCTTATGTACTCTAGATTCAATTTTTTTAAAAAAAAATAGCAACCAAACACCATGGTATGCACTATTCACTCCTAAAAAAAATCCAGGTATTTCAGTCACAAAATTTCCGAAAATTTCAAGAAAATTTCCGGAAAGTCCGACCGATTCCGATTCCGAAACGGACACTGGCTTTATCATTTTCGATTCCAGTTTCTGAGAAAATATTCCAAATTCCGTTTCCGTTCCAAAAAATTCCGACCGACAGATTCCGTTACGAATAGGTCCGGAATCCGGAAAATTTCATACCGCTTTGCCCCTAGCTGCTGGCATGCTGCCTTGCCTCATTTGGCTCACAAGTAACTTTGCGAGTTAGCTCATTTTTAATCCCACAACACTTTTGCTAATAACCTCGTACTTTTGATATGAAACACCGTCGTCGTTATCTTCCAAAGATGCACTGACCCACCTACTTTGATAGCTGGTATGCTTCCTCCTCTTCCCCTCCTTTGCACTTTGTTACCAGTCCTCACCTTAGCTTATGTTATGGTATCTCTAGACTTACAAATTTGCAAACCTTATTTGTACTACCACTCTCAAATCTGTCACTTAACTCGCTAAGTTTTTATTCAAGTGTATACAAAAAGATGGATCGGAGGGGCTGTAGAGCTCTAGAAATCTGTTTCAGCTTACGGGCATCAACTTCTCAAAAGACGAGGGGGGGGGGGGGGGGGAGGGTGTTGAATACTCCACCACCACGTACTACCTACTACTCATATAGTCCGAAAACATCCAAAATTTCATTTTCAATCCAGAATTTTTACTTTGGTCACCTAAGCTCATATAGATAACTCCTAACTTGGAATTTCTCATATATATTTTGATAGGATAACTCTAATTCAAATAAGAATTTCTAGTGACCTTAAAGCCGATAGAGGAACCAAAACTTGGAAAAGTCTAGTCCCAACCGAAACTTTCAGTATTGCATAAGACTTATGTGACATCCCGGTTTAGCCGGTTTACTATGATTAAATAGAATACCTCATATCAAACAAAGTTGCAACTTCTTTTTCGGAAAGCCGATCTAAAGAACTCTGAGGTTAAGAGTGCTTGGCCTGGAGCAATTTAGGGATGGGTAAACCGATCGGGAAAATCTTTCCGAGTGCGCATGAGTGAAAGCTGCTAGATCTAATTGCGGGCCTCGGCCTGGGAGAGGTGGACGTTACAACTTAGCGTCACGATTCCACACTTACCAGGACCATCCATTTTTTTTATTTGGAACACTTCCGCCTGTTTCATATTTTTGGTTTTGAATAGATTCATATATGAAACTATGTTATATGCCTATATATACATTATATATATATATATACATACATATAGTATACATACATACATCATACATACATATACATAATATACACATACATAATCAATACATATACATATAATGTAGATATATATATACATATAATACATGTAATATCCATACATATAAACCAAGTTATACACCATAAATATATATAACGCATATATATTAAACATATAATATATATAATACACACACCACATATATATATTATATATAATATATATATATCTTACATATATATATATATATATATATATATATATACATTATATATAATTATATATAACATATATATTATAGTATGCATATATATAACACATACAATACATATATATAACCATACATACATATATATATATATACATACATATATATACATCATACATATATAATACAATATATATTATATATATGTGTGTGTGTATATAAATTTATATGAATGTTACTGATATAGATAGAAGGCATAGAGGAGAACCAAATGTTTATAATATGGAAATGGGGAGTGCCACCTAATTGGAATTCCCTTTTTTTTTAACCTTTTTTTTTTATTTTTTTTTTTTTATATTTTTTTATTAATTTTTTTTTTTTTTATTTATTTAATTAATTTATTTAATATTTTTTTTTATTATTTTTTATCCTTTTTTTTGTTTTTTTATTTATTTATTTTTTATATTTTTATTTTTTTTTAATTAATAGTTTACAATCCCAGAACTATTGAATATGTACTACCTCCTCCCAAAATAATTGTAATTCTATGTTGTTTTAGCATATAATTAAGGTGTGAGAAAGAAAGACTATGGTGCCCCTCATTAAATGATTTTATGTGAGAGTGGAAAGATGGTTGAGGTAAAATAGGAGAAATTGAATGAGAGATGATTGATGGGGCATTGTACTCTAGAATTTACATAATTATTTTGGGACGAATTTTAAATCCTAGAAATACATTATTAGACGGAGGTAGTATATTCATAAATAGTTTGGGTGGATTTATGTTCACATCTCTACCAAAGTGTCAACATTTGTCTCATACGGATAAGCTTTTGCGAGATATCTAAATTTATTAATGAGTTTAACTCTAGGCAAAATCTAAATTGAAATCGTTTGTATCTTAAAGAAGACACTTAGGATGATGTAAAGTACATCAAGATAAGATTCCCGATCAAAATAAAAACATCCGGTGAACAAGTAAATGATACAAACGAAACTTTGATAATAAAAAAGTGACCCAAAATAAAAATTGAGTTAAATTCAGAGAAAACTGTAAACTGTACTATAGCAGCATATAACGTAAAAATTACAGTTTGTGATAATTTTTCACGCTATTATATAACAATTGAATAACATGGTCCTAATGTAATGAAGCAAACTGATATTTTAATCGGCTAAACATGCAGTTTTTCTGAAAATTTACTTAATAAAATTTCTCAAATATTTAGTCCCTGTTTTCCTGTCATTCCTTCGACTCTGAAGGTCGGGAAAGCTCGTCAACCTCTGCTTGGGTCGAACTCGAAAGTCCATCCCCGTACGCATGACGCATCAAACCTCCTTCCATGTCTATAGACCCTCCTAGCCCTAATCCGGGACGAGATTCATCCCTCCGCGACAAAAGAAACCTGGGATTAATCCTCCACGTCCGCTGCTCCCTCTTGCTTCTGGGACCCAGGATCTGATCTGCGCCGCGCCTCGACCGGAGATCGCGCGGAGATGGACGGCGCGACCTGAGAGCAGCATCAAAGAAGTGGATACGTCATCTACCCCGGTGTATCCTCAACTCCAAGAAGACGGTCGCCGAGGGCCGCCGCATCGCCTCCGGCAAGCCTGCCCCGACCCACCTGCTCGGATCGCCGATTGCTGCTCCCACCTCAAGATCCCTCACGGCATCGAAGTAACCCACATCTTTCTCTTTCTCTTTCTCTTTCCAAGATTATCGGTTTGGGAATTGCCCTGTCCCTTGGTTTCTTCTTCGGATTTGTCCCCCATGTGCTCATGTTTTGAAAAGTTCTCATCTTGTGCGTAGTTGTATAAGGCGTATCCACGAGATTTCTTCCAGGTGGGAAATGGGTGAGAGTGCAGCCAGAAGATGACGGAATCCCAGTCCAATCCTGCAATCAAAACACAGTATACACGGGAACTTTTTTTTTTTTTTCTGAAGCAGTCTTGTGAATGAACTAGTCACTATGCTTATGAACTGAATGAGCTCAAGGTTTAAAATTCCCGTTCGACTATTATTGCGGATACTAGAGCAGACAAGTTTTACACATGAAGATGGGCCAATGAGTTTTATTTTCAATTGTTCCTGCCTTTTTATTGATCATTTGTGTTAGAGGCGTCTTGTAAGAAGTCCTTTCAATGGCAACTAATCATAGTTCCTGTGTAAAAAGGTCACACTCTTATCTGTTAGAAGACGCTTGACATTTTTTTGTCCAATGTGATTCCTAGCCCATAACAAATTTTCCAGATGTTAATTAGCGGCAAATCTGCTTATTGAAAGAAACGAAACATGAATTGCAGAAGAATAAACAAATTCGGTTAGATGTGCCATCCTCCTCATCTGCTACTTTCTGTTGCTACATTTCTTGTGGCAATCACTGAGCTATTCTGCAGCTGATTTAGTTCACCCATGATTCAAATCATCATAAATAGCACAATATAGTTCTTTCTGTAACATAGTCCCTTTGAATGCCACTAACACTTCTAAATTAATAGCAAGGAGTAACCCATTCTAGACAATGAACAGAACCCAATGTATGATGCCTTGCAAATGGTAAGTTGCCTGCCTAGTTGGTCATGTTTAGTTTGGTCTAGTCTGCACCTTATGGCTTCACATAGATATGATTAGCTTGAATTTCTTGCTGTACCATTCATGATTTACTGTATGGTCAATAGATTGAAGGCACCGGATCTACAATAGTCTAGGATATCACAATAGTCTTAGGATATTTCAGCTTTGTAGTCCTGCTAGATAAGGCTAAATCAATGCAGAAATCAGTGACTGGCCATTTAATATTATATATATTTTTAATGTTCTGGTTGTACTAGTATTCTGACTGATAGTTTCTTTCAGTTAACAACCAAATTCATAAAATGAATCTTCTACATGATTTATGTTGCTAGTTTGTCCAGCACCCTCATGGTCGATTTGCATTTCAATTAAACAACTAGTATGCGTATATATCCTAATAGTCACCTTAATGACTAACTTGTTATGAAAGTGATGACTTAGGAGCCAAGTAAAGAAATGGGTTAGTGAACTATATGTCCTGCACATTAAAAGAGTTAAGAATGGTTAACCAATGTTAATCACCATGTTGAACTAGGATGGAACAGCATCATAATATATTTTCTTCAAAGTAACTTACATGTGGCATGAGTGCGTTTTTGCCATATATGTGCTACCTACTCATGTTCTGGCCATGTTTCTTGCATCCTTTTCTCTGGCATCTTTTAAGTTCATGTCTTTCTCGCAAAAAAAAAAAAAAAAAAAGAAGGAGAGAAGGTTCATGTTTTTCCCATTATTCTTCTTGGCTGACTTTGAATGTTGATCACAAGTCTTCTTCAGTATAGGTCACACACAATCTGAGGCATTTTTAAAATTACGACTGTTTTTTGCACCCAGGTGGCCAGAATTGTCATATCATTTCTTGGGCGTGAAGTTTCCCCATAAACCACTAAGTTGAATTTTCTTAAAGACGAGGTTGCTCTTCTCAGAGCAACAAAGTGGATGCGTCCACCCTAATAAAATCTTATCACCGTAATTGAAAATTTAGAGAAGAATATTAAAGATAGTAATGCTGTCATCTGCTCTCTGCAGATTCTACTGGTTCGGAGGTTTGGTTATGTTTGCTTGAATGAAACATAGACAATAAATTTGTACAATGCACGTGTTAACTTAGATTAGAAGGCAAATTTTAATCCCTCCAGTCACAAGTTCTAAAATTGGTTTTGTCATGGCTTTAAAGGGTTGGCAAAAATGCCATCTCTTACCTTCTGTAGAGCACATACCAGGTACTATGGACCTACGTGCTGTGGTTACTATGACTGTCTGAGTTTTTTTTTTATTTCATCCTTTTGGAGACAATAATTTTCAGTGCAAGGTTAATGCTGTATTGTATGGTCCATGGGCATTGGACCATAAGGCCATGGCCTATGGGCAGCCCATACCGGTTAAGTTAGAGATAGATTATTAGTTGTTAGAGATAAGATAAGATTAAGTTCTTACTTAGGGGTCAAGTTGTACCATCTATATAAGGTGGGATTGGTGTCCATTAGCAATGAATATCAATTAGTCTTCATCTCCCTCCAACAATGTTATTCTCCCTAGCCTAAATCTACATCCTTCTCCAGGAGCTGACGCGCGCCCCGGCTATCTTCCCGGCTGTGTTTTTCCCGTCATGGCCTCGGGTCATGACATGTAGTGCAAGTTGATTATGTGAAGTCTAACTATGTTAGAATATGCCTATGCACAGTAATGAATTGTAGTCGTCGTAGCCAGCTCCATGGTAATTTTGTTGTTATCTGAATAATTGGTTTGGTTTTTTGCCAAGTGCATTTGAGGAAATTTGGAGAAAACGGCGTCCACTACATTGGAGGAAACTCTGTAGTTTTGATCTAAACTCCTTTTGTGACTGTTTAATGTTGGTGTATCGATGTGTCTGACCTCTTTAGTTCATTCATGATAAGCACCATGGAAAAGTGACTGGTGGCAATGTTTTTGGTTGAAAAGATGCTTACAGGAGAGTTGCCAATTGGGGTAGAGAGGACTGGACTATGGAGAGTAACTTTGAGTAATTCAACTTGTTTATTAACTCAAAAAGTCCAAAATAGATGAGAACTTCTCCTTAAAATAGGGCATCCTACAAATTTCAACCAATAGATAACAAGGAAATATGCTCTAACTCTTATCCCATGGTAGGATGAACAATGTTCCTTGTACATGAAGTTTTTGAGAGGTTGGTGGAAACATTTGCTGCTGTAGTGCTATACACTAGAACTTAATGTTATTCTGCATTTGTGTTTTTAACACCTTCTATGTCACTTCTCACTGTAAAAAGAAGTTTCTTATTTCCTCTTTTCCTTTTCAGTATAGTACAGAGGGTACCTTTAGTGTTATTCCAATCACTTAAGAAACCTATTTCCTTTTTTTTTCTGCCATTTAATGCTGAAATACTTCTAACTAAGGATTTCAACCTAGTTACTTCCCATTGTTGGCTGTACATGTGACGTTTATAAGTGCAACAAGATAATCACCATGATGAATGTTGGACATGCTTTATGTTCTTCTATCCCACATTGTTACTGACACAAGAATCTAATGTTACAGAGAAGCAGCTGATGATCCAAAATCGCGGAGCTAGTCCCCCAAGCATCATGGCAGGACTAAGAAGCAGGAACCAGAGCTTCTTCAAACTGCAGGGACTTCAAAGGGAAAGGTGGCAAGAAAAAGAAGTGATGATAGTACACCATCTTGTGTCGTTCTTCTGTCCATAGGAAGTTCCCTGAGATTCGTCGATGTCTGTTTTTGAGGCCCTGAAATTCTCCGTCTCTTCTGTGCTCTGAATTTCTAATTTCTCGGGAAAATCAATCAATGCCCGTATTTCTTGTGATTTGGACTATTGGAATAGAGGAAGATTGCACTGTTGTTTTGCAATGGATAGCTTCCAAGTTATGTTTTTTGAATAGAGCTCACCTTGAACATGCTTATGCTACTAAACCCCTTGCCAACAGTGGGCTAGCAGAGGTTATGACTTATGAGGCTAACAGTGGCCATCGGATGATTGAATCGTTCATGTGTCAATTGGCCAATTGGCCTTGGCCTACGTTTCTTTACTTGTTTTGGTCTGAATTCAACTTGGTATTGGTGAAGGAGAAGCGTATCACGTGGGTGGAGAATTACAACCTGCCATGGCTTCTCTGATTGGTTGTTTAATTATAAAAATTTCTTATGTGCGTTTTGAGTTATTGGTCTTCTTATCTTAATACCACTGAGTTTTGCCTAATTCCTAGGGGATCCCCTATTTTTTGATTAAAACTTCTCCATTCCCATGACGTTACAGCCTGTTTGATTTGAAAAGTGGGACAACAAAATTCCACCACTTGAATGACTGATGAGTTATTCGTGAACCTCGCAGTCTTATATGCGCTCCCAACTTCCATGTGTCCATGTCCATGTCGCGGCCATTTATAATCGCAAGCAGTGGTTATTTGTCCCAGCTGGGCAGGCAACGAGTGGTAGCTCCAATGTATGCAGTTTGCACTACTGGTACCTATACCTATATCTTGGGCTCGAAATTTGTGTGAGCGCGGATGCTGGACGCAATCCAAGCCTTCGCTCCGTGCTTACTCCGTAGCAAGTAGCAACACAGCAACGGGCAGTGTCCCCGTCCGACTCCTGAGAGAGAATCGAAGACTCTACTTTCAAGGACACCACAGATTCAATTTTACTGGATGCTCCTCTTTGCCGCTCGCTGGCGCATTATCATGTTTTCATTTTAAACCATATATTTTTAAAAAAATGATAAACACATATATGTACTTAATTCATTATCAAACACTGATAATGCCTAAGAAATTTTGACAACATATTTAGCCTATTCTATCAACACTTGATAATGCTATCAACTTGTCAAAATCTCGGCATTGCAAATTTTAGAAATGTCATTTTGACCACTGAACACAGAACATATCCTAAGGAACTCTAGGTCCGCGTCAATTTATCTCATAATAATCATTTGCAACACCTGATCATTTGGTATCGGACGGTTCACATTCTTTATCATAATTGCACTACCATTAACACACACTAACGTGTGAGACAATAGAAAGATATAGAAAGATAGGACCACGTGTAACTCACGATAATGATAGTAGCGTTACGGTAGGGGATCCTCGCCTCGATACGTTGCTTTGGATCCACTCCTCTTACGGAATGCACGTAGTTTTTATCAACCCTCTCTCCACGTGCCATCCTGCTTTTTCCACACCGTCCTCAGCAAAAAAACCGATACCATCCTTAAGTCGTCTCCCAATGACAGTGATGAAAAATTCTTGCTTACCACTGGCCGCTGACACTGTGACACTGCCTCCCCTTGCAAGCTAGTACCCTACTCCCCAATGCCGGAGTCACCGACATCGCCGCCCACCTCGCCGCCGCCGGGGATCGCCCACCAATAATGCCACGCCGCCGTCCCCGGTGTCGGCGTTCTGCGAGCCACCGTGCTGTTCGCCGCCTTCCTAGCCCTCCAGCTCGTGCTCTCTCAAGTCCCTCCTCACGTTCCCGAGCTCCCGGTTCCTGCCGGCGCCGCGCCGCAGCAACAGCACCTGGGCCAACGGCGCCGTGGACGACGCCGAGGAGTGCAAGGCCGGGCTCATCTACGTCTACGACCTCCGCCGGAGTTCAACCACGACTCGTCGCCACTGCGACCGCCTGTGGCCGTGGTACTCCTTCTGCCCCTACCTCTCCAATGCGGCCTTGGCCGGCCCGCCGCCAGGTACCGGCGCTCTCCGCCGTCGTGCCGAACGCGTCGCTGCCCAACTGGTACAACACCGACCAGTTCCCGCTCGAGGTCTCATCCACCGCCGCCTGCTGTCCCACCGGTGCCGCACCATCGACGCGTTGCTCGCCACCGCGTTCTACGTGCCGTTCTACGCGGGCCTCGACGTCGGCAGCCACCTGTGGGGACCGAACAGCACCGTCGCCGACCGCGACCGCGCCGGCCGCGCGCTCCTCCGGTGGCTCAGGGGGCAGCCGTTCTTCGCCAAGTCCGGCGGGTGGGACCATTTCATCACGCTCGGGCGCATCACGTGGGACTTCCGCCGGTACGGCGCCGACGGGTGGGGCACCAACCTGGTGCTCATGCCCGGGATGGAGAACGTCACCCGCCTCGTCATCGAGGGGCGACCGCCTCGACCCGCTCGACGTCGGCGTCCCTTACCCGACGGGGTTCCACCCGCGCGCGCCGCCGACGTCCGCGCGTGGCAGGAGCACGTGCTGTCCCTGGACCGCCGCAACCTGTTCGGGTTCGCCGGCGCGCCGCGGTCCGGGTTCCCGGACGACTTCAGGGACGTGCTGCTGGAGGAGTGCGAGGACGCCGGGAGCGACCGCTGCCGCGCCGTGGACTGCCGGGGCCAGAAAGAGGATGTGGATGCTCACCGGGATGCAGCAGGACCACGGCTCCCCTCCCCTCCACAGCTCTGCTTGCGAGATGGGGGGATTGGCGATGCGGGCGGCGGTGCCAGTCGGCAGCGGCCGCGGAGGAGATCGGTGAGGCGGGCGTCACTGGTAATGCGGGAATCGGTGTCGGGGATCCGGTGGTGGCGGCGGTGGAGGAAGATCCGCGCGCGACGAAGGGGATTCGGCGATGGTGGCGGCTGCAGGATCGGTGGTTGGCGCGGAGGAGATCGACGCGTGGTGGCGACGGCGGCGTGAGGGTGCGGCGTCGGCAGCGTGCGAGAGAGAGGAAGGCAGAGACGGGATGCGTGATTGAGGGATACGCGTGACGGCGTGAGGAGCGGGTGCCGAGGGGAGAGGAGGACGCGACGATTCTGAGGCGTTGGATCGGATGATTATGGACCGTCGGATTTGATGAATGAGGTTTGTAGGAGTGTAGTTGGTGAATTATAGGGTAGAAGAAAACGGGTTACAACTGTCATGTGTTTCCAACTATGGCGCTAATCAAACGAGAGGACCTGAGCTTGTCTTGCGAGAGGGAGTGAGTAGTTAGGTTTTTTTTTTTTGAGATAATGTCGGCACTTCATTGATTAAATGACATCATTACAAAGTATCTCCCGGATGCACCCCGGGATTACACCACGATAGACATTACTACTTAGAAGCTCGGAGCGACGAGCTAAAGTGTGTGCCGATACATTACATATGCGCTTGACATGCTTAAACGTGCATTCCAGGAATTCCAAAGCAAGTTTCTTGATGTCGCTGACTAGACAGCCAACGCTAGATCGATCTCTTACCACTGCTTGAATACGTTGGATAATAGAAAGGCAGTCCGAAGCCAAAATGATCTTTTGAAAACCCTCTTCCTTTGCCAAGGACAGAGCACGTCGTATTGCCAGCGCTTCTGCTATTTCAGGAGCAGCAATACCTGGGATCAACTCATTACAAGCAAAAACACACGAGCCACTGTGGTCTCGGATCACCACTCCCACACCCATTTGACAGGAAGAATGGAACAGGGCAGCATCTGTGTTGATTACAACTGTTCCTGTAGGCGGTGGATTCCATCTTGAAACAGAAATAGGGGAGTCACACCTAGAAACATTCACAGGTTTGGAGCAGTGTTGCTCAATCATCTCCATATACACCAAAATTTTCTGAGCCACTCGCCCTGGCTGAACCACAACGTTGTTGTTCTTGGCATCATTTCTTGCCTCCCAAATATGCCACAAGGTAACAGCAAGAGCAGTGTTCTGGATGCCTGATCCACGCGACAAAAAATCAAAAATCCACTGCTTCATGTTAGTTAAATTCCTCCTGCACAATTGGAGGTCAAATTTTTGTCTAATTACCTCCCAGACAGCCTCAGCAAAGGGGCAGAACAAGAGAACATGTTCGATTCTGTCGTCCCTGTTGCAAAAGGTGCATCCATCCAGTGAGGAGATGTGGCGTCGCCGGAGTTGGAAACCTGTTGGCAAACAGTCATGTGCAGCTCTCCAGAGGTTAATTTTCATCTTCCCTGGTGCATTTACTTTCCACAGAGATTTCCAGCTCTTCATATTCTCCGGCCAATCCGAAGAGAGTCCTCTTCCATTGCTGCTTTGGGCAGTAAGGAAAGCACTCGATTTTGCCAAGTTACTGAGGACGGGTGACACTGCCCGTTGCTGTGTTGCTACTAAGGGGGAGGCAGTGTCACAGTGTCAGCGGCCAGTGGTAAGCAAGAATTTTTCATCACTGTCATTGGGAGACGACTTAAGGATGGTATCGGTGGTTTACTGAGGACGGTGTGGAAAAAAGCAGGGATGGCACGTGGAGAGAGGGTTGATAAAACTACGTGCATTCCCGTAAGAGGAGTGGATCCAAAGCAACGTATCGAGGCTAGGATCCTCTACCGTAACGCTACAATCATTACCGTGAGTAATACGTGGTCCTACCTTTCTATTGTCTCACACGTGTGTAATGGTAGTGCAATTATGACAAAGAATGTGAACCCATCCGATACCAAATGATCAGGTGTTGCAAATGATTATTATGAGATAAATTAGACGCGGAACTAGAGTTACTTAGGATATGTTCTGTGTTCAGTGTCAAAATGAACATTTCTAAAATTTGGCAATGCCGAGATTTTGACAAGTTGATAACATTATCAAGTGTTGATAGAATAGGCTAAATATGTTGTCAAAATTTCTTAGGCATTATCAGTATTTGACAATGAATTAAGTACGTATATGTGTTTATCAATTTTTTTAAAAAATATATGGTTTAAAATGAAAACATGATAAATGCGCCAGCGAGCGGCAAGAGGAGCATCCAGTAAAATTGAATCTGTTGGTGTCCTTGAAAGTAGAGTCTTCGATTCTCTCTCAGGAGTCGGGACGGGTGACACTGCCCGTTGCTGTGTTGCTACTTGCTAGCACGGAGCGAAGGCTTGGATTGCGTCCAGCATCCGCTCACACAAATTTCGAGCCCAAGATATAGGTATAGGTACCAGTAGTGCAAACTGCAAACATTGGAGCTACCACTCGTTGCCTGCCCAGCTGGGACAAATAAACCACTGCTTGCGATTATAAATGGCCGCGACATGGACATGGACACATGGAAGTTGGGAGCGCATATAAGACTGCGAGGTTCACGATAACTCATCAGTCATTCAAGTGGTGAATTTTGTTGTCCCACTTCTCAAATCAAACAGGCTGTAACGTCATGGGAATGGAGAAGGTTTAATTCAAAAAAATAGGAGATCCCCTAGGAATTAGGCAAAACTCAGTGGTATTAAGATAAGAAGACCAATAACTCAAAACGCACATAAGAAATTTTGTAATTAAACAACCAAATCAGAGAAGCCATTGCAGGTTGTAAATTCTCTCACCCACGTGATACGCTTCTCCTTCACCAATACCCAAGTTGAATTCAGACCAAAACGAGTAAAGAAACGTAGGCCAAGGCCCAATTGACACATGAACGATTAATCATCCGATGGCCACTGTTAGCCTCATAAGTCATAACCTCTGCTAGTCCACTGTTGCAAGGGGTTTAGTAGCATAAGCATGTTCAAGGTGAGCTCTATTCAAAAACATAACTTGGAAGCTATCCATTGCAAACAACAGTGCAATCTTCCTCTTTCCAATAGTCCAAACCACAAGAAATGCGGGCATTGATTGATGTTTCCCGAGAAATTAGAAATTCAGAGCACAGAAGAGACGCAGAATTTCAGGCCTCAAAACAGACATCGACGAATCTCAGGGAACTTCCTATGGACAGAAGAACGACACAAGATGGTGTACTATCATCACTTCTTTTTCTTGCCACCTTTCCCCTTTGAAGTCCCTGCAGTTGAAGAAGCTGCTGGTTCCTGCTTCTTAGTCCTGCCATGATGCTTGGGGACTAGCTCCGCGATTTGGATCATCAGCTGCTTCTCTGTAACATTAGATTCTTGTGTCAGTAACAATGTGGGATAGAAAGAACATAAAGCATGTCCAACATTCATCATGGTGATTATCTTGTTGCACTATAAGACTTCAACAGTGTACAGCCAACAATGGAAGTAACTGGGTGAAATCCTAGTTAAGAGTATTTCAGCATTAAAATGGCAGGAAAAAAAAAAAGGAAATAGGTTTCTTAAGTGATTGGAATAACACTAAAGGTACCCTCTGTACTATACTGATAAAGGAAAAGAGGAAATAAGAACTTCTTTTACAGTGAGAAGTGACATAGAAGGTGTTAAAACAAAATGCAGAATAACATTAAGTTCTAGTGTATAGCACTACAGCAGCAACATGTTTCCACCAACCTCTCAAAACTTCATGTACAAGAACATTGTTCGCGCTACCATGGGATAAGAGTTAGAGCATATTTCCTTGTTATCTATTGGTTGAATTTGTCAGGATGCCCTATTTTAAGGAGAGTTCTCATCTATTTTGACTTTTTGAGTTAAGCAACAAGTTGAATTACTCAAAGTTACTCTCCATAGTCCAGTCCCTCTCTACCCCAATTGGCAACTCTCCTGTAAGCATCTTTTCAACCCAAAACCCATTGCCACCAGTCACTTTTCCATGGTGCTTATCATGATGAACTAAAGAGGTCAGACACATCCCAGAGATACACCAACATTAAACAGTCACAAAAGGAGTTTAGATCAAAACTACAGAGTTTCCTCCAATGTAGTGGACGCCGTTTTCTCCAAATTTCCTCAAATGCACTTGGCAAAAACCAAACCAATTATTCAGATAACAACAAAATTACCATGGAGCTGGCTACGACGACTACAATTTCATTACTGTTGCATAGGCATGATCTAACATAGTTAGACTTCACATGATCAACTTGCACTACATGTCATGACCCGAGGCAATGACGGGATAAACACCGCCGGGAAGATAGCCGGACGGCGTCAGCTCCTGGAGAAGGTATGTAGATTTAGGCTAGGGAGAAGAACATTGTTGGGAGGGAGAGATTAGACTAATTGATATTCATTGCTTAATGGACACAATCCCATCCTTATATAGATGGTACAACTTGACCCCTAAGTAAGAACTTAATCTTATCTTATCTCTAACAAACTAACAATCTTATCTCTAACTTAACCGGTATGGGCTGTCCATGGGCCATGGCCTTATGGTCCAATGCCCATGACACTACAATACAGCATTAACCTTGCACTGAAACTTATTGTCTCCAAAAGGATGAAATAACGACAGTCATAGTACCACAGCAGTAGGTCCATAGTACCTGGTATGTGCTCTACAGAAGGTAAGAGATGCATTTTGCCAAACCCTTTAAAGCCATGACAAATCCAATTTTAGAACTTGTGACCGTGAGGGATAGAATTTGCCTTCTAATCTAAGTTAACACTGTGCATTGACACTGTGCATTGTCTATTGTTTCATTCAAGCAACATAACCAACTCTCGAACCAGTAGAATCTGCAGAGAGGCAGATGACAGCATTACCTATCTTACCATATCTTCTCTAAAAATTTTCATTACGTTTGATAAGATTTTATTTAGGGCTGGACGCATCCAACTTTAGTTGCTCCTGAGAACAGCAAACCTCGTCTTAAGAAAATTCAACTTTGGTGAAGGCCAGCTGCAGGCCATGGTTTATGGAAACTTCACGCTAAAATGATATGACTTCTGGCAACTGGGTGCAAAAAAACAATCGTATTTAAAAATCCTCATGATTGTGTGTGCCCTACACTGAGAAGACTTGTGATCAACATTCAAAGTCAGCCAAGAGAATAATGGGAAAAGACATGAACCTAAAGAATATATTATGATGCATGTTCACATCCTAGTTCAACATGGTGATTAACTCTGCTTAACCATTCTTAACTCTTTTAATGTGCAGACATATAGTTCAACTAAACCCATTTCTTTACTTGCTCCTAAGTCTTCACTTTTCATAACAAGTTAGTTATTAAGGTGACTATTGAGGATATACGATACTAGTTGTTAATGAAATGCAAATCGACATGAGGGTGCTGGAACAAACTAGCAACATAAACTCATGTAGAAGATTCATTTATGAATTTGGTTGTTAACTGAAAGAAACTATCAGCAGAATACTAGTACAACAGAACATTAAAAAATATATATGAATATTAAATGGTCAGTCACTGATTCTGCATTTGATTTTTACGCATTATCTAGCAGTAACTACAAAGCTGAAAATATCCTAAACTAATTGTAGAATATCCTAGACTAATTGTAGATCCGGTGCCTTCATCTATTGACCAATACAGTAAATCATGAAATGGTACAACAAGAAATTCAAGCTAATCATATCTATGTGAGCCATAAGGTGACAGACTAGACCAAACTAACATGACCAACTAGGCAAGGCAACTACCATTGCAAGGCATCATACATTTGGTTCTGTTCATTCTAGAATGGGTTTACTCCTTGCTATTAATTTAGAAGAAGTGTAGTGGCATTCAAAGTACTACTGTTACAGAAGAACTAATATTGTGCTATTTATGATGATTTGAATCATGGGTGAACTAAACTCAGCTGCAGAATAGCTCAGTGATGCCACAAGAAGAAATGTAGCAACAGAAAGTAGCAGATGAAGTGAGGATGGCACATCTAACGAATTTGTTATTCTTCTGCAATTCATGTTTTGTTTCTTCTCAATAAGCAGATTTGCGCTAATAACGTCTGGAAAATATTGTATGGGCTAGGAATCACATTGGACAAAAAAAATCAAGCGTCTTCTAACTGATAAGAGTGTGACCTTTTTACCAGAACCTATGATTAGTGCCATTGATAGGACTTCTTACAAGACGCCCTCTAACAAATGATTCAATAAAAGCAGGAACAATTTGAAAATAAAATCATTGGCCCATCTCATGTGTAAACTTGTCTGCTCTAGTATCCGCAATAATAGTGGAACGGGAATTAAACCCTGAGCTCTATTCAGTCATAAGCATAGTGACTAGTTCCATTCACCAAGACTGCTTCCAGAAAAAAAAAAGTTCCCAGTGCTTACTTGTTTTGATTGCAGGATTGACTGGGGAGCCGTCATCCTTCTTGAGCTGCACTCTCACCCTTCCCACCTGGAAGAAATCTCGTGGATACGCCTTATCCAACTACGCACAAGATGAGAACTTCAAACATGAGCACATAGACAAATCGAAGGAAGAAACAAAGGGAACAGGCAATCCCAAACCGATAAATCTGAAAAAGAAAAGGATTTGATACTTCGATGGCGTGAGGGATCTTGAGGTGGGAGCAGCAATCGGCGATCTCGACGCAGGTGGGGTCGGGGCAGGCCTTGCCGGAGGCGATGCGGCGGCCCTCGGCGACCGTCTTCTTGGAGTTGATGTACACCGGGTAGATGACGTTCCACTTCTTGATGCTGCTCCTCAGGTCGCCGCCGTCCATCTCCGCGCGATTCCGGTCGAGCGCGGCGCAGATCAGATCCTGGTCCAAGAAGCAAAGAGGGAGCAGCGGACTCGGAGGTTAATTCGGTTTCTTGGTCGCGGTGGGATGAATCTCGTCCCCGGATTAGGGCTCAGGAGGGTCTATAGACATGGAAGGGAGGTTTGATGCGTTATGTGTACCGGGGATGGACTTTCGAGTTTCGACCCAAGCAAGAAGTTGACGAGCTTCAGACTTTCGGACTCGATGGCAATGACAGGGAAACAGGGATTAAATATTGGGTTAATTTGATGGGGGCTGCTACAAAACGGGATCCCGTTACAACGGGATAAGGCATATTAACTATTCTCTTGCACGAGTATCATAGGTATCAGGTCCTAAATATCATAGGTATCGGAATATCACAGGTACCGAGTAACAGGTATCACAGGTATCGGATACCATGCAGCTGGTACCATAACAGGTATCAGGTATCAGGTACTATCTCATAAAAGGTATCCCGTTCCAACGGGATACCGTTGTCTAGGTTTTCTGTAATTTGATCCATGCAATTGCAAATGTGGCTATTCAGATAAATACCGTTACAATTCGCTTATTCGTAGCCATACCACTCATATTTTACAAAATTAAAACTATGCCATCCCCGTCAAGTTTTCCATCTTCTCCCTCATCTGTACGTGGGACCCACCCATCAGATTCATCTTCTTCCTCCATCCTCTCCTCTACTTTTTTTTCCATCTCTCTTCACCATTTCTTCGTTTCTTCTTTCTTTACAGGTAGAGGAGAGGAGCGGGGCGCTGATGCTCCGGTGGCTAGCAGGTGGCGACGCTTCTTTCTTCACATTGTTCTTGTGAAGACGACGATGAGAAAGAGATCCGCACAACGACAAGGTCCTTGAACACCAGCCGCTTGATCTGCAGCACGGCATCGCCTACCTCCGCGCTGGGGAGGCCACACTGTTGCTGCAACGAAGTTGGCCTGCGGTGGTGGTCAGCGGCGAGGTCACGCAAGCCACCGCTGCGGATCAGCTCATTCAAGTCCAGGTCAGTATCCGTCGGCGCCATAGGCTCGCGCGCGCGCCTCACCTCGGCTCAGAGCTTGTCAGCAAGGAACGCCGCCGCGTCGAGCACGGACACCGGGCTTGGCTACTAGTCGTTACCGGCCGTGAATGCCTGGATGCTGCTCAGCAGCTTGCCACAACGCTGGAGCAATCCGCGGTTAGTCCGGAGCTCGTTGGGGGAGGGTGCGCTGCTACTTCCACCGTTTCACAGTGTAAGTCATTCTAGCATTTTTCACATTCATATTGATATTAACCAATCTAGATAGATATATATGTCTAGATTCATTAATATCAATATAAATGTGGAAAATGGTAGAATGACTTATATTGTGAAACGGAGGGAGTACATTGCAAAGAGCCAAAGATTCCAGTGCTCTGGTGGCTGGGACTCTGGGAGCACCGACGCCCTGCTCCTTTCCTACTTGTGCTCTACTTGTGTTCACACAAAGAGGAAACAAAGAAATGGTAGAGAGAGATGAAAAAAATAGGGGAGGATGGAGAAAGAAGATGAATCTGACAAGTGAGTCCCATGACAAGTGAGTCCCATGTACAGATGAGGGAGAAGATGGAAAACTTGACAACGATGTCATGTTTCTAATTTTGTAAAATATGAGTGGCACGGCTACGAATAGGCAAATTTTAATGGCATTTATTTGAATAGCCACATTTGCAATCATGGATCAAATTAACCCTAAAATATTTGAGAAAATTTTATTTTGGTCACTTTTTTATTTATCAAAGTTTCGCTTTCTATCATTTATTTTTTACCGATGTTTTTATTTTAGATCAGTAAATCTTATCTTTGATGTACTTTACATCATCCTAAGTGTCTTCTTAAGCATACGAACGATTTCAATTTAGATTTTGCCTAGAGTTAAAAATCATTAAATAAATGAGGCAATTGCAAATTTACCACTACTTTAAATCGTTATTACAAGACTGCCATTAAAAAAGTGCAAAAATACCATTAGAACTGTCATTCGAGTGACATCTTTTACAATATTGAGACTGTGCATAGAATTCATGCATGGATCTATGTTAATGCTTTTTTTTTTTAAAAAATATAATTGTTTTTTTTAAACCCCCAAAATTTTTTTCCCCCCCCAATAAAAAAAAAAATTGAAATTTTTGTTTAGTTGAAAAATTATTTAAGACCAAAGGAATTTAAGAGGAAGACCAAAACCGTTTTTTTAAAAATTAAAATTAATTTTTGAAGATGGGAGGGAGTACCAGCTCATTGGAATTTCCGTTTACAATCCAGAACTATGGAAATATAATATTTCATAAATAGGTTTGGTGGATTTTATGTTTCACATCTCTACAAAATGTCACATTTGTCTCATAGGATAACTTTTGCGAGAATATCTAAATTATTAAGGGGAAATTTGCGAATATCTGCGGCACGTAGAGTTTTTTTTC
>CM020187.1:11193222-11228906 GCA_009805545.1 Oryza longistaminata | reverse complement strand
GAAAAAGAAGCTTAGATCTTGTCGATGTCCTCGTCCTCGAACTGGATGTAGTCGTCGTGGTCGCCGCCGTCCTCGGGCCCGTCGACGTCGACGCCCTCGTTGAGCCTGAGGGTGTCGGGGAGCTCGCCGTAGGCCTTGAGGAGGCGGGCCTCGTCTTCATGTACTTGAGGATGACGTCGGCCTTGTCGTCCTGGTAGTCGCGGAGGCCGACGAGGATGATGTCCCCGGCGGCGATCCACACCTTCTTGTGCATCTTGCCGCGGATGTGGCAGAGGCGCTTGGTGCCGTCGACGCAGATGGCCTCGCAGCGGGCGTTGCCGAGCATCCGCGTCACCTGGGCGTACTCCTGCCCGTCCTCCTTGAACACCAGCTCGCGCTTGTCGTCGTCCGCCTCGTTCCTTACCCCTTCTTTGCGGGTTCTTTTCCCCCTTTTTTCCCTTTTTTTACAACCCCTGTTTTTTTTCTTTTTTTTCCGGGGGGCCAATTTTTTTTTGGCTTTTTGGGGGGCCTTTTTTTTGTTTTACCCCCGGGGGGGGGGGGCCGGGGGGCCGGGGGGGGAAAAGCCCCTTTCTTCCCCCTAAGCGTCGCGGAGGATGCCGAAACATTTCTTTCTCCGCAGCTACAATTTACTGCTATGTTCTAATTAATAGCTATGTGTGGTACTATGTGGGCTGGCTGTTATGGATTGTTTGGTTGCCGGTTTCATCTTGTGATATGAGATATTGTGTCATGGTTTGAGGTGGTTAAATAATTGTTGGATTCCGTAACTTTAATCTGGTATGCATGATGGTTATGCGTAATTGGGATGACCTGCTGTTCTCTGATTGGTTCTTCCTAGATTGACATCCTGTTCTCTGGTAGTTTGATTGGTTGATTTCTACTTAGATTGACATCCTGTTCTTTGGTAGTCTGATTGGTTGAGTTCTTCCTAGATTGGCATCCTGTTCTCTGGTAGTCTGATTGATTGATTTCTTCTTAGATTGTCCATAATTGAAGGTCTTGAAGGCTTTGCTCCAATAATTTGAAATTATATTTCTTATACCTGATAGATATCTTATTTTTCTATAACAAACATGATTCAATTGCAAACTACTCAAACGTTGTTTCTCTTACCATACGACTTTGTAATTGCAAACTGCTCAAATGTTGTTTCTCTTTCCATATGAGTTTGTGGGTTTCAGGTTAGTTCAATGTTTGCTGATTATCTTAGGATTAATCTGCTACAAGATGTAGCAATTGAATTTATAGTGACGGGCCTTACTTTCCTGAGATAACAAAGAATTGCGTGTCAATCAGCATTGAATTGATAGTGTTTATTGATTGTCTCCATCACAACGTTCTTGTGCTCACAGTTTTTTGACACGCGAAGGCTTGTGATTTCTCTGAGAATTGTTGAAATGTTACATGTGTTTCATTTGTTTGTGTACTAATGTGTTTTGTGGTGAAAGATGATTTTACTCGTATCTTTGTGCTAAATACAGCAACCCATTGATCTGTTTACCCTAAATTCCTTCAATGCTGTTGCAACTTGCAACTAATGTCGCTAAGTTCCTTCATTGTTGATGTCACAATTTGTCTTGGTTTTGTTAGCTTGTGCTTTGTCGGCCCAGCTGGGTTGTCTATAAATTTGGCTCGATTTTGGTCTAAGATGATAATCTTTTACATGGTACTACTGTCCTTTTGTTCTGCACTTCTTCTGCTGGGCTAAGAATAGGATTGGCTATTCAATCAAAAGAATTGTTATACTGGAAATAATTTGGGGGTGCAAGGTACTTCTGCCATCGACCTCTGGACATCTGACAAGATGCAAACTACCTGAATTACATATTCTTTTCAAATATAATATGCTATCTTTTTATAGCAGGCTGCCTACTGATCTGCTGCCAGTTTTAGGATGTGATGCGACATATATGCCGTAAATAGTTCATTGAATTTCTGATTTGTGCTTTATATATGTCCAAACCCACAAAAACGACTATTGGGGGGATTTTCAAACAAAGGTGAATTATGAGGGGAGTATTTGCAACAAACCGTATTATAGGGGGAATCTCAAATTCATAGTGATATTTAAGGTGGTTTTGCAATTTGCCCTTTTTCTTTTGACATTTTGTAAACTATAGAACTAAGGATGCATGTAGTGGTTAGTACTTTGAGTATTTTGATGAAAATATGTACATGTCATTATCATCAAGCTAATATACATATATACAAGTCAGAGTTTGGTACCCCGACAACGGGAAAGTGAACACTCCCTCTTTTGAAGATTCGACTAGAGGGTGAGTTGAGCCCGAGCTCCTCTTAACAAGGAGATGAACACGATGGCTTTTATAGGTATAGGCCGCACGGATGCATAAAACCCTACTCCTGTGTTTGGGACTATGTGGTTTGTATGTGTTACAAAGTGATTTCTTGCTTAGAGTGATGTGAACTAGGTTCTACTCCAGCTTTTTTCTTCCAACCCCTTTCTAAGTGGCACGGGTCCTTTTATATCTAAGGGGAGTCCATAGTGGCCGCTCTTTCCTAGGGAAGGTAGTATGCTTAGTCTTATCCTTGTCCCCCTATCACATTAGCCAAAATGTAATGATTACTGTCACTCGGAATCGTATGTGTGCCCCGAAGATGCTGAGCAGAGGGCCCAGGATAGCTAGAGAGGGCTTCTTGCACCCAGAATTGCTAATTAGCGCGTATGTGCCATCAACTTAAGTCACATTTTTGGTCCATGGCTCCGCATGTGGCCCATGCCCTCACGCGCAGCCCATCAGTTTACTTTTTCCTTTTTTTAGCCTCTAACCTCGCACATGGCATGTAATGTCCCGCCTCTCTCAGGCCAGGCCCGCTTACATCTGGCAGCTTTTATAGGTCATAGACTGCCCTCACAGACCAACATAAGTCTTTTCTGCACACTTTGTCCTCACTCGGGAAGAATTTCCCGGTCACCCGACCATGCCTGCGCAACTGTGACACACGCGTGACACACGCGCCCACAAGTCTTTTCTGCACACTTTGTCCTCACTCGGGAAGAATTTCCCGATCGGTCACCCATTCTAAAATTGCTACAGGCCAAGCACGCTTAACCTCAGAGTTTTTTCGAGATCAGCTTCCGGAAAAGAAGTTGCAACTTGTTGATATGAGTATTCTATTAATCCTATTAAGCCCTAGGCCGGAATGTCACATGGCAATCGTCTTCCTTTTTCTTTTTCGCGTCACAAAGCCGCCGCACGTGCACAGGAATCGGGAGAAAAACGTGATTAGCAGAACTTTTTGGTAATTAGATCTGATAATTACGGTCAATCAAGTTATACTTTCTTTTTTCACATAACATTGTTTTCCTTTTTTACTAAAGATTTGAAACCTATCAACTTGAATTTTAAAAACTTTCAACTACAATTTAAATTTTTAAGTCAATTTCAAAACATTCAAGTCAAATTTTGAAAAGTTTTTAACTCAAATTTGAAAATTTTCAACTCGAAATTTGAACGTTTTGAAGTCAAATTTTGAAAAAAATCAACTTTTCATCTCAAATTTGAAAAACTTTAATCCCAAATTTGAAACTTTCAACCCAAATTTGAAAATTTTCAACCTAGATTTGAAAACTTTCAATTCAAATTTAAAAACTTTCAACTCAAAATTTAAAAACTTTCAACACAAAATTTGAAAACTTTCAAGTCAAGATTTAAAAACTTTCAAGTCAAAATTAAAAACTTTCAATTCTACATTTGTAAAGAGGTATGCAAAATATTAAAAAAATCGGAAAGAAACGGCCAAAAAAAAGAGAAACGCGCCGAGAGGAGCCAAAATCCAAAAAAAAAGTGCGAACAAAAAAAAGAGCGCAGGGAGGGGGCCCAGCCGTGCATTAGCACCCTCCTCTTGCACCACCTATCCTGAAATAGGGCCTGATAGGCACAGACGGGGACATCGCAGATTGGCCGCCGACCATTTTACTTCACGGTGAAGGTGTTGATGGAAAAAAAATTCCGCGTCCGACCAATGGTGTCAAATCTGCATTGACGCGAATCGTGTCGACAAACACACGAAGGCCTAGGAGATCTGCTTAATTTTAGTGCAGGTACAAAATATTGATGAGATGTGGGCGCGCCAGTCAGTTGGATCCCGCAACTAACAAGATATATAAATTGAACATCAAAGAGCCGATCGGCCAGCAAGCCAATATAGTAATTCCAGTCGATGTCGATACTAACCGATGTTGATAGGGTTTTGAGCAATCGGCTATATATCCAATATAGACTCTAATACTTGAGTAAATAATGATATAAACACAATCGACTGATAATACTATATAAAAAAAATATAATCCAATAGAAACCAATCGGCCAATAATGATACGATAAAATAACTATTGATTAAAGCTTACATCAGCTGGAGATACGGTGTTCATAAATCCAAATGATTAGATAATCAATGAAACATTTGTTGCGTCCAGCTAAAACTAACTTATATGTAAAGCCGATGCAACGTCCAGATAACTTATCGGCTGAAACCCCGATGAAACACTTATTGGCAATCAAAGATAGGTTAGCTTTTATGATTCTAAGCACGACTTAGTAGGTCAAACCCAATTGATGCATAACTAAGTATGAAAAGAAGCATAAAGTCTAAACAACCAAGCATTTACTGATTTTTAGGTGATAGATACCTTAGCCAATCTAGATCGACAAAACAATTTAGTCGATACCGGCAAAACCCTGGAAAAAATTCAGCCGATACAGATAAATTGAATCATCGACATAGATTAACTAAGATATATGATAAATAGGTATGCAAATATATCAACCGAATAAGAGAGATCCAAGAGGTCGAAGCGATGCAGCCTTGAACAACACCCCTTCGTTGGAGATCAAAAGCCGATGCAGCCCCGCATCAGATGCCAAGTTCTACCGGTTGATAAGTAAAACCTCGAACAAGAGGGTGGCAATGTGCCGAGAGTAGTTGTATTGATCTGGAGATGGTTTACAAGGACTCCGGTGTATATATTTATACCCATGGGTAGATACTAGTCCTTATCCTTATTGGACACGATACAAACTTTCCTAAAGAGATAAAAGGAAAAACATTAAGTCCTTATTGAACAGATTCCTAATTGATAGATATACTGCCAAGCTGCATCCTCCTCGAACTCGATCTCTTCTGGAAAAGCTTCTTTTAAGTAATTAATTTCCTTAGCCGAACCCATCAAGAATCCGGCTACTGGCAACTGATAATGCCGATCGGCCGGTCCAGAACTCTGATGCCGATACTGACTCTAGGCCGATGATGACTTCGGGACTTACCAAATTCTGACGTTAACATCATCCTTATGGTCTGGGAGCTTTGGTGGGAGAAAAATGTCAGAATCTTTAGATACATAGCTACCATACCGGCTACAATTATCGCTAAGATCAAAGAGGAGGCGTGAGCATGGATCAAGGCGGTAGCCACACGAATCACAGAGATCATTCACCCTGGAGAATAGCCCTCTTGTGATAGACCCTGTATGTATTTCCGCGTTGTGAATGCACTCCTCTCTATTAATACAAAAGTGAGAAAGCTTTTGCCTTTTTCCAAAAAGCAGTAAGAACAACAATGGTAAATAATCTTTGCATTTGTGAGTATATTGGGCTATTATCATTATTCGGAAACAAAATTGAATCACTTTAAAACGTTCCATATTTAACGTATAATCGGCTACTTCTATCCTTGGAAGGGCTTGAAATATGAATTACTGCTGTTACCTTACCAGATTTAATGTTTCCTTTAAAAAAGCGTTGGTAAGTTAGAACCTAATTGGTACAACTTAGTCACTTCAATTATGCATGTTCATTCAAATGATGAAATGACATATTTAGATAGAATCTTTATTAAAGTGGTCAATTTTCGGTTCGTCCTATGTACCTGCTCTAATCACTAATTGACATGTTGAGAGTAACAAGATTATATGAAAACTAAAAATGCCCCTTAAAATTACTTTTTAGGGATTAAAATTAAGATTTTATATGGAATGGATTCAAAGGAGTAATTCTAACTAAGCATAATTTAGTATAAATGAATTAGAATGGTAACAGTAAATCCATTTCTTTAATAAGGAACGGGACTATTCATCATTTATTCTGTAAGTATCATTATGCTAAATTTCTTTAGAGAGTAGTACATATGTGCACTCATGCCATAATCTGGAGTCGATAATCATGCATATATATATCTATACCAATACTAATTGGCTATTTTCCAGGAGCTCTCACATTAATCAAAAAGTTCGGTATGTACTCTCTCCGTCCCAAAAAAATTAACCTTATACTAGGATGTGACACATCTTCCAGATTCGTTGTAATAGGATGTGTCACAATCTAGAGCTAGGTTATCTTTTTTTTCTTTTTTTTAACAGAGGGAGTACTGCTCAAGTCCAACTCCTAATTGGGTACTGCTCAAGCCCAACTCCTAATTGGGTGCTGATTGTGAAATCCATGGATGATACACCCGGAGAAGTCGCAAGTCACATTAGTAATTATTTTTTCCTTTTTTTTAATTTTCTTTAAATATAGACCATGCATGCACCGGCACTGGGGGAATTATCTTTTTTTTTCTTGCACATATTTCTTCAGATCGATCTAATAATCCGGTCAACGTCAATTAGGCTACCTAATCTTATCTCCAATCGCCACACTTATTGATCGTCTATCTATGGTAGAGCGTACTCCGTATTAATTAACCAGACCAGACAATTGACATATGGGAATATCAGGCAAGAAGCGGAACAAGATGGACTCCACCAACGGGGGATCTGCATTCACTTAACTATTTTTCGTTGATCAACATTGATTTTCGGTCAGAGACGACACCGATCAGAATATGCATATACACACTACTACAAAACATCAAATAGATGTCGGCACGATAGGTTCCGAAAATACTAAAACCGGCACCTATAGACCTTTTCCCACCTCCGTGGGTGCAAAAAAACTGACACCTTTATTTCCAAAATAGGTGCCGGTTTTTAAATAAAACCAGCACCTAAAACCTGTGTTAGAGAAAGGTGTCGGTTCATAGTAAAAAACCAGCACTTTTAATTTATTATAGATGTCGTTTTTTAAAAAACCGACTGTAACACCCCTAAAAAAAAAAAAAAGCAGGCAAGCTAGCAGCAGCAGCTGGGCCAGGCTCGGCAGCAGGCCGGCCCAAGCGGCAGTAGTAGCAGGTCGCTACAGTACCGTCGCGGTACTGTAGCAGCCGAATAGTACCGCCTCGCTCGCCAGCAGGAGTTTGCACCTGCTTATAAGGATGAGCTGTCCGAGACTGTTAACTCCGATTCCGGAATTTTTGCGTTAAAGCGAGGACGAAAAACGCAGTGAGTTGCAGTGTTAGGTGTGGTCCAACTAAATGAGATGGACCAATGCCGTTTTCGGGCCCTGTAATACAAAAGTGAGAAAGCTTTTGCCTTTTTCCAAAAAGCAGTAAGAACAACAATGGTAAATAATCTTTGCATTTACGCCTGAGTATATTGGGCTATTATCATTATTCGGAAACAAAATTGAATCACTTTAAAACGTCATCTTTAACGTAATCGGCTACTCCTATCCTTGGAAGGGCTTGAAATACGAATTACTGCTGTTACCTTACCAGATTTAATGTTTCCTTTAAAAAAGCGTTGGTAAGTTAGAACCTAATTGGTACAACTTAGTCACTTCAATTATGCATGTTCATTCAAATGATGAAATGACATATTTAGATAGAATCTTTATTAAAGTGGTCAATTTTCGGTTCGTCCTATGTACCTGCTCTAATCACTAATTGACATGTTGAGAGTAACAAGATTATATGAAAACTAAAAATGCCCCTTAAAATTACTTTTTAGGGATTAAAATTAAGATTTTATATGGAATGGATTCAAAGGAGTAATTCTAACTAAGCATAATTTAGTATAAATGAATTAGAATGGTAACAGTAAATCCATTTCTTTAATAAGGAACGGGACTATTCATCATTTATTCTGTAAGTATCATTATGCTAAATTTCTTTAGAGAGTAGTACATATGTGCACTCATGCCATAATCTGGAGTCGATAATCATGCATATATATATCTATACCAATACTAATTGGCTATTTTCCAGGAGCTCTCACATTAATCAAAAAGTTCGGTATGTACTCTCTCCGTCCCAAAAAAATTAACCTTATACTAGGATGTGACACATCTTCCAGATTCGTTGTAATAGGATGTGTCACAATCTAGAGCTAGGTTATCTTTTTTTTCTTTTTTTTAACAGAGGGAGTACTGCTCAAGTCCAACTCCTAATTGGGTACTGCTCAAGCCCAACTCCTAATTGGGTGCTGATTGTGAAATCCATGGATGATACACCCGGAGAAGTCGCAAGTCACATTAGTAATTATTTTTTCCTTTTTTTTAATTTTCTTTAAATATAGACCATGCATGCACCGGCACTGGGGGAATTATCTTTTTTTTTCTTGCACATATTTCTTCAGATCGATCTAATAATCCGGTCAACGTCAATTAGGCTACCTAATCTTATCTCCAATCGCCACACTTAGAGCACCCGCAATGGTAAAGTGAGGTGCTATCTATAAAACATGTACATCTCAGCAATAGACTAGATTAATAGTAAACCACTTCAATGGTATGTCTACATGGGTATCTATAGCTCTCTAATGCATTGCCTCGTTTTTCTCTATAGACTATCTCCAGGTTAGTAGATAGCTTTACTCTCTCTCTTCATTTAATCTCTTCCAAGTAGGAAAATATGCTGACATGGATCTCTTGTAGAGAGCCTATAGATAACCATTGTGGGTGCCCTTATTGATCGTCTATCTATGGTAGAGCGTACTCCGTATTAATTAACCAGACCAGACAATTGACATATGGGAATATCAGGCAAGAAGCGGAACTCCACCAACGGGGGATCTGCATTCACTTAACTATTTTTCGTTGATCAACATTGATTTTCGGTCAGAGACGACACCGATCAGAATATGCATATACACACTACTACAAAACATCAAATAGATGTCGGCACGATAGGTTCCGAAAATACTAAAACCGGCACCTATAGACCTTTTCCCACCTCCGTGGGTGCAAAAAAACTGACACCTTTATTTCCAAAATAGGTGCCGGTTTTTAAATAAAACCAGCACCTAAAACCTGTGTTAGAGAAAGGTGTCGGTTCATAGTAAAAAACCAGCACTTTTAATTTATTATAGATGTCGTTTTTTAAAAAACCGACTGTAACACCCCTAAAAAAAAAAAAAAGCAGGCAAGCTAGCAGCAGCAGCTGGGCCAGGCTCGGCAGCAGGCCGGCCCAAGCGGCAGTAGTAGCAGGTCGCTACAGTACCGTCGCGGTACTGTAGCAGCCGAATAGTACCGCCTCGCTCGCCAGCAGGAGTTTGCACCTGCTGGTAGCCACACGAATCACAGAGATCATTCACCCTGGAGAATAGCCCTCTTGTGATAGACCCTGTATGTATTTCCGCGTTGTGAATGCACTCCTCTCTATTAATACAAAAGTGAGAAAGCTTTTGCCTTTTTCCAAAAAGCAGTAAGAACAACAATGGTAAATAATCTTTGCATTTACGCCTGAGTATATTGGGCTATTATCATTATTCGGAAACAAAATTGAATCACTTTAAAACGTCATCTTTAACGTAATCGGCTACTCCTATCCTTGGAAGGGCTTGAAATACGAATTACTGCTGTTACCTTACCAGATTTAATGTTTCCTTTAAAAAAGCGTTGGTAAGTTAGAACCTAATTGGTACAACTTAGTCACTTCAATTATGCATGTTCATTCAAATGATGAAATGACATATTTAGATAGAATCTTTATTAAAGTGGTCAATTTTCGGTTCGTCCTATGTACCTGCTCTAATCACTAATTGACATGTTGAGAGTAACAAGATTATATGAAAACTAAAAATGCCCCTTAAAATTACTTTTTAGGGATTAAAATTAAGATTTTATATGGAATGGATTCAAAGGAGTAATTCTAACTAAGCATAATTTAGTATAAATGAATTAGAATGGTAACAGTAAATCCATTTCTTTAATAAGGAACGGGACTATTCATCATTTATTCTGTAAGTATCATTATGCTAAATTTCTTTAGAGAGTAGTACATATGTGCACTCATGCCATAATCTGGAGTCGATAATCATGCATATATATATCTATACCAATACTAATTGGCTATTTTCCAGGAGCTCTCACATTAATCAAAAAGTTCGGTATGTACTCTCTCCGTCCCAAAAAAATTAACCTTATACTAGGATGTGACACATCTTCCAGATTCGTTGTAATAGGATGTGTCACAATCTAGAGCTAGGTTATCTTTTTTTTCTTTTTTTTAACAGAGGGAGTACTGCTCAAGTCCAACTCCTAATTGGGTACTGCTCAAGCCCAACTCCTAATTGGGTGCTGATTGTGAAATCCATGGATGATACACCCGGAGAAGTCGCAAGTCACATTAGTAATTATTTTTTCCTTTTTTTTAATTTTCTTTAAATATAGACCATGCATGCACCGGCACTGGGGGAATTATCTTTTTTTTTCTTGCACATATTTCTTCAGATCGATCTAATAATCCGGTCAACGTCAATTAGGCTACCTAATCTTATCTCCAATCGCCACACTTAGAGCACCCGCAATGGTAAAGTGAGGTGCTATCTATAAAACATGTACATCTCAGCAATAGACTAGATTAATAGTAAACCACTTCAATGGTATGTCTACATGGGTATCTATAGCTCTCTAATGCATTGCCTCGTTTTTCTCTATAGACTATCTCCAGGTTAGTAGATAGCTTTACTCTCTCTCTTCATTTAATCTCTTCCAAGTAGGAAAATATGCTGACATGGATCTCTTGTAGAGAGCCTATAGATAACCATTGTGGGTGCCCTTATTGATCGTCTATCTATGGTAGAGCGTACTCCGTATTAATTAACCAGACCAGACAATTGACATATGGGAATATCAGGCAAGAAGCGGAACTCCACCAACGGGGGATCTGCATTCACTTAACTATTTTTCGTTGATCAACATTGATTTTCGGTCAGAGACGACACCGATCAGAATATGCATATACACACTACTACAAAACATCAAATAGATGTCGGCACGATAGGTTCCGAAAATACTAAAACCGGCACCTATAGACCTTTTCCCACCTCCGTGGGTGCAAAAAAACTGACACCTTTATTTCCAAAATAGGTGCCGGTTTTTAAATAAAACCAGCACCTAAAACCTGTGTTAGAGAAAGGTGTCGGTTCATAGTAAAAAACCAGCACTTTTAATTTATTATAGATGTCGTTTTTTAAAAAACCGACTGTAACACCCCTAAAAAAAAAAAAAGCAGGCAAGCTAGCAGCAGCAGCTGGGCCAGGCTCGGCAGCAGGCCGGCCCAAGCGGCAGTAGTAGCAGGTCGCTACAGTACCGTCGCGGTACTGTAGCAGCCGAATAGTACCGCCTCGCTCGCCAGCAGGAGTTTGCACCTGCTTATAAGGATGAGCTGTCCGAGACTGTTAACTCCGATTCCGGAATTTTTGCGTTAAAGCGAGGACGAAAAACGCAGTGAGTTGCAGTGTTAGGTGTGGTCCAACTAAATGAGATGGACCAATGCCGTTTTCGGGCCCTGAGCTGTCACACCGATATCGAAAAAAAGAGCCGAGCTGACCGCTTATCCCGACGACTGCGTCGCCCTTATCCACCCGTGCTTCTCTCTCTCCCTCTCCCCACCCGCAAGCTCCGGCGGCGGTGCCCTCCCCACCGCTCTCTCTCTCTCTCTCAGCGGCCCAGCGGAGGTGGCGGCGGGGGCCTGGTAGCACACCCTCCCCTCCACCAGATCCAGCGGGAGGGGGGACGGCGGCAGCCCGATGACCCAGCGGCAACGCCCTTCCCACATCTCTCTCTCTCTCCCTCTCTCTCTCAGCGGCCCGATGGAGGTGGTGGCGGCCCAGTGGTGGCAGTGACAGCCCGGTGGTGCGCCCTCCCCTCCACTAGATCCGACGACGGGAAGGGAGGTGGCGGCAGCCTAGCGACCCGGTGGCGGCGTCCTCCCTCTGCCATTTCTAGAGGGAGGTAACGGCGGCGGTGGTGCTGAAGGCAGCGACACCCTCCTCCTCGTTAACATTTGACGACATTGGCGGTGGTGGAGAAGGCCGACGCCGGAGGGCGATGTGACCGCCTGCGATGCGAAGTGTTCTGTGTTGTTAATGTGTTCTTAGATGTGTTCATGATGTTCTTGACATGTTCTTGAAGTTCTTGATATACTCGGCTTGATTCGAGCTGAGCCAGCTTTTTTTTTTT
Organism: Oryza longistaminata; assembly: GCA_009805545.1. Taxonomy (NCBI): domain Eukaryota; kingdom Viridiplantae; phylum Streptophyta; class Magnoliopsida; order Poales; family Poaceae; genus Oryza; species Oryza longistaminata. The sequence goes on along the minus strand of CM020187.1, from coordinate 11,216,604 downwards.
TTTTCTCGTTCATCTTTATAGGTGCCGGTTCTAAACCGTTGGCACCTATGTGGTTTCACATCTATGCCACCTCCGTGGTGACAGTTGAGAAATCCAGCACCTATACCGGGTTCTCAACCGGCAGCAATATCCTCTTCTGTAGTAGTGACACCATCATCACATCCTTGAGGGGTTGACAAATGTTGCACATTTAATGTATCGTCTCATCTACAAATACACGTATATATGTAGCTTTTTTTTATATGCTGATCTCACTTTGCATAACTTACTGCTAATTTTATTGATTTAAGGATCCTGTTTTTACCATCGATAATTCCATGTTCTCAATGAGAACGTACCATCATCCCTGTTTGTGTAGATAAGCAGAACTTAATGACAAGGTGATTATGGATTCATGGAAGGGTCAATGCATTAAGGTTAGCAAATCAAGTTTGATCACATCTCTATCCAGTAGTATTTTAATATATTTTTATTTGATTATGTACACACATGTACGCTTTTAATAAAATTTTAGTTAGGTCAGAAATTAAGACTCTTTAGGGTCTATTTGGCACATCTCCAACTTCAGCTCAATCTCTCTTGAAGCTGGAGCTCAGCAAAACAGTTTCAGCTCCACCTAAAATAGAGGTGGAGTTGGGTTTAGGCAGCTCCACAACTCCACTCCAGACCCAACTCCTGTAGCTGAATTTAGAAATTGGAGCTCTACTAAACGCCCTTAATCATGAGTTAGGGGCACACCTTGAATGTGTAAGTGTTGTGTGCGTGACTGCGTATGCGTTTGCATGTTCTATGTGATGAAAAAGTATATAGATATTAAAAAAATTATATGAACATATATTGATAACACGTGCAAATATGTGCCCAAAGCCATCAATAAGAAATTTTTATCGTCGATTTTATTTATTAGATTATATAAAAAGCTATAATTAATTGTGACTCCATACCAATTATCAAACACAACTCACTATTCTCACTATTGATTTGTTGTTGAATTCAAAATTATTAAATGGTAGATGACGTACCCGTCGACAGCGATGCGCTTATGGTGACTTCGTCAATCTTAAGGATGATTGCCGGCCCACTCTTCGAAGATGCTTATAGGGGTAGGGTTTACGTGCATACTTTCATAGGGGTGAGTGTGCGTGCATTGTGAGTGTCTGCATTGTACCGTGTAATTCTTAAAAAAATATTAAATGGTGAAAAAAAATATAGTTAAGACTCTTTGTTGGTACTTAGTAATTCATAATTTCTAAATTAAATTAATAAAAAAACTCCAAAAAGTACTATAATAAGGCTTTGGCGTGAATTAGAATTAGAATAAAAGAAAAACGTAATACTTGTAAAATTAGTAACAATAGCCCGTGCAACGCACGGGTTGTTGGCTAGTATTTGTTAATTTCGAATAGAGATTTTATAACAGACTTGAATAAATGTGTTTTCTCCTTAAGCATGGGTGGCTATAATTAGTACTGTCGCTGATCCGCTCCATCGCATCCCCCACCCTTGACCGCCTCACTCCACCACACGCACCTTGACTCCCTCCTCTAGTCCTCCGCTCTCTCCTCCCTCCCCTCCCCTCTCCTCCCATTCCATCCCCACCCCACCACTGGCCCCTACAATGTCGTTGCAAGAATGGTGACGGGGCTTGAGGTTGAGCTGCGGTGGCGGATTTGAGAGGCACGAGCGGTAACGGAAGCGCCGGGCAGAGAGCGGCGCCAGGCGGCCTGACTGGCAATGGCGCCAGTTGCGGATCGAGGGTGGCGCCAGCTGCGGATCGAGGACGGCACAGGCTGCGGATCGAGGACGGCGCTGCCGCTCCTCTCTTCCCGTCGGCTGCCTCACCTCTCTCCCCTCTCTCCTTCCAGATCTGGCATGCCTCTCCCTCTCCACCCTCACTCCATGGCTACACCCTCCCTCTCCACCATCCGTTGTAAAAAAAAAAAAAAAAAGGGCCAGCGACGATGATGATGGAGGGGAGGTCGCGGCGGAGGAGAGGCCGCGGAACTCCGGATGGGGGTAGAGAGCGCGGTTGTTGTGATATGGCGTGAGGAGAGAGATACGCTATATTTGCCCTTTCTCTCTCCCGTTTTAGCGCATGAGCTAGTTTTGGATGACTGGATGGCGCATCCACTGGAGGTGGTTTTTTTTGCTCGTATGCGCCAAATTAGGGATGGAGGACCAGATAGAGGAGCTGTTGGGATGCTCTTAGTATCCTTGGTTGTTGGATTTTTAGTTTGCTTTATGTTGAGCGAACCAAGTAATAAGTAGCTGTAGTTTTTTAAGCAAAGATCAGGATTTATTTCATCAATTAAAAAAACACCAATCATGTTGTGACAGCATCTTTGAAAACAAGAAATTGCTCCCTACTCGCATACACAAATTTAGGCATCAACCGGTTACTTGTGTGGAAGCGATATCGAAAGTGGTAACCGGCTGATTGCCACCGGTAAATAGAGTGCCGCATAATACCCAAATCTTTACTTTAAGAACTGACCAAATCTTTTGTGTGCAAAAATGTTAAATTCCACGTGTAGTTCAAAAATTCAAAGTGTGGGTTTCTTCGGAAAAAGAAAAAAGGAAAACTTCAAAGGGTGTGTGAGCCTCTCACCGTTCACTGTCCAGTGTCCACTTGTCCAGTGGATATGGACAGCAACTGTTGACAATGCGTACTCGGCAAGTTATCAAAAAAAAGAGAAGAAAAAAAAGAGCTAGGCTGTGTTTAGTTCCTGAAAGAAAAGTTAAAAGTTTAGAAAAAAGTTTAAAGTTTATGTGCGTAGAAAAGTTTTGGATGTGATGTGATGTGATGGAAAGTTGAAAGTTGGGGGTAGTTGGGGGTGAACTAAACATGGCCCTAGTACCAGTACTCCCTCCATACCAAATTATAGAGCGTCCCATTTTTAAGGAAAAAATCAAACTCGGCAGCTTTTTACAGTTATGCATGTTATATAACTAAATTTATATTTTAAAGTACTTTCATGTGATGCTAATTTTATATTTATTAGGACCATCGAATAAAATAAAATATTAGTCAAAGTATGTTATTAAAGACCGTGTCCTACACAGCGACGCAACTGACCACTTGTCCACTGGATATGGACAGCAACTGTTCACAATCTCGGCAAGTTATCATTTACTCTATCCGTCACAAAATATAACAACTTTTAGCCCTTAGGATTTATCCCAAAATATAACAACTTCCCCACTAAAATTCTCTTCCCAATCAATCACAACCCTCCATCATTCACTTTTCACACCTACCTCCACTACTAATCCAATCACAATCTTCCACCGCTTACTTCTACCTATTTTCTTAATAATTGTGTTCAATTTTAAAGCTTCTTATATTCTATAACGGAGGGAGTATAAAAAAAAAGAGAAAAAAAAAGCCTCTAGTAACACAACGACGCAACACCTTCCCGAGCCGCTTAAGTGCTTAACTGACGCTTCGCATTAATTCTCGACTCGAGAATGGGAGAATCTCGACTCGAGCAGACAGGAAGAATGGCTTCCTCCATCTCCGGGAGAAGAGGACAAGGACGACTCCTCTCGCCTGCGGCGGTTGTGCTGGCGGCCGTGGCTGTGCTGCTGTCGGCGTCACAGGCACTGGCGGCGCCGTGCTACCCGCGCGTGTTCAGCTTCGGGGACTCGCTGGCTGACACGGGCAACGGCCCTTTCCTCTACGGCAACGACTCCCGCCGGCCATCGCTGTGGCCACCCTACGGCGAGACCTTCTTCCACCGCGCCACCGGCCGGGCCTCCAACGGCCGCCTCATCATCGACTTCATCGGTACGCTACTCGCAACCAATCCAGCCCCTCCTCCTGTATTTGCTTAACCCAACATAGTACTAAGAGTCTTTTACCCCTATGCCATTAAAAAAGTTAGAGGTTACGTATGTGCCATAAAAAAGTTTTGAGTCACCCGTATGCCATGACACAAACTTTCGTTTACCCGTGTGCCATTCCATCCAACTTCTGTTAGAGAATGAGCTCTGACATGTGGGACCCACGTATGAAAATGACTAAATTGCCCCCAAAGCATTTTCATCTCTACTACTCCTCTCCCGTGCCCTAGCCTAGCCTAGCCGCCGCTGCCGCCGGTCGTTGCCGCCGGCCGGTCGTCGCCGTCGCCGGCATGCCGCCACCGCCGCCTCGCCTCGCCGGCACGCCGCCGCAGCCGCCGGTCGGTCGCCGGTCGCCGGCACCGCGCCACCGCTCGTCCTCGCCTCGCCGGCACGCCGCACAGCCGCCGGTCGTCGTCGTCGCCTGCACGCCGCCGCCGCCGCTCGCCGGCACACCTCGTCTATCCGCCGCCGCCTCGCCTCGTCTAGCGCCGCCGCCGCCGGTCGTCGCCCGTCGCCGGCACGCCGCTCGCCTCGCCGGCACGCCGCCTCGCCTCGTCTATCCGGCGGCGCACCTCTAGCCGCCACGCGCCGCCGCCGTCGTCGCAGTGGCCGGTTCGTCGGCGCCAATGGCGGCCCCTGCCGGCGCTGATCTCATCCATTAGCAAGGGCAAAATGCGATATTTCAAACCTCCGTTTGTCTCCGTTAGTGCTGATTCTATCCAAAGTGGCGCAACAGGTAAAAGAAAGTTTGTCTCATGGCATACATGTAACTCAAAATTATTTTGTGGACACACGTAACCTCCAACTTTCTTAATGGCATAGGGGTAAAAGACTCTCTTACTAATCACTGAGATTTGGAAATCGCGCGCGTGGCGCCGGCCTCAGCTGACGCGCTGGGGCTTGCGTTCCTGCGGCCGTACTGGGCGGGCGGACCGCGGGGGACTTCGCAGCGGGGCCAACTTCGCGGTGGGGCGCGCACGGCGCTCAGCCCGGACTTCTTCCGGGAGAGAGGCGTGCACGTGCGCGACACCGTGCACCCGACATGAGAGATGAAGTGGTTCCGCGATCTGCTCGGCATGCTCTGCCCAGACGATCTGCCGGTATTTCGTCTATTTGTTAGACTTAATCTGTTATTTACTTTAGTGTGAGTTGTGATTAGTGTGTGCACGCATGAGTTAGCTTGATCAAGAAAGTCCATGACTGCATGAAGGTGCTTGCATGTCAGGTGGCTGCAGTAGTGGCATGGATAGTGGATCAGTTAGTTCTGTTGCATGTGTGTTTTTAGTGCTCTACATCCAAGGAGATATGACCTGTATGCATAGAGACGTGATTAGTGGGTGATTAAGGCACGGAGTGACTGGACGAGTGTGCGGCCAGATGTGGCTAACCTGTGCATTTGTGGTCTACTAGTAATTGTAACGTGTAACGCACGTCTCCACCAATTAATTATATAATCCCAACACACGCTATTTGTAATACAACAACGACAATTATATGAGCATGAAATTTTCATCACACGAAACAAAACAAAGGAACTCTATTGAAATAGTGGCAGCTCATTTATTTTATATTATCTAAGATAACACAGCAATTTAACAAAGCTTCTCCTACAAGTGACAGCTCATCTATTAATTGTTTGTCAAGACAAAACAAGTGCGGAATCCCCGAATCTGCATCAAAACACTATGTATACTACTACAAAGATCATTGAACATAGTCTAGCAATCTATATGACCATCTAAACAAAATACGACAGTCTGGTCATGCTCTCCCTGGTCATCGAGCAAATAGGCAAGGTAAGCCTCTAAATTAATGGAGATAGAAGAATTTGAATACGACACTCTTCAAGCTAGCAAGCAAATTGCAATGATCTCTTAATGCTCCATCAAAAAAGAAGTTTTAGAAACTCATTTGATGATATAGAGTCACTGTGGTATGTCAAATAAACTAATAATGAACTTTTATAAGCCTACTTCAGTTCACAATGGGCAGGCTATTTCAATACAATCTAGTAGATAACATGTCATAAATAAAGGCTTACAATTTTCTATGTTTTATAACAACTGAACTGATGGAAAAAGAGCTAAAACATTGCAGTGGTATGAAAATTTTCAATCAGCAGGATGTACAACATCAGTGCCAATAAAGGTTTTTGTATGTCTCCGGTCTTCACAAACTCTATTCCTCACGTTGATTGCTTAGATATATTCCTACGCAAGAAGTGCAAAAAACAGTAACAACTAACAAGTAAATATATTTTTATTTTCTGTTCCAAAATAATCTTGTACCCAAATAAGAGGGTGGCACTGGAGAGTCTGATCATGTAAAACTCTGTTCACAAGAAGAAATGGTGTTTCTCAATTTAAAAAAAGCACGTGATCATTTGTTCCTACATACCTGGACATTGGCTGAATTTCCCTTTACCTTTTTTATAGTGGAAGAAGTGTTTTCTTGTAGTCATGATTGTTCACACTTCACACACATGTAACAAGACACTTGTATTCCAACATTTTTTTACTGCCGCTACAACAAATACATGTACCAACATTCCAGCATCTTGAAATACCAGGCAATTGCCTGGTTATACATTGCCCTGAACAACATGCAGTGCACTTGCATAAGATGAAATAATAGTATTGTATTTTAGTCCAAATTAAGAACATTCTAAAGGAAATAACACATACGGCAACACCTCTGTCAGGGTTATGGATAAGGCATACCCTTTATCCTACGATTTATGAAATATACCGAAAAGGTATACCTTCACGTGTACGGATCGTTTCCGTATACGCCGTTAGGAATTTATCTCAAATTATGGAAAATATCTCTGAGTTAATAAATTGCCGGAGTCCTACTTGGAGGGGAGAAAATCTCTGGTTATATCGTGCCAATTTACATATCCCTAAGTCTTATTTGGGGGTCAAGGTATTCCACGGTATAAAAGGGACCCCTAGGGAGAGGCGAAGGGCATAGAATCTAATCGCCAACATACCCACTAAAGTTTACGAAGCCGGAGTACGCGGAGCCAACTCGCCGGGAGATCTTGTTGAATTCCTCGACTACGATCTCGTCGGTATCGCCTGTTTCGGTTACTCTCTTTGCAATCTGTTCTCATCATCATCAATCCCATATAAACTGGACTAGGGCTATTACCTGATAAGGGGCCTGAACCAGTATAATACTTGTCTTTTGTCTGTTTTGATGTAATACTACGTAGACCCCTGCTCCAACGTACCACAATACTCTATTCATCCGGTCCGCGAGTATCACTCGTCAATATTGGCGCGCCAGGTAGGGAGACTTGGTGCTCAAGGATCTACCAGTATGACTTCAGGACTTCCCGACAACAGTCCCATCGCCAGCGTCGATCAAGGAGCTTCTACCTCGACACCGCTGGTGTGGACTCAAGTCAGATCTATTGTCTTTCCGGTCTATACCGTTACACCAATCTCGACTGGCCCAATCATCATCGGGAACGAGAGAGCTACGGCAACGACTGAGAGAAACGACGCCCCGCCGACAATTCCTCCCACTCAGGTGGATAATGGAACATCGACGGCCCCAACACCAGGGAGGAGCCCTCAGGCGACTGAATTTCACCTTCCATGTGAAAGATCAAAACCGACAAGGATAACCGCCCTAAAACCGAGAACTTGCTGTCCTGTGCATAAGACAACCAAGCACACTCTCGAGGACTGCCCGGTGATACTCCATGTACAAGCTGAACTCTACGCCTGTTGGGAACGAGGAATCCAGCGCACTTCACCAACGGGAACCACTTACTGTCCGATCCACAGATCTAAATCTCATGATCTCACAACCTGCATAATCTTCCTCAGGACCCTCAAACCAGGCATCATCGCGTCCAACAACCACGAGTTCAAACCCCGTGCGTTGCCAAGGAACCAGATGCGGCATCGGTTCCAGATCGGTTTGTGGGATTCGTCGGTGCAAACGAGCCATCCGTGTTACACCTCTTGGAAGGCTACGAATCCTCTTCGCAGTCACCCAGAGATGTGAACGTGGTCGACAATACTGAGACAAGCGCGTCCGTAGCTGCGAGAACGTCGGCTCACCAATTGCGGAACCTGGATGCGATATTGAGGGAGAGTCCTTTTGATCCAGCAACAAACCCAGGCGCTAGCTAATGGGCAGAGCGACTACGGGAGACTGTGATGAACCTCAATGCCGCATTTGCCGAAGCAGCAGGCGGCCCAGAGTCGCGCAGGGACGAAGAGCGGCCTACTGAGGACGCGGATGGAGAAGACCTCGTCGGAAGACGTGCCTCGGAAGACCGTTCACCTCGAAGAAGACGAGATCCTACACCGCCACGCCGTGAAGATGGCGATCTTCGCAAACATCTAAACGGGCGTCGGCGGAACAGGAGAGATCGAAACGACAACGACCGTCATCGCCATCACTCCCCTTCCCGTCGTGAGGATGGTACTGCGCACCGACAACACCGTCATCGCTCTCCCTCACGGCGAGAGAGACGACGGCCGAGGGAATACCCCCAACGAAGATCGAGATCGTCGGCCCCATAATGACCGACGCGATAACGACAACAATCGAGATCAGGAGAATAATCGCCGAAGACAGGAGAGGGACGGTGACAACCGACAAGATCGAAACCCCCGATCTCCTCACCCAAGTTGAGATCGAGGATGCGATCATCTCTCGAGAAGCCGAGCTCCTGATCCAAGCGACCCATCATCCTCGTCTTCATCATCCTTTTCGGATCGGCCTCTGCGACGATGTCGCGACCACAGGTCACACCCTATCCCAGGCAACGGACGCAGGGCATTCACGCCCACACTTCGCAACGTGTGATGGCCCGAGAAGTTCCGACCGGGATCGATTGAGAAATATAATGGAAGTACAGACCCATAAGAATATCTGCAAGTCTACTCCACAGTTCTCTATGCCGCTGGCGCAGACGACAATGCCCTGGCTAATTATTTACCAGTCGCGTTCAAAGGTTCCGCTCGTTCATGGTTCGTCCATCTCCCGCTGAACTCAATCTCTTCGTGGGAAGATTTGTGGCAGCAGTTCGTCGCCAACTTCCAAGGGACATACAAGCGCCACGCGATCGAAGACGACCTGCACGCTCTAACTCAGAACCCGGGCGAGTCATCGAGGGACTATATTCGGCGCTTTAATGAGTGCAAAAATACGATCCCCGAGATCACTGATGCTTCTGTTATCCGAGCATTCAAATCAGGCGTCCGAGATCGGTACACCATCCAGGAGCTAGCGACGCGCCGAATCACATCTGCCCGAAAGCTGTTCGAGATCATCGATAGATGCGCCCATGCAGACGATGCTCTGAGGCACAAGGAAGGGAAAAGCAAGGTGTGAGATGAGAAGAAGAAGTCGACCGACAAGGATGCATCAGAGTCGAGCAAAAAGAGAAGTCGCAAGAGTGGGAAGCGCAAGTCCTCGGGAGAAGTCCTTGCCACAGAGCAAGTGGAACCGTCCAGACGCTCCAACCCCCAGAACGACGACTCGCGCAAGGCATGGTGCCCAATCCACAAGACAAGCAATCATGCCATGGAGGATTGCTATGTCATCAAAAGGAGCTCGCGAGACAACTAGCGATCGAAAGAGGGAAGCGAGTATGAGTCGTCGAAACGGCAGAAGAGGCCGCCGCCGACAACTCTGACTCCGCCTTTCCAGAATACGACCTACATGTCTCCCACATCTTCGGCGGATCCACGTTGTACTCCTCTAAGAGGGAGTACAAGAAAGCGGAACACGAAGTCTGCTCCACCTCACAGACGACTACTACCAAGATGAAGTGGTCCCAACACAAGATTGAGTTCCCGGAAGCGGATCACCCCAAGATCGCGACTACACCTGGCAGATATCCGATCGTGGTCGAACCCACCATTCGGAACATAAAGGTGGCGAGAGTTCTCATCGACAGCGGGAGCTCGATCAATTTGTTCTTCGCCAGCACTTTAGATGCGTTGGGAATACCTCGAAGCGTGCTGACGCGCACAGATCAACCCTTCCATGGAATCACCGCCGAGTCATCGTCTAAACCATTGGGAAAAACCACACTACACGTCACCTTCGGACACGCCGAAAACTTCCGAACAGAGCAGATCACATTTGATGTCGCAGAGTTCGACACCGCATACAATGCCATCATTGGGAGAACTGCACTCGCGAAGTTCATGGCAGCATCGCATTACGTATACCAAGTGCTAAAAATGCCAGGACCAAAAGGGACAGTCACTATCCAGGGGAACGCCAAGTTGGCAGTACAGTGCGACAAGCGGAGCCTTGTCATGGTCGAGCATACTCCCAACCCGCCCGCCACAACCGAGAACCCCAAAAAAGTGAGCAAGCCCAAGAAGACGCCAATACCAGATGGCGCAATCAAGATCATCCCGTTGACTAGCTCCAACCCCGACAAAACCGTTAAGATCGGGTCATCGCTGGACGACAAATAGGAACTCGCGCTCACCACCTTCCTCCGAGACAATGACACAATGTAGACGTGTTCGCTTGGCAACCGTCAGACGACATGCCGGGAGTACCCAGGGAGGTGATTGAGCACAAACTCATGGTGCGACCTGATGCAAGCCAGTTAAGCAGAAACTGCGGAGATTCGCGCCTGATCGAAAACAAGCCGTAGGAGAAGAGCTCGACAAACTTCTCAAAGCTGGCTTCATAAGAGAAGTCACTCTAGCTAGGAAGCAGATAGCAGCCAGAGGGGTGCACATTCTGGCTGCATACCACCCATTGTTCTAGATCCGTCGTGTGGTTGCCGGCTGTGCGCGGTACGCCTCTCCCTTCACAACTCCATCTGGGAAATGAATGCCAGATGGGAGAGGCTGGCGAACGGAATAGGGGCAGAGGAGGCTTGTGCACCCCCTACGGCTGCATGACATATTTAACCCTTGGCTAGCGCAACGGTGCATCGCTCGATAGATTGTGATGACTTACTGTTACTGGTACCGTGGTCTTGGGCTCATGTGTGCTTGAGCAAAAGAATTCACTAATCCAAGGCAAGCGCGGAGCAACACCTGGCGTCATGGGTGTGTACGTTGTGGCCACCTAGTCCAAGGCAAGTAACGCGACAGAAAGCATACAAAACATTAAATATATAGTCGCATCAAAATATTTTTCATGATAATATATTGATATGCTCCATCCATTTCTTTACTTGTTAGGGTATTGACATGGTATCAGCATGTTGTATCACTATCTCTGATCATATGAAACATTAAATATATAGTTGCATCAAAATATTTTCCATGACAATATAATAATGTCATTTTCACATATCAAATTTTAATATGTTTATATATATTAATGAGCTAAGATTTGTAGGTTTGACTACACGCATTCTAGAACATAATCTATTTGAGAATGAAGAGAATTTCATAAATCCTAATAGAACAATTCATGGCACTAGGTCATTCAGTGAGGGTTGTGTGGATAGTAGCAACATTCTATCTCACTTTTTTAGTTTACCTTCCGTAACTTTCCATGTTCCTTGTCTGTTTGAGAAATGGGAATATTGGATTGTCTAGAATAAAGTTGGAGAGCTAAACTCTTATGAATTGTGGTTACTTAGTTTATGGCACAACAATAAATTGTGCTTCCAAAGAGGAGAACTGCACCAACAAAAATATGGAAAGCAATTCATCATTACCAAGAAATAGTGGAATTTATTTATGAATTGATGATTGGTGGCTTCTGATTGCACTAAGGAAGACTGTCCATTTCAACATCCAGGGGGAATATTCGAAGATAACCCGTGAAAACTTGACCTAAGCATTTTTTTAATAGAGATAAGTATAAGCATGAAATACATTCCCACCAAATCTACTGTTAATGTAAAATTTGTGTTTTGGTTCCCCCACATGGAGTTGAGTTTGGACATGAATATATTTCATGTTTATATATATCTCTAGTATTTTTTTCATTAATTTAGAAAACTTTTAGGCTTTTAAGCCTCCTTATTACATAACATATATAGAAGTTTGTCTATATGTTTCGAGATTTTTACATTAATATCTTTATAAAGTATAATTATGTATATAATACGACTATAGAGAATACTTTTGTGTTGTTGTTTGTTTAACCATATTTTCATAAGTTACGTAAATATTTTTGTGCTATTACCTTTTATATAAGTGATTTCTCTCTCGTATACTAAAAAACCATTTTTTTAAGAAAATAAATTCATGATTAAATCTTGAAACATATAAAAAATTTGTAAGTTGTGTAAGCAGGTTAAATAATTACTCGTAACTTTTGAAACTTCTAGTGGGATATAACAGAACCAACGGTTTATTAGTAACCACAAAAGATAACTTATGTCCTCGTCAGTTTAAAAGTCAATGCTAAAAATTAAACTATATAGAAACCCAAAATTGATTCCAAAGTTATATTTAAAAAAAATAATCAAATTTTAGCAGCCACTTATAAGCCGTAGTACAGATGATGCTGATGGAAGGCCAATTGTTACCCTTACATCTCTATAAGGTTATTTTAGAGTAAATTAAAAAAAATAGAGTAAATTAAAAAAAAAGGAGGAAAGTATTTGGGCGGTCCCTAAACTTGTAAGGGTATATCATCTCTTAACTCTCCAAATGTATTTGTGGAACCTCGAATTTGTCTTGAGTGTAATATAGATCCAAACGGGTTCTAACCCACTCCATGCGCTGACATGGCATGCCATGGTGTGGCATCTAGGTGTAGGTGTGGAGCACATGCCAATCATATATATACAAATAAAATTAAAAAACATATTTTCTCCTCTTAGGTAGAGAGGAAAATGATGAAATTTAAAAATTAATTCTAAGCTCGATAGGAGAAAATATGTTTTTTTTAATTTTAATTTTTCTATGTGGCTGGCATGTGGGTCCTACTGGTACATAGGCACTATCATGGCATGCCACGTCAACGGATGGAGTGGGTCAAAACTCAAAACCCGTTTGTACCTATATGATACCCAAGACAAGTTCGAAATCTGAAAATATATTTGTAATGTTCATGGACCTAGATAACATATGGCATCGCTCATATGCATCGCTCTTTAAAAGAGTATGTGATCTAATACATGTTGCAGAGACTTTATTTAGTGGCATATTATAGAAAGAGATAATATTGATGGTGACAGTAATAATGAATAGGGCGACGACTCACCACCGGAGAGTCCATGAACCCCACCAATCTCGTTAGCCGTTCTGGCCGAGTCTGCTCATCAGTCATCAATCATCCCTGGACTCAATTTGCTCGTGCCGGAGGAGATAGCGAAGGAGGAAGTGACTTTATACTCAAGGTCGTGGTGGACGAGAAAGAAGATTCGGGAAAGAGGCGGAGGGAAAAAAAAAGAGCGGGTGAGATAGAAGAACCGTCATGATCGAGAGGGACACATAGGGGGGGAGGGGTTCTTGTTTTTATCACAGTAGCTAAAATGCAAAATTTTCAATTGACTCAGTTAATAAAAATATAAGAGAAACTGACACACAAACAGCTAGAGCTAAAATTAAGAAATAAAAAAAAGGACATTTAAAGAGAGGCCTCCACAGTAAATCTAGTAGCTCTAACATAGACTCTATCTTGCACCCTGTTTAGTTCCCAAAACATAAATTTATACGCTCTCACGTCAAATATTTGGACACATGCCTAGCGTATTAAATGTAGGAAAAAAACCAATTACACAGATTGCGTGTAAATTACTAGACGAATCTTTTAAGCCTAATTACATCACGATTTGATAATATTGTGCTACAGTAAACATTTGCTAATGACGGATTAATTAGGCTTAATAAATTCGTCTCACAGTTTCCTGGTGGAATTTATAATTTGTTTTGTTATTAGATTACGTTTATATATATCCGTATATCCGATGCGACAACCAAACCAAAAATTTTCCGCCACCTTATTAAATAAGGCATTACTTGCCATGACGAGACCACACTTACGAATGCCTTTTCCGCCACCTTATTAAATAAGGCATTACTTGCCATGACGAGACCACACTTACGAATGCCCTCGTGCTATCAGCCTATCATATATGCATGCAGGAAAGAATAATGGCCGTCACTGTTGCCATGGCCGGCCACTTGTCGCCGCCGAAGCTCGTCGTTATTATGAACATCGAGATCAGGTATATGGAATCCCATGCACCGACGGTACGTACTGAGCGTGCAGCATCCGCATGTGATATGTGTGATCGATGTGTCATCGTGATGACAAATTATGTAATTTCACTAATTGCAACGGGACATGAAATGCGACGTCGATTCATACTTGTCCATCGCTGTTGACCCGACGTCCTTGATTAATTACCACGCTATGTTTAGCACAGGTTCAGATTTAAGATTTTTTAGAACTGGAGATTTTCTTAGCTCCGTAAATTCATGAATCTGGGTATGTGCGATTACATTGGTAAAATTTGGGTATATTATTTTGTTCTTATTTTAGATGAACTTTAAAATTTAGGCTAATACTCCATATCTATCTAGATGTCAGTCATATTTCATCTTGGCACACAGACCAAGAATAAATAATTCATCCATTTAAACATGTTGTACTAGTTATTCCTCGTAAACAAGTGATTCATTAATATTTACATTTCTCGATGCCCATATAGCCAATCTTGTACGGAAGAATGGAGAGTCCCGCATTAAATCCGATAAAGTCATTAAGAGAATACGTTGTTGGATTGAAATATGCCTATTAAAAATAAAATTTTCAGATTTGGAAATATGCCTATCAAAAGTAGATAGAGGGAGTACAATTTAACATACAAATTTGAAATCTACAGTAGATTTAAGATCTGAAGTAGTGTCAAACAGAACCTCACTACTGTCAGTTTGTAGCTCCCGTCACAACTGATTCTATATGGTAAGGAGTATACTGCTCGTCCGTATTATAAACAGGGAGTTATAATCCTTTTTAGAAGAAATTCAATATTATTTACATTCATATATAACCAAAATGCATATATATACATTTGCAGTTCAATGGATTATCGGAAAAGGTTGACAATTGATATAGGCTGTGTTCTTCCCCCATTTTCCCAACCCACCTCTCTTGTTTTTCACGTGCACGCTTTTTAAAATGCTAAATGGTGTGATTTATGCAAAAACTTTATATATGAAAGTTATTTTAAAAATTCATATTAATCTATTTTTCTAAAAAAAATAGTTTACATTCATATCCACTTCCACATTAGGGCGGACCCAGTCTAGAGGCAAAGCCAGGGCCAGTCTATATTAATATTATCTCTCTCCTTCCCTTAAATGTTTGTCGCCGTTGATTTTTTAAACATATTTGACCGTTCGTGTTTATTCAAAAACTTTTCGTGAAATATGTAAAACTAATGTTTACATAAAAGTATATTTAACAATAAATCAAATGATAGGAAAGAACTAAATAATTACTTAAATTTTTTTAAATAAAACAACGGTCAAACATTTTTAAAAAGTCAACGGCGTCAAATATTTGGGATGGAGGGAGTATCTCATAATCTTGGTTTATCGTGGTGAAAAAAAAAAATCTTGGTCTATAGGCTCATCCTTACTGGTCTCCAGGCCATGCTCTAGGGTGCCCATGGTCCGCCCCTACTTTCATGCACATTTTCAATTAAAACGATTATATAGGAAAATGGTACAAGAAAATTCTCATACATAAAAATTATCATGATTACAAATTCTCCATACATACGAAGAGGATCCAAATAAGGAAGAAACATGGAAGATCCAAATGAACAACAACAGAAAAAAACAACTTGTTCAGAAAAATGGAAAACAACGGAAGAAACCGAGCTCGCCTTCTATAGCTCGTTTCACGAGATTACTAAGGGGCGATCGATGCGCCCTAGCGATCAGATTCGGATCCACCCTCCCTCCACCTGGTTTTCTTTTTGTACGTATTACTTTTCTATTTTAGTAACTTTATACACCTAAAGTTTGTACACCTTAAGTTTACACATCTAAAGTTTAGAGACCCAAAGGTTATAAATCAAAAGTTATTATATTCCGATTCAATTTGAATTTGAATTCAAATATTTTTTATATATAGTATTTCTATACATCTAAAGTTTATAGACCCAAAGTTTATAAGTCAAAAGTTAACATACCGATTCAAAATTTGAATTGAATTATATCGATTCAAATTTGAATTTGAATTCAAATAGTTTTTATATATAGTATTCTATACATCTAAAGTATATACACATAAAGTTTTTAGACCCGAAGTTTATAAGTCAAAATTTTACATAACCCGATTCAAATTTGAATTTGAAATTCAAATATTAGTTTATAGACACAAAGTTTATAAGTTAAAAGTTTACATACCCGTTTCAAATTTGAATTTGAATTCAAATATTTTTTATATATAGTATTTCTATACATAAATTTTTCCAACTTTTTTTTTTTTAAAAAAATTATGGTGTAGTAGGAAGAGAAGAAGGGGAGGAGGAAGGGGGAGAGCCGGAGAGGAGTGTATAGGGTGGATGGGGATCGATCGGCGATCGACCACCATTAGCCAGCCCCCCTTTTCATCACCCGCATCTATGCCAGGATCAGCCTCCCATACTTGTTATCATGGATCTGTGGGAGAAAGGAGAAAGAAGAAAGTTTAGGCCCTCTTTGTTCCAAACAAAATCTTTTCACCCTGTCACATCGAATTTGGACACATCATGAATATTAAATATAGAAAAAAAACTAATTACACAGATTGGTGTAAATTGCGAGGCGAATCTTTTAAGCCTAATTGTGCCATGATTTGATAATTGGTGCTACAATAAATATTTGCTAATGAGGATTAATTAGGCTTAATAAATTCGTCTCAAGTTTACAGGCGGAATCTATAAATTTGTTTTGTTATTAGACTACGTTTAATACTTCAAATGTGTGTCCGTATATCCGATGTGACATGACAAAACTTTTCACCCATAGAACTAAACAGGGCCTTAGACAAAGAGAGGATACAAATTTAGAGGGGTTGGGGTAACCGATGTCATTACCGTACGTGGCCATATCCTCACTATGCCCATCTCAGCGCACCCACGAGCTAATTGGCTACTACCAACGAGGAAGTATCTTTGCAACCTCTACCTCCTGCTTCCCCCTCCTCCCCCCGAGGGCATAGGCGGCCAGATCTAGCTAGATTGTAGGAGAGCTACTAGATTAAGCAGCACCCACTTTTCAATGAACGTACATACACCTAAGGCCTAAGGGGGCGAGCAGATTGACGAGAGAAGGAGATGGATGAGCCCACTCTAGTGGCAGGAGGAGATGGATGAGCCGTTGCTTGCCCTCTTTATTGGACAAGAAATGGGCTCGGTCGTGGATTACTCGCTCGATTGAAGGAAAAACACGGATCGGTTGATTGGAACATAATGGATGCAAAGACATAACAAATCACTAGACCGGTTTTAGTGCCGGTTCAATTGTAAAACAGTTGTGATACTGAAATATCATTGTATAGCTTAACATTCACATCCTCTTCAGCCGATTCTCTATTTGGTTCCATTTCTTCTCTCTCTGCTGACCACAAACCCTTACTTTCTTCGGCATTCAGCACTGGTGGAACCACCCAAGCCAATGGGTAGGGTGGGTCGACCGGCCCAGCTATGGCCCGTGTCGCCCCACCCCCCATGCCCCACCTTGACCCGCGTGCTGCCTTGCAAATAGGGACCAGCCGAGGCCTAGCTGATTACGCTGCACGCGAAAGGCAAAGCCATCAGAAAGTACCGACCCCTCATATCCCGATTGGTGCCATCGTTCCTTGACTTGGACGATTCATATTTGTTCTTCGATAGTTGAATTCACGCCGCCGAGCACGACGCCACTAGCACTTTGCACTGAAGACATCCCATCTATCGTGCTCGTGTAGCATTGTGGTGTGCACTCGCTGCTTGCATCTTCACTGATGTTCGCAGCTGTTAACAACCAAGTTTGGTAAGTTATGAACCAAGTTCGGCATTAGAATTGAAGTGGATTCGGCAAACGATTGTGTTCGAAGAACAGAGTGCGCATCGGCTGCGTAGGCATTGGCTAAAGTCTGCATCGGCTGAGATGGATCGGACAGAAAACAGCCGATACAGCCGATTCCATTGAGATGGTTATAAAACTGTTTCAGGAATCGATCAACGTGCTACACAAGAATTGCCACGATGGAGATAACCTCTCAGATAGGCACCTATATCTATTAATTAGGATATTTTAAATAGTTCCTTAGAGATATGTTTGGGCAAGAGTCTACCGTAAAGACTTATGTGTATCTTAGAGTTTGTTAGGGAAAGGAGTTGTGTCCGGCAAGGACCTATCATGTATCTCGGGTATAAATATAACCCGAACCCATGTAATTAACAAGAACAGTTCAATAACATTTTCGGCGCATCGCCACCCTTTTTTACTTTCGTTTGTTTCGACGAGTTATTGCTTTCGGGTTGAGCTGCATCGATTTCGATCTTCAACAAGAGGTAAACTTGTCATGGCGGCTTGCGTTCTCGGGATTAGTGCTTCCATCTTTATGACACTCTAATCTTGTTTATGTAAATCGTCGAGTTATCATATGTGTTTCATAATCTTTATTAGTTGCGCTATCTAACCGGCAATCAGCTGGTTTTTACTGCTAGAGAGTAGCCGATAGAGTTAGATCTTGTTATTAATCTAGATTATATAGCATATCTACCATCTCTTAGAGATTTTCATCATCTTGTCTAGATCTTATATTTATTTTTATGCTTAATGCTGCATCGGTTGAGTTCGATCTATTAAGTAATATCTATAACTTTAATATCTAGCTTGTTTTATGATTATCGAAAGAGATAGTATCGGAGTTTCAGTCGATCTTACCTGATTTAGCTATTTTTGTCTCATATGCTCGATTGTTATGCTAAATTTGCCCTTTATATTAAGATCTTATTGCATTAGAGTATATTAGGCTTTCTGTTTAATATATCTTGTTTGTTTTAATATCTTAATATAGAGGGGTATCGGAGTATTAGCCGATACATGCTAGATCTATCTAATCGGCTATGCTATAAACGTTCATATAATCATTATCTTAATGTACTTTTAGACTTAAGTGATTTATACTATCTCGACATGCTGTTCGATCTATCCCAATCACTTAGTTTAAATCTACATCGAGAGAAGGATTATATATCGTTGATATCTACAGCCGATCGAGTAGATTTAGTTTTGTACTGCTTTATTCTTCATTGCCGATCTAACGCCAATAACATCGGCTCAACGATTGACGATATGTCATCGGCTTCTAGCCGATCGGCTATCATTTATGGATTTAATCTCGTTTTTTCTTGTCTTTTCTTGTTGTTGATTGCAGGATCAAATCAACTGGCATGCTCTCGAACCTAAAAACAAGATTTAGGACCTGCACAGGAGTTAAGCAGATCTTCCAGGCCAGTGTGTGTTTTTCGCATCAACAGCAATGTGACGTTGGAGAAGATGCCGTGGCGCGACGGTGGAGGGATCCTCCCGATCGGCCTTGCCGATGCAGCTAGGAGCGCAGGGGTCGCGCGGCAGCGCCGCCCGGTCCTCCGACGCCACCGGCGGCGGCGGCGGAGCAAATCGATTCGGCGAGGGGGCTATAGATGGTGGCAGCGCATATGGGATGGAAATGGCTGCAGCGACAGAGATCCTGGTCGGTGACGAAGAAAGTGCGGGAGTACGCCAGCGGAAGAGATGTCACAATAAATGAAATCCGGTGACTATAAACGGGATGATGAGAACCGAATATATTGGGTATATCTTGATAGGAGGAATCATCATACGAGGAAAACCCAATCAGATCACCGCTTTGGATGGAAATGTTGTGGAACTGAATCATAATAGCCAAGCTGCTGCATACAATGGTAGCAGGCAATGGATAGGAACGAACTGCAATAGGAATTCAGAAAATACAGCAGCAACAGTTGAAAAGATGCTTTATTCAATCTTGCTATAGAGAAATAAAAAAGGCCAACCAAATCCGTCTATCTGTTTTTTCTAATTCTTGATTAACTTGGTGGCAACAGGACAATCAATTCTAGCGTGGACTGGAGAAAGAAATAAATAGCCATAATTGAATGAATATATACTATATGATTCAAGCAGAGAAGGAAACAAACCGTGGGAAAGGAATATACATCTGTGAGTTCTTTAAAGGTGGGACCGGCTCCAGGTTTCGTGGGAGGAATCAGGCCGGTCTTTAGCTGAGTAATGCAGCGACTATTATTACGGACGAAGCGTTTCTGATCAGGGGCGGGCCCATGTTTTCAACTTTGGGTATTTCGAATTGTAAGGAGAGAGAAAATTCTAACCCAGATCTAATAGTTGTATAATATGTTAATGGCATAATTATGAGTTCATAAGTCATAATGGATAGGAATTTACCATAAATGAATCGCCATTAAAATATTAGAGTACATGATAAACTATAAAAATACAAACATATCAAATTTAAAAACCATGGGAACCTTCTTTTCTCTTCATTGTTTGCAACATACCAAAAACTAAGAGAACGGCGATGCAGCGGGCTGACGCGGTGCGCGCGGGACCGCCAGGGCATGGGCAGGCTGGCCGGGATGGCGCGGCGACGGTGCCCGTCGGCGACGCCAGCGGCTTGGCGAACGCAGTGGGGGTGGCGTGGGATGGAAGGAGAGAGGTGAGAGAGAGATAGGCTTAAGGAATTGGGCCTTGTTTTTTTGCTATGGGCAACGGGCCTGAAATGTGGGTGGGTGGAGGGTTCGTATGGGGCTTCTTTGAGTGTTGACATACGATGATAAGCCAATTGTTCCTTTTTCATATATAATATGATTATATACTTCATTATGATTTTTCCAATTCTTGGGTATTTATTTGATACCCTGAATTGAAGTGGCCCGCCCTGTTTCTGATGAATTTTGCTCCATGTGCGGCGGCGTCCATGTCAGCCTCAGGGACGACTCGTTGGTTGGCATGAGAAATATCGCCGGAGGGGGGCCGGAGCGCAGCATCTGTGCGCAGGGATGGGCAACCTGGCAAACGCCGGGGTGTTGAGAGAAAAGCAGCGAGGGGAAGGTGGTGGGGGTCGGGGACATGGGCTGAGGCGGAGATCACGTCTGTAGGGCGAGGAGGGCAGGGAACATATAGAAAGAGAGCGCGCTCCGGGATGGGGGAAGTTGAGACGGCGCTGGGCAGATTACGAGGAGAACGAAGTGGCGGCGGTGTGCGCACGGGTGGGTGGGGACGGAAGACAGAAAAACAAATAGCGTGCGTGGGAGGAAACCGAGCGCGTCGCTTCGGGGAGAGCAAACCCGCGACGGGCCCGCGCCTGGCGATCAGCGCGAGATGCGGGAGAGAGAGAGGCGATGCGGGAGAGGGAGCGATGTGCGTGGGCCGCCGAAGCAGCGAGATTGCTGAAAGGAGAGGAGGGAATGCGGTGGGGGGCCGGCAACCACAGCGAGATGCAGGGAGAGGAAGAGAGGAGCGTATGCGCGAGGAAGGCTACGATGCGGGATCCAACGTGGAGACAAAAAGGGGTGACGGTGGAGACACCAGGAAGCAGAGAATTGTAGTAAGTGGGGATGATTTGTATAGTATTAGGATACCACCTACTTTTTTCATCCACGTGGTTCCTACATCAGCCTTTCTCAACGGCGGGCGATAGTTGTTTATGCATGTGCTCATCGTAGATAGTTTGCGAATATCTCGTCAGTGGGCGGGACGTAGGCCTATAGTTGGCCAACTGAGGCCCGGCATGCCGGGCAAGGTTAGTTGGGCCAGACACGCCTGACGACACGCGGGCTTGTGCCATGTCGTGCCAGCCCTGGACTGTTACCCGCCCAGGCACGACGTACCAATAGGCTCTGTATAGCGAAAAAGTCTATTTTTTCATCCCCGTGGGCTTTGTTATATGGCTGGAAAAAAATCTATTTTATATTTCTTTTCTTCTTTTGGATCTGCCTTATATGGTATTTAAGTCTATTTCGCATCCTATATTTTATAATCATGCCGTCCGGGCCGAACCCACCATACCGATGGTGCAGCCCAGGCACGGCCCGGATTTGGCCAGCTGCACGGACACAAATCCGTAGAGCGTGCTGTGCTTGGGCCGGGAGCTGGGCCTCGGGCATATGCTCTGTAAGTGGCCTAGCCAAGGCAAGTAGGAGGGATATTGGGCTTGGATTGGGCGCGGAGAGCATTACTGGCCTAGTACGAGTACAAAGTACAATCCTTCTGATCGTGCATCACTACACCGTGGACTTTAGCTATTGACACTCATACTCATATGCTCACCACTACAATGAGGGGTAATCTAAGGAAACTATTTTGATTACTCGATTGATGCCCCCTCGTTATTTGCATTTGCCACTCAAATCGGTTATGAAAAATTTTGAAAAAAATCGAGAATATGTATTAACATTGATATTATCACTCCATCACTAGCATGCAAAGTTTCAAATGTCAACTTCCACATATCGCAACGAAAAAAATTAAATTTCACTATAAATATTTATTTGTTTTTTTCGTTAATTCATTTTTCAAATTTGTTTTTTTTTTCAAATTTCATAGTCTTTGAGTGATCCATACAACAACAAAAGACATCCCTCGTGATCAAAATCACTCCGGTTAGTATGCGATGCGAAGATCTTTTCCATCCGCGTGACGTGCCTAGCCGATGGTTCCTGCAGCCGAGGAGGTTGGCCTTAATTAAGCATCGAGGGTGGACAACGACTGGGAAAAGGAGAGATCGATGTTGGGGCCAAAGGCATGGCCGGCCACGTGGTGCGTGGGGTTCATTCCACAGGTGAGCAAACCATTCTTTACTCGTCGTTGAAATCCCTTTAGTCTCAGTTTTCTAACCGGAGATAAAGATTTGGAAACTAAAAATGGACATCTGTCTAGTCTTCGGTTGAAATAATCGGGAGTAAAGATGTTCCATTCTTTAGTCGCTGGTTGAAATAACTGGGACTAAAGATCGGAGAACCATCTTTACTCCGGTTGGAACCTCCGTTTAGCTCGTTTTCCAAAACCGGGAGTAAGGATCCAAGAACTAAAGATGGCATCTTTAGATCCCGGTTGAAATAACCGGGACTAAAGATGCACTCTTTTGTCTCCGGTTGTACTCACCAATCGGGACTAGATCCCTCTCTTACAATTCCGGGGACTAAGAGGCAATAATACGAGCAGGTACTAGGGTGTCCCTTTCTTTTCTTTTTTTCCTTTTTATTTCTCGTCACTGGAATCCCAATCAACATAAATCCCAAAGTATACATCCACAAATTTCACATCATAAATCATAAAGTTACTTATACACACAAATCAATACATCATGAAAATCCTAAAAATTACTCAAATACATCACAGATCACAACAGATGAATACAAATTTGTACATCATCAGTGCAATTAAAGAAAAAACAGAAAAAGAAAAAACGATGTCCGGCTGCCAGCCGCTCGCCACGACGCCGGCGCGGCCCGCGCCAGGCCGAGGCCCCTCCGCCCTCCGCCGGGCGCGCCCGCCGGCCGCCGCCGGCGCGGCCCCGACGCCCGCCGGCCCGTCGGATGAGCAAAGT
>CM020187.1:11172624-11193197 GCA_009805545.1 Oryza longistaminata | reverse complement strand
GACGATGTCAGCCCCTCCCTCCCAGCGGCGGTGAAGCAGACGAAATCAGCGGCGACCGGGCGGCGAGAATCCTGACCTGCGGAGAGATCGCGCGATGGACGTGCTGGCCCGTGGCAGAGGAGAGGACGCGTCAACGCAATCGTTGATCAAAAAAGTTTTCGCGCGGGGAGGGCGGGAGGGCGCCGTCGCAGCGCAGTCTGGAGCGCTCGGCGTGGGGCTCGACCACAGCTGGAGAGTGGTTATTCGCATACGGTCCTACATGCCCCTTGGGATGGCGGCTGACTGAAGATTGCAGCTTCACATGCAGCCGATGGCGATGATGACGGTCGTGCTTCGGTGAAGCGGATGGGATTGGCGACAACGCGGATAGGATCGACGACGACCATGGTGGCAGAGTTCCTGACTGGCGATGGCGCTGGTGGTCGTGGGTCGACGACGGAAAATCGAAGGTGCCATTTCCTCCATGAAATTGATGATCAAGCGCCCTCTACCTAGCGCGCCAATTGTCGATTTCTAATATCGGCAATATTATTTATGGGATGCACTAGATCGAGAAGAGATGGTGACACATATATTTATAATTGTTCAGACTCTCAATAAGAGGTAATACCTAGTCCAGTTAGAGTAGATTAGACTATGCCGGTGTGAGAGATAATACCCTAGTCCAGTTAGTGAAATTGGATCTGTACCGGTGTGCGCAGTCAACAATGGATAGCGTAGATTGGATCTATGCCATGTGCAGCGGGTAGCAATGGAGTAGCCGACGACGCGTATGAATGAGAGAGTGCCTCGGGCGTGTAATGCCAGGTTATGGGGATGCCCCGATCTCGGACCCCTATCCCCTCTTATATAGGATGAGGGGATCTCCCTAGTCTATCTATCAAAGATATGCATGATCCTCACCAATTTATATTTTATCTTCTTACTTAATTTACAAAATAATCGCATGGCTTGTAGGGCTCTTGGCCCTACGTCACATTATAGTTGGCCCAAATGGGCTGCCCGCAGGCACGGGCCCTGGCCCGGCCGTGCCTGGGCGGAGGTTAGTCGGGCCAGGCACGGCTGACCGACTCGCGCGGGCCATGCCGGGCAGCCCACAGGCTGCATACACGGCTCAGAACGGCCAATACGACTGGGCCGCTGCCGTGCGCGTCCGAAGGCACGCAACCTATCGTGGTTCTCCACAAAAAAGTTATTTTTCATCCCTCAACTCTGTGGGCAATGTTATATGGCTCGAAAATAGTCTATTTTGTATTCCTCTTCTCTTTGGGCCTTGCTTTATATGGTTATTTAAGTCTATTTGCATCCCTTACTATTTTTCTCATCACGCCGTGCCAGGCCGGCCCACCGTGCTGAGGTGGCAGCCAGGCATGGCCTGGCTGTCGGACCGTGCCATGGTTGCGGGCCAAATGGCGTATTGGCCGGCCGGGCCTCGGCAATATGGCCAATCTTATATTCACATAGCCCAAAGGTCTCTTCATGGGTACCGCGGGGTTATTATATATATATACTCCGCATACCTAAAGTTCTAAGAGAGTAATAATTTATGAGAGTTAGCTATTTAGGCGTTATATTTTTCACCAAAAATAGAGCGGCATGTATTTACATTGTAAGTACTAAGTTCCATATGTAATTTTAGTGTATTTACATAGAAGTCCCAAAATTACTTATGTAAATCTAAATTACATATGTAAATTCCAAACTTACCACTAGGTGGAGAAACCATCTTTACTCCCGGTTGGGAACCCCCCCTTTAGTCTCGGTTTTCCAAAACCGGGAGTAAGGATCCAAGACTAAAGAGGTCCATCTTTAGACCCGGTTGAAATAACCGGGACTAAAGATGCATCTTTAGTCCCGGTGTGTACACCAATCGGGACTAAAGATCCCTCTCTCTTACCAACCGGGGACTAAAGCAGGACAAAAACGCAGTACTAGGTGTCCCTTTCTTTTCTTTTTTTCCTTTTTATTTTCTCCACTGCAAATCCCCAATCAAAGTAAAATCCCAAATGTCAACATCCCAAATTTCACTCATTAATCATAAAGTTACTTATCACACAAATCAATACATCAAAAATCCTAAAAAATTACTCAAATACACACAGATCAAACAGATAATCACAAATTTTACATCTCAGTGCAATTACAAATGAAAATTAACAGACCAAAACAAAAAACGAGTCGGCTCCCGCTTGCCTCGAGCCGGCGCGGCCACGGCCAGGCCGGCCCGCCTCACGCCGGGGCGCCCGCCGCCGGCCGCGGCCCCGACGCCCGCCGGCCCGTCCGGATGAGCAAAGAGGGAGGGGAGGCAGGAGGAGGACCGGAGGAGAGTGGAGGAGAGGAGCATGAGAAGAGATTAGAGAGGAGAGATCTAGTGGAGAGGGGGAGAGATTCGATCCGCCTAAGTTTAACTTGTGGAGGACGAGATAAGGGATAGGATTTTACTCGAGTAGTTCATTTGTGGTTCCCGGTTATCAGGAAAGGGATACCTTTAGTCCCGCCTTGACCCAGAAACTAAAATCTCGGCCCCCTGACAATGCATCTGACAGGGGATGAACTGGGATAAAAGATCATCTTTAGACCGACTACTAATCAATTTTTAACCTGACTAAAAACAATTCTTTAGTCCCGGTTCTAAATTGAACGGACTTTGTGGATTTAGCTAGACCGACCAAAGAGGTTTCTCCACCAGTGTTACATACTAATTACATATAAGTTGGTGTTTGTAAGTAGGATTGTAACTACTTTGTAAATTTGTCAATATATAAATAACTACCCGGCTGCATTACACATACATGCAAGTGTGAACACAAGAAAAGCAGCGGCAGCATATCCCAATTGCCAACCCAAAACTGACTGCTATAGAGCCAAAAATCTTAGCGACAAAAATATAGCAAAACCGTAAATTTATGTATCCCACAAAACTCACTCTACTTGCACAAAATTGATGTATGGATCACACATTTCGCTACCCAATATTTCTTCAGGTGCGCAACAAGGACAAGCTTGTACATAGCAGCAGCAGATTATCAGTGTTTGGCAAGCTGCTAGCTCCCCAAGATCCTGTTGCAGCGACAGAGAATTTCCACAAAAAACTCACTCTACTTGCACACATTGATACTTTATCACAATTCACAACATCGTACCAAACATTCTCAAGTGCACCCAAGACAGCTTTGTTACAAATAGCAGCAGCAGCTAGAGATCAGTGATTAGGCTTCAAAGTGCACTGATCAAGCATGAGTGGCCGCCACGGCGGACGGGGCATTGGTGGCTCGGCCTCGTCGCACGGCGCCCGTCCCGCTGCCGCCTGCCGCCTGGCATGCACCGACGCCTTCCACAGCGCCGCCTGTTGCGTTCCGCCCGCCGCGGACACGCGGCGCGAGGCTCCCCCCGGGCCACATGGCCTTGCCGTTTCTGTCGGCGAGGGACCCTCGCCCTGATCTGGTTACTTCTCGCCCGCCGCCCCGACGCCTTCATCGAGGCCAGAGGGGGGCGCTACTTGCTACGGCGACGCGACCGACCGACGCGGCATCTACCGGACGCACCTGTTCGGCTCGCCGCGGTGCTCGTTCAGCTCGCCGGCGTCCCAACGGCCGTTCGATGTTCCGGTCGGCGCCGCCCGGCCCAGCTTCGAGCGTCGGTGTGGCCGCGTCTGCCGGAGCTCGTCGGCGCCGCGTCCCTCGTGAACGTGCACGGCGGCCGGCACGCCAGGCTCCGCAGGTTCGGTCCTTCGGCGCCGCGGTCCAGATCAACACGGCCGGTGTGCACTCAAATCGCCGTCACGATCCACAACACGCGTTTGGTTCTGGTGGGCGCAGCCGCGCGTGGCGGCGGCGCTGCGCGTCGTGGGGCGGCCCAAGGCACCATCACCGCCGCCGCCGGATGGAAGAAATGGTTGTAAGGCGCCGTCTCTTATTTGTGCAACTCGAAGCCGAATTCACTGGGATTTGTGTAGGTTGTAAGCACGCGCATACTAGTATTTAAAGATAAGGATTTACAACTACATGCAAATAGCAGGATTTTTTTTGTAAAAAAAATATGGATATTCTATCGCACTACCAAAATTTCATAAAATATAGCTTCTGTAAAAGAGTCAAACGGAGACAAGAATAAAAAGAAGTGCCCAACAAAGTTAGTAAAATGAGGCGTTAGTCTAGTTAGGGGAAATTAAGTTTCCGCCGAGATACTCGAAGAATAGTTATAAAAACTACATTTAACAAGTCCAATGACAAAAAAATCTTTAAGAGCTCCCACTACGCGTGCTCTCTACTAGTAGTAGAAAAACAATCCTTAAACCATTGATTTGATTGGATCGAATGGCTAAATCTATTTAATACCGCCATTCCGAGTAACGGCAAGTAGAAATGTAAAAAAGACGGACAGTGTTTATTGATAATCGAAAAGATAGGTCCTGTGGAGGGTTGGGGGTATTGGCTGACATATCATTTAGCCTCGATTGGGCCAGCTTACACTCCTTATCTTTTCCTTTTCCCTTATCTTTCTGGCTTTTTCGATGTGGATATGGGGCGGATATTTCAACCCAATGGAGGACCACATAACAATTTAGCTCGAAACAGATAAGATACATACAAATGGTTACCCATTAATCACTGTATTAATGTCATTAGTAAAATTATTGATTTTAACCCTTAAATACTACTTCAGTAGTATGGTCCTTACTACCATAGAAAACACCGGGTCCGAGCAATCGCTCAAAATCATAAACACATCTCATTCCAGTCATCTTACGTGGACCGCAACGCGGTGCCATGTAACACAGCGACTGGGTATAGTGCTCTTGCGGCCGAGTATCCCACGGATGACTGTTTGAGCCGCCTCAACATCATATGCCCTACGTATATCTAGTCCAGGGCCATGTAGCCAGGAGCATGGAGCCTCGCCCTCCAACGCACTACACACACCTCGAGCATACCGAGCCCATCTCTCACAGCTCGCACACCCGATGTGTTCATGGGTTCACCGGCGGTTCGTTGGCCCGGCTATGGCTGGAGATTTCAGGTCGCTACCACGGACGTTGCCAGGAGCCGAAGCGCTTTCCACCAGGCTCGAAAGGTTGCTCTCTTTTGCGTAGCTGTTCCCTTCTCTTCTCTTCGCCTTCGAATCATTTAACAAGGCAGGGATTCCTATTGCGGCACACATCTCTGCACACCATGCAGGCGGAGAAAGCTGAACTCGGTGTTTCAGGGAGGAGCTCGAGGCGGGAAAGGTGAAGAGGGCGACCGGAGAAGGTGATTGGCGCCGGGCTCGGCCGGGGCGCGACGCGCGGACGAACGGGACCTGTGGATGGCGGGCTGGTGATGGGCACTGCACGAGCCAGCCCTTCCCCAACCGTTGTCGGGTAGGCGGCACGGGATGATTCACAGTAGACGACCGGTCCTCCGGTACGCGGACGATCCGAGGAAGTGGTGGACCGAAACCGGGTCGTGCGCGTAGGTGCAGCCCGTCCATCCGCTCACGTGGACCAACCCATTACAGTCACTCCCTTGTCATCGCGGTAGGCTTCCATGAGAGTCGAAGACACTCAGCCAGCGCCCCAACGCACCCTAGCGTCCAGCCCTTCACAGTCGCACACAAGTTTTCGGCCGAAGTGAGTAAATCGCCGGCAGACTTGTGGCGACCTACCAATCTCGCAAAATCGCCCGGTGCCCCTTCCAAGGCTAAGAGTAGCCAACCTGAATTACTATACTCCCTCCATTCAAATATTAGCGCCGTGAATTTTTAAGCCATCGTTGACCGTTCGTCCTTATTTAAAAAATTTGAAGTAATTATTAGTATTCTTTTCCTATCATTTGATTTATTGGGTTAAATACTAGATTTATGCAAGTCAATATCATAAGTGGTTACAATATTTTCACAAAGTGTTTGAATAAGGGACGAACGGTCAAACAGTGCAAAAAAAAAAGTAATAAATTGTCAACCTCGCCCGGTGTGGGTGGCTGCAATGCGGTCCCAACACTTTCTTCACCAGCAAACTGCGGCGCACCGGTTCCCGGAGGGTAGGTATATTTTCTAAAAGTTGCCTTTTAAGGGCTCAAATGGTTCTTCACACCGGTCTCAGGAGTCCGCTCGGCGCAAATCTGGGAGGAGGGGGAGGAGGAGGGGAGGAAGTGGAGGAGAGGGGATGAGGAAGAGAGTTAGAGAGGAGAGATCTGTGGAGAGGGGGAGAGATTCAATCCGCTAAGTTATAACTGTGGAGGAGAGGATAAGGGATAGGGATTATATACTATGTATTCAATTTTAGTCACGGTTAGAAGATCTTTAGTCCCGGTTGGTAATACCAACCGTGACTAAAGTGGTGATCTTTAGTCCCGGTTATTGACACCAACCGGGACTAAAGATCCTCGGCCTCCTGACATGCATCTGACAGGGGATGAACTGGGACTAAACATCATCTTTAGTCCCGTACTAAAGATCAAAATTTTTATAACCGGGACTAAAAATAATCTTTAGTCCCGGTTCTTTTTGGAACTGGGACTATTGTGGATTTAGCTAGACCGACCAAAGATGGTTCCTCCACCAGTGTTACATACTAATTACATATTAAGTGGTGTGTAAGTAGGATGTAACTACTGTGTAAATTTGTAAATATATAAATAACTACCCGCTGCATACACATACATGCAAGTGTGAACACAGAAAAGCAGCGGGCAGCATATCCAATTGCCACAAAACTGACTGCTATTGACTGCTATAGAGCCAAAAATCTAGCGACAAAAATATAGTAAAACCGTAATTTATTAGTCCCACAAACTCACTCTACTTGCACAAAATGATACTTATCACACATCGTACCCAATATTCTCAAGTGCAACAAGACAAGCTTTGTACGATATCAGCAGCAGAGATCTGTGATTGGCAGCTGCTAGCTCCCAAGATCCTGTTGCAGCGACAGAGAGATCCACAAACTCACTCTACTTGCACAAAATGATACTTCTTAATTTACAAAATAATCGCATGGGTGTAGGGCTCTTGGCCCTACGTCACATTATAGTTGGCCAAATGGGCTGCCCGGCACGGCACGGCCCATGCCCGGCCGTGCCTGGGCGGAGGTTAGTCGGGCCAGCACGGACTGACCGACACGCCGGGCCAGCCCACATGCTGCATACACGGCTCAGGAACGGCTCAATACCACTTGGGCCGTGCCGTGCCGGTCCGAAGGCACGACAACCTATCGTGCTTCTCCACAAAATAAGTATATTTTTCATCCCTCAACTCTATGGGCAGTGTTGATATGGCTCGAAAATAAGTCTATTTTGTATTCCTCTTCTCTTTGGGCCTTGCTTTATATGGTTATTTAAGTCTATTTTGCATCCCTATACTATTTTTCATCGATCGCGCCGTGCCAGACCGGCCCACCGTGCTGAGGGTGCAGCCCAGGCATGGCCCGGCTGTCGGACCGTGCCATGGTTGGGCCGGGCCAAAATGGCGTACCTTGGGCCGGGCCACGGGCCTCGGGCAATATGGCCATCTATATATCACATAGCCCAAAGGTCTCTTCATGGGTACCGCGGGTGTTATATATATATATACTCCGCATACCTAAAGGTTCTAGAGAGAGTAATAATTTATGAGAGTAGCTATATTTATGGCGTTATATTTTTCACCAAAAAATAGACGGCATGTATTTACATTGTAAGTACCAAGTTCCATATGTAATTTTAGTGTATTTACAATAGAAGTCCCAAAATTACTTATGTAAGTCCTAAAATTACATATGTAAATCCCAAACTTACACTGGTGGAGAAACCATCTTTACTCCCGGTTGGGAACCCCCCTTTAGTCTCGGTTTTCCAACCGGGAGTAAGGATCCAAAACTAAAGATGTCCATCTTTAGACCCGGTTGAAATAACCGGGACTAAAGATGCATCTTTAGTCCCGGTTGGTACCACCAACCGGGACTAAAGATCCCCTCTCTTTAGTCCCGGTTGGTGTTACCAACCGGGACTAAAGAGACAATAACGACAGTACTAGATGGTCCCCTTTTTCTTTTCTTTTTTTCCTTTTTATTTTCTCCGAATCAAGTAGGCAAATCCCCAAATCAATCCCCATATCCCCAAATCAAAGTAACATCCCAAATTCACATCATAAATCATAAAGTTACTTATACACACAAATCAAATACATCATAAAATCCTAAAAAATTACTCAAATACATCACAGATCCAAACAATGAATCACAAATTTGTACATCTCAGTGAATAAAAAATTAAAGAAAACGAAAAAACGATGTCGTTGTCGCCGCTCGCCACGACCGCCAGACGTGTAGCACCTACTAGTATTTAAAGATAAGATTTTACAACTACATGCAAATTATCATGATTTTTTAAAAAAATATGGATATCTATCGCACTACAAAATTTCAATTTAAAATATAGCTTCTGTAAAGAGAAACGAAAAATAAAAATCCCATCAAGTAGTAAAATGAGCCCTGTTAGTAGTTTAGGGGTAATTAAATATGAAGACAATTATTTAGGGATTAAGTTCTCCGGTCAAATAGTTATAAAAACTACAATTAACAATTTCCAGGACAAAAAAATCTTAGAGCTCCACTACGGTGCTCTCTACTAGTAGTAGGAAACAATCTAAATCATTGATCTTATTTAATCGAATGGTTTAAATCTATTTATACCGCCATCCTAGTAGCAGTAGTAGAAATGTGGAGAGACATTATTGAAAAAAAAAAAGGTGCCGGAGGGGTATAATATCATTTAGCTTTGACTAAACTCTTTTTTCTTTCTTTTTTTGGCTTTTTCGATGGAATATGAGCAATATCAACCCAATGAAGGACCACATAACAATTTACCTGAAAAAATAAATAACAAAGTTACCCCTAATCACTGTATTAGTAAATTACTGATTTACCCTTAAATAGTACTACTAGTATTATACTACCATTAGAGAGCACCAGATCATTGCTCAAAATCATAAATACATCTCGTTCATCTCCTATGAACACGAATGTATATGCTTCTTGGATCAGGTGACGTTTGAGAATATATGCAAGATATTCGTGAGCATGGAGCCGTCGCCTCTAACCGAAAAGATCCACGGATGGTTCACCGGTTTGGTTGCTGGGTTCAGGTCGTTACCACTGGACATGCCAGGAACAGCGCTCCACCACGCTCGAAAGGTGATCTCTTTTGCTAGCTGTTCCCTTCTCTCTCTTCGCTTGGATTTAACAAGGCCAGATTCCCTATGCCGGCACACATCTCTGCACACCATGCAGTGCCGGAGAAAGCTGAACTCGGTGTTCAGGGAGGAGCTCGAGAGGAGGAAGGTGAAGATGGTGACAGGAAAAGGAGGTGACGACGACGACGGTGACCTGATGAGCGGGCTGATGCACGTGGAGGATGAGCAAGGTAGACGACTCAGCGACGATGAGGTCGTGGATAACATAGTCTCCCTTGTCATCGCGGGCTATGAGTCAACCGCGAGTGCCATCATGTGGGCGACCTACCATCTCGCAAAATCGCCCAGTGCCCTTGCCAAGCTAAGAGTAAGCCAATAATTTACTATAGTATATTTCTCTAAAAGTGCTTTTAAGTCTCAAATGGCTCTCACACATGAACAGATCGATCCCATATCTGGCATGTTGCTGTCCGATGAGCATTCCTACATATGAATGGATCACTTGATCACCTGGGCCATGGCCAGAGGCCTAGGATTGGCAGCCCATTAGTATGGAGAATTTTTAACCATATAATCACCATGTAAATCCCAACTCTCTATGGGCCGACCC
Source organism: Oryza longistaminata (assembly GCA_009805545.1). NCBI lineage: Eukaryota > Viridiplantae > Streptophyta > Magnoliopsida > Poales > Poaceae > Oryza > Oryza longistaminata. The sequence goes on along the minus strand of CM020187.1, from coordinate 11,183,437 downwards.
AAGCCTTGGGCCAATCCTGGTCCGCCCTTAGATCGATCCCATAACTGGTATGCTTGCTCTCCAATGAGCCCTCTCATCAGTGGCAGATTCAAAAAATTTCTTGAGCCTGGACAAGTCTAACGAGATAAAATCATATACAAAATCTATTTAACTATATATAGATTTTGTAGACTAAAACCAACCTGAGAGGTTAGATGGATTAATGTATCCTGGGCTAGACAAGTATATTTAACTATACAAAAGTTTTGTCCTTAATAATTGCCATGTGTTAGCCTAGCAGGATTTGTACTAGTGTAGCAGGCGGAGCCTGAGCACCTGCCCATGATGATCGACCATGGCTTCATCCCTGCCTCCCATCATGCGAACAAACAAATTATGTGAGTTGACATGGAGTTGGAATGAAGAGATGGAGAAAGTGGACGCTAGCAAAATTACAAAAATAATATGAGTTTTTAGGAGGTTGGGGCTAGGAGGGAGGGGAAGGAAGCATCAAAGAAGGTGAAAGAAAAGGTGAGATATGTTAGGACTTAGGAGGTGGTCAGGAGTGTTGTGGACGCTGTTAACATCCAAATTTAGCTCCTAGATTAAAAGTAGGAAAACATAGTCGAATTTGAAAAGGACTGTGTTTTCTTCATGGGTCCGGACTGACATCCGCCTTTGGGTCAGTCTAACTAATGGTGTGGGGCCGATCTGACCGGTGGTATGTGGCTGGTATGACTGGCGGCATATGGCCGGTCTGACCGGCTAAGTCCGATACAAGTCCAATTTCACCAAGTCTCGGGTTTTCTTACTTCTGCTGAGGGTTTTCAAGTTCTAATTGGTCTCTGCTATCTCGAGTAAGACATGGAGAATGCATTATAGGAGGTAAGACCAACCCTTTATAAAGGCTATGGCTGGTTCAGTTGAGCACATTATCTATGACAATCTACTTAACACAATTAGCCAATTAAATATCTTTTTCAATATCGTATTTACTTTTTACCTGGTTCTAGCCTAGTTTCGTCTATCTTTATCGATTTGCTCTGTAAATCATCTGCCTTCGTTTCAAGTGCGAATCCCTTTTGTAGGTTTGTCTTGTAAACCTTCCATTCTGCTCACGAGATGGGTGTTTATCTCTCTTCTGTCTAAATCAGCTCCATTAGCCAGCTTTGATCTTCAAAACCCATCTTGGTTTGGATTTGTTTAGATTGAGGTGGTAGGCGACTCCTTATTACCGAAAAGAATTAGGTGTTTTCGATCGTGTTTGACGGCATGACCAAAAAAAAAGTTATCAATAGATGCATGCACTTAAAAGGAGAGATGGATAGGGATCGATCAGCCTCATCGACAAGATGTATGAGGAGGACGTATAATAGGAAGAAGAAATATTAGAACAATTGGAGAGAAAAATGGGATATGGGAACGGTTTATTCAATTTCTTTCACCATCCAAAATGATTGTTAAAACTAAAATCCACATTGAAAACTAGTCTAGAAAATCTGTTTGAGTGACCAGTTCCTCTCTGCTTCCGGCCAGCCATCAGGGAAAAGCATACCCGCAGGTTAGGCTACAAATCCACAGCTTGAATTGCTTTTGATGTCCTAGATGGAATGTACCTACGATAAAGCGCTACGATGGACTTGAGTACTGTTGCTACATAGTGTTTTGTGCCCTACCCTTATTTTTTGATTTAAGTTATAGATTTTACTTTTATTTCCGTTAGCACACTTTTCAAACTGTTAAATGGTACATTTTGTACGAAAATTCTCTATATAGAAGTTGCTTTGAAATATCATATAAATAAACCAAAATTTTATGTTTTAAAAAACTCAATTAATTATGTGTTAATAGCATTTTCATTTTATGTACCCATACTTGATCTTTTATCTTCATAGACTCAAATGGGCCTTAACAAATATCCATGTAAACGTACTACAAGGACACGCTTGTCGGTGTGCACCAAAGTCTCCTACAACATATAATGTCAGGGCTGCAGGTGTGTTTTTGGATGGAGCTATGTGCGATGTGAGCAAGAAGGAACTGAGTTAGAAATTTTAATTTATCCCCTCCTAACCTGCAAATGGTAATATTAATATTGCAGGAGAGGATAAGAGGAGCTAAGCTAACACTAGCGAAAAAAGTGTGCATTAGTGATAATTCACTCAAAGTGTGCATTCCCAATTCATAAGATTTCTATGGTCTAATTATGGATAAGCCACTGCTGAGAAGCCCATCTTTAGTCCCAGTTGAGCAGCTTATGAACTATTTGAACCGGGATAAAAGTGATTTTTTAGTAAAGATCAATTCTCTTGTAGTGAGCTAAAAACTCTCAAACGCGTGTATGCCTACATGTATATAGCCTACAAGATCGATACAAAAGTACTGTATGTGACTTGCTACATGACTTACTACAGGAGGAAAATTTGGCCATAGCCAAAGAGAAAAATGGTGATGGTTTTATCACTCTCGAGGATGTCTCCAAGATGAAGTACACTGCCAAGGTTTATGCAGTAAATTAGTAAAAGATGCTTAATTCATGAACACGTGATTATTCCATATAAACATATTCAGTCGAGCATATATGCAGGTAGTAGAAGAAATAATCCGATTGGCCAACATAGCTCCGATGGCTCACCGTGTGGCACTCAGAGATGTTGAGTACCGAGGTGGGTATCGTTATATCATATACTTTGGTCATATTTTTTTAGAGGAACTTTGATAATCACTAATATAAAAGTGAGCACATAAAAATAAATGAACAGAAAATATTAATTACAGATGGTTTGTTTTCCCAAATACCTTTGTTTTTTTAATGTAATGGAAGAGTTTGTAGGTATATACAATGTCTGCATAATATGCAATTTGCATGGTATTTGCCATTATGTTGGTATCTTGGTATAACATGCAGGCAATAGCTGATCAACAGATTAAACCAAATAATTATATCAATGGGAAAATAACATCGATGTTGGTATACATGCAGGGTATACAATACCAAAAGGGTGGAAAGTTATTGTGTGGATCCGATCACTACATGTCGACCCAGCATACTACGACAATCCGTTAAGTTTCAACCCGGATAGATGGGATGTAAGTTATTGGTTCGAAACTACTTATTATATATATGTCTCTACACCAAACATGCAATGCTGAAAAAACTTCTCTATACATTGACCCTCTCTTTGGAATGCTGAAAAAACTGAACATAGCTTTAAATGCGACAAGATCAACTGCTGGAGTGCCAGCTGCTACAGAGATCGTCATGAATCTAAAAAATAATTCTTGAAAACGCATGATAATTGTGCTTCATTTCATTAAAAAAAGATATATATTTGCAAAGAGAAAAATTCTTGAAAACGCATGATAATTATGCTTCACTTAATTGCAAAAGGAGAAATAGTTGCAAAGAAAGAGGTCAAGGAACCTCTTCCAACGAAGCTAGCGTCACACATAACTGAGAGGCCCAAGTGCCCAACCAACACAAACCTTCTAAGACTAACTCACTAAGCAATTTATCTCAACAAAATATTAACCAGTACACATTTTGTTATAGTTATTATTTCGTATGTATACGAGTAGTGCTCATCTGACTGGGGAATGAGAACATTGGGGAAGACAAATAATACAATCACACACACACACATATATACGTTGGTGCTTTAAATTTTGATAGATACAAATTTAAAAATAAAGCCTCTAGACATATATAGGACATATACTTGAGGTTATTAACCCATATATAGATCATTGTTTTTTTTAGAGCAGATCAAACATTAATTTGACCCGGTTTTTTGGAGAAAGCCGAAAGAGGGATACAAAGTCTTGAAATACAAGAAAAAAGGACACGACACACAAAACAAAAAGTAATTGCTGGGGACTCCAGCTACATATAATGCCCACAACCCAGACAGATTCGCACAAGCACGGGTTCCACCCCCTCAGACTTGATAGGCACAAAAGACAATGCCCAACAGACACTAAAGATCTACAGGCAGCATAGTTGGCCTCACTTGCTTTAGTTTGTCCAGTATAGCTTCAAGCCAATCCTCAAGTGCCTTTCGCTCTTCTTCCTTTAGGAACACCTTCCACTTCTGGGCAAACGAGATCGACCTGTAAACAACCTGTAGAGGAGATGAAACAAAAGTATCCTTAAAAACCCAATCATTTCGAGTCAACCAAAGAGCCCAACAAACACTAGCTAAAAGCACCATCCAAGCATTCTTCTTCCTCCTGTCCCAAATTATCCCAGTGCACTCCCAGAAGGAGATAGGTCTATTGCTCAGAAACAAAGCTTCCTTAATTACACACCAGGTAAACACAGCAAAAGGATAGCCATACAAGATATTATTAGTTGTTTCTTTGCTCTTGCAAAGTTTGCAAAGCTCATCCCCACCCGTCCAATTTCTTTTGACTAACTGAGAAGCACAAGGAAGTTTTCCTCTCCCAACAAGGTAAAGGAAATGTTTTATTTTTAATTTTGTCCTTAATAATTGCCATGTGTTAGCCTAGCAGGATTTGTACTAGTGTAGCAGGCGGAGCCTGAGCACCTGCCCATGATGATCGACCATGGCTTCATCCCTGCCTCTCATCATGCAAACAAACAAATTATGTGAGTTGACATGGAGTTGGAATGAAGAGATGGAGAAAGTGGACGCTAGCAAAATTACAAAAAAAAAAAATGAGTTTTTAGGAGGTTGGGGCTAGGAGGGAGGGGAAGGAAGCATCAAAGAAGGTGAAAGAAAAGGTGAGATATGTTAGGACTTAGGAGGTGGTCAGGAGTGTTGTGGACGCTGTTAACATCCAAATTTAGCTCCTAGATTAAAAGTAGGAAAACATAGTCGAATTTGAAAAGGACTGTGTTTTCTTCATGGGTCCGGACTGACATCCGCCTTTGGGTCAGTCTAACTAATGGTGTGGGGCCGATCTGACCGGTGGTATGTGGCTGGTATGACTGGCGGCATATGGCCGGTCTGACCGGCTAAGTCCGATACAAGTCCAATTTCACCAAGTCTCGGGTTTTCTTACTTCTGCTGAGGGTTTTCAAGTTCTAATTGGTCTCTGCTATCTCGAGTAAGACATGGAGAATGCATTATAGGAGGTAAGACCAACCCTTTATAAAGGCTATGGCTGGTTCAGTTGAGCACATTATCTATGACAATCTACTTAACACAATTAGCCAATTAAATATCTTTTTCAATATCGTATTTACTTTTTACCTGGTTCTAGCCTAGTTTCGTCTATCTTTATCGATTTGCTCTGTAAATCATCTGCCTTCGTTTCAAGTGCGAATCCCTTTTGTAGGTTTGTCTTGTAAACCTTCCATTCTGCTCACGAGATGGGTGTTTATCTCTCTTCTGTCTAAATCAGCTCCATTAGCCAGCTTTGATCTTCAAAACCCATCTTGGTTTGGATTTGTTTAGATTGAGGTGGTAGGCGACTCCTTATTACCGAAAAGAATTAGGTGTTTTCGATCGTGTTTGACGGCATGACCAAAAAAAAGTTATCAATAGATGCATGCACTTAAAAGGAGAGATGGATAGGGATCGATCAGCCTCATCGACAAGATGTATGAGGAGGACGTATAATAGGAAGAAGAAATATTAGAACAATTGGAGAGAAAAATGGGATATGGGAACGGTTTATTCAATTTCTTTCACCATCCAAAATGATTGTTAAAACTAAAATCCACATTGAAAACTAGTCTAGAAAATCTGTTTGAGTGACCAGTTCCTCTCTGCTTCCGGCCAGCCATCAGGGAAAAGCATACCCGCAGGTTAGGCTACAAATCCACAGCTTGAATTGCTTTTGATGTCCTAGATGGAATGTACCTACGATAAAGCGCTACGATGGACTTGAGTACTGTTGCTACATAGTGTTTTGTGCCCTACCCTTATTTTTTGATTTAAGTTATAGATTTTACTTTTATTTCCGTTAGCACACTTTTCAAACTGTTAAATGGTACATTTTGTACGAAAATTCTCTATATAGAAGTTGCTTTGAAATATCATATAAATAAACCAAAATTTTATGTTTTAAAAAACTCAATTAATTATGTGTTAATAGCATTTTCATTTTATGTACCCATACTTGATCTTTTATCTTCATAGACTCAAATGGGCCTTAACAAATATCCATGTAAACGTACTACAAGGACACGCTTGTCGGTGTGCACCAAAGTCTCCTACAACATATAATGTCAGGGCTGCAGGTGTGTTTTTGGATGGAGCTATGTGCGATGTGAGCAAGAAGGAACTGAGTTAGAAATTTTAATTTATCCCCTCCTAACTTGCAAATGGTAATATTAATATTGCAGGAGAGGATAAGAGGAGCTAAGCTAACACTAGCGAAAAAAGTGTGCATTAGTGATAATTCACTCAAAGTGTGCATTCCCAATTCATAAGATTTCTATGGTCTAATTATGGATAAGCCACTGCTGAGAAGCCCATCTTTAGTCCCAGTTGAGCAGCTTATGAACTATTTGAACCGGGATAAAAGTGATTTTTTAGTAAAGATCAATTCTCTTGTAGTGAGCTAAAAACTCTCAAACGCGTGTATGCCTACATGTATATAGCCTACACGATCGATACAAAAGTACTGTATGTGACTTGCTACATGACTTACTACGGGAGGAAAATTTGGCCATAGCCAAAGAGAAAAATGGTGATGGTTTTATCACTCTCGAGGACGTCTCCAAGATGAAGTACACTGCCAAGGTTTATGCAGTAAATTAGTAAAAGATGCTTAATTCATGAACACGTGATTATTCCATATAAACATATTCAGTCGAGCATATATGCAGGTAGTAGAAGAAACAATCCGATTGGCCAACATAGCTCCGATGGCTCACCGCGTGGCACTCAGAGATGTTGAGTACCGAGGTGGGTATCGTTATATCATATACTAATTTGGTCATAATTTTTTAGAGGAACTTTGATAATCACTAATATAAAAGTGAGCACATAAAAATAAATGAACAAAAAATATTAATTACAGATGGTTTGTTTTCCCAAATACCTTTGTTTTTTTAATGTAATGGAAGAGTTTGTATGCATATACAATGTCTGCATAATATGCAATTTGCATGGTATTTGCCAATATGTTGGTATCTTGGTATAACATGCAGGCAATAGCAAATTAACTGATCAACGGATTAAACCAAATAATCATATCAATGGGAAAATAACATCGATGTTGGTATATACATGCAGGGTATACAATACCAAAAGGGTGGAAAGTTATTGTGTGGATCCGATCACTACATGTCGACCCAGCATACTACGACAATCCGTTAAGCTTCAACCCGGATAGATGGGATGTAAGTTGGTTCAAAACTACTTTCTATGTGAACACCAAACGTGCAGTGCTGAAAAAAAATTCTATAGGCCCTCTCTTTGGAATGTGCCACTTGCCAAGCACAAGCCAAAATATAGTGGGGAAAGTGGTATACGTATGTACTCCCTATGTTTCATATTACAAGTCGTTTGATTTTTTTTCTTAGTCGAAGTTCTTTAAATTTGATTAAATTTATAGAAAAAATAGCAATATTTACAATAATAAATTTGTTTCATTAAAACTTAACATTGAATATATTTGATACAATATTTGTTTTGTATTGAAAATATTGCTATATTTATTTTACAAAGTTAGTCAAACTTAAAGAAGTTTAGCTAAGAAAAAAGTCAAACGACTTATTACATAAAACGGAGAGAGTAACATTTACTAATCGTATACTTGCCTCTCTTTTGAAATGCAGAAAAATTTAGAATGACTTTTACGTGAATTAATTCAATTCCTATACAAACGGGAAGAATTCATGCACTGAACATAGCTTTAAATGCGACATGGGCTTTTAATCTGAGTAAAAAAGATCATCTGCTGGAGTGCCTGCTACATAAATCATCAGGCATCTCGACAAAAAAGTATTCCTAAAAACACATGATAATTGTGCTTCATTTCATTAAATAAAAGAGAAATATTTGCAAAGAAACGGGTCAAGGAACCTCTCAGGCTCTCATACCAATAACACTTCCCAACAAGCATCGCACATATAGTAAGTGAGAGGACAAACCAACAAACCCACATGTTCTTTTGGAGGTGTTGGGAACCCTCCCCTCCACACGGAAAACGGAACGATAAATTAACACGTGATTAATTAAGTATTAGCTATAAAAAACTTAAAAATGGATTAATATGATTTTTTAAAGCAATTTTCTTATATAAACTTTTTTCAAAACACTTACCATTTAGCAGTTTGAAAATCTGGGCGCGCGGAAAACGAGAGATATAAGTTGGGAACATGGGAAAGACTAAGGGCCTGTTTAATTAGTTCCCACCCCAGAATTTTATACCATGTCATATCGAACGTTTGAACACATGTATGAAGTATTAAATATAGGCTAAAAAATAATTAATATTGTACAGATTGCGACTAATTTGCGAGACGAATCTTTTAAGCCTAATTACTCTATGATTTGACAATGTGATACTACGGTAAATATTTGCTAATGACGGATTAATTAGGCTTAATAAATTCGTCTCTCGGTTTACTACGGATTTGTAATTAGTTTTTTATTAGTGCCTAAACACCCCGTGCGACACCCTATATAATATCCAATGTGACACACCAAAACTTTACACCCACACCCCCTAACTCACTGCCAGGGTAAGCAACTTATCTCGTCAAAATATTAACCAGTAGACATTTTGTTATAGTTATTTCGTATTTACACGGGTGCTCATCTGACTGTGGAATGAGAACATTGGGGAAGAGAAACAATAGAATCAAATATATATATTTTTCAACGTCGGTGCTTTGGATTTTGATAGACGAATTTAAAAGCAAAGACTCTAGACATATATAGGACACATATACTTGAGGTTATTAACCCATAGAAATATTGTTCTTCTAGCATAGCAGTTTATCATGTGTCATGTGTACATGTCGATCACTCTACATGCAATTTATTACACATAAGTGCGTTAATTAATTGATCAGAAATCAGCGGAGCCAGGCACGTACCAGGTGTTCGGTGGCGGCGAGAGGATCTGCGCCGGCAATATGCTGGCAAGGCTGCAGCTCACCATCATGCTCCATCATCTCTCTTGTGGTTACAAGTATACTACTAAACTTCCAAACCTAATTAATTAATTAACAATCACTGTGTACAATTTATTATTCTTAGTATTGTTCATGTTCAGTTTTTTTTTCCATTGGCTCAATTTATCTCTTCTAGATGGGAGTTGCTGAATCCTGACGCAGGGATTGTTTACCTTCCACACCCAAGGCCAACAGATGGGGCAGCCATGTCCTTCAGTGAACTCTGATGGCAGCTATACCATTCGGACATAAAAATAAAGTCACTAGTTCATAGTTCAGATATACTGTTGCCAGGTGCAAGATTGATTAAGAAAAAGATGAGAAGCAACAATGCATGATATATATCACACCATACTGAGTTTCTTTAAATGTGTTATTCAGTTGTTCTTGTTCCACATGTTATGTATATATGTAAATAAACTCTGCCATGAATTTATGTCTATTAATAAATTGCAAGTTTTCGTGAGGTGAGGAGTTAAAGCTGCTTAGCCAGGTGTGGCAAGCTATCATTAACGATAACCCCTCAAGTAGCGTGATTCTCCATGGGTGGAGGAGCAATTAATGGTGTTTGCTCCTCTAGTGCGGTGTCAACTTGTGTTGTGGCGAAGTCGGAGCTGTTGTGCCGGGTGATGAGCTAGGCAACGATAACGCACAACACTCTTGTGTCCTGTTCTACAGAGGCAATCAACAGTTGAGAGAGCCTTAGGAGAAAGCCTTACCCCTAATCTTCTGGCGATGGCGATGCCTATGGTAGTCATCTTCCCTCTTGGGGTATCGTTAATGCGACCCTCTCTTTTTCAGGTAAAAACCTAGCTAGTATGGTGCTACGGACTGGCATCGACAGCATCCTTAATGTTGTTTCCATTGGAGGCTTCGCTTAGTAGTTCCGACACCTTGGTGAGTCTGGTTGTAGGTTGTGGCCCATCTCGGAAAGTCGGAGCTGCTCGTCTGTTGATGAGCTTGGCAACGATGATTGGAGCCGTGCCTTAATTAATTAGTTGTTTTGTTGCCGTAGGTTGTCCGTAGGTTTTGACGGTTCCCTATACTTATCCTTTAATTGTATATTTTTGTCCATTCTCCCTTATGAATTGGGTAAACTCTTCTTTTTTAATTTATTCGGTGGAGACCGCCGGTGTTTAAACAAAATTGCGTCAAATCTAACACAACCAGCAAGCTTCTCACCTATAGTTCTCCCAGCTAGATTCTTTTTCCTGGGTTAAAAAAAAGTGAAAGGTAATCATTCTAGTGGTGCTAGAAATAGATCAAGTTTATTAAAACAATATAGTTAAAATTAAAGTACTACCAGGGTCATTGAATAGCATAACAAGAACATGCGTTTTTCAAATGAATAACAGAATACACAATGCGATGAGAGGATAGGCTCCACTTAAGGCATGAGCAATGCGTCCCACATTTTGTTCAGCCTGAGATGCCAAATAGACTTAAGAACTTCAAAAGCCACAAGCTCCACACTACAATGTTTCAAAGGCCACGCACGAGTGTGGGTCCCACGAGTCACAAACACTTTGCCTCCTCCCCTCCCTCTCTCCTCCCCGTCCTCATCGCGTCCTCTCTCCTCCCCCCTCATCGCGATGGCCGCCGGGCGGGCCTTCCTCCGCGCCGCCCCCTCCTCACTGGCTACCGACGCCCGGCGCCCGACATCTCCCTCCCTATCTCCTCCGCTCTCCCTCCCATCTCTCCGCGACTACGGCGCCGGCGGGTCGACGATGGCGCCGG
>CM020187.1:11116022-11172374 GCA_009805545.1 Oryza longistaminata | reverse complement strand
CGGGAGCTAGGACGGCGGGCGGCGCGGATCTGGCGCGGGAGTAGTCGGGGCCACGACCTGCCCTGCTATGGCGCCGGTCGCCGGACCTCTCCCCCCGTCGGTGGCTCTCCCCTCTCCCTTCTCTAGCGCCTCCTCTCTCCAGCGGTGTCGGGCGGTGGAAGCCGGCGAGCTCCGGCGATGCTCTCCTCTATCTGGCGGCATCGAGCAGTGGAATCGAGGCGGCGACGCACGAATCTGGGCCCATCTGCAACGAGGAACGCGTAGCCAAAGTTGGCTACGCGAACCTGAGGAGGCCGAGCGGCGTGCGTACGTGGCCACGAATATTCCATTTTTTTGGAGCGAGGCTGAACGCCACGTCAACGCATTGTGAATGCCCTTAGAGGATAGGCTCCACTTAGGGTGTCTTTGGTTGCTCGTATCACTCTAGCCTGGCTCATCTCTCTCATACAGGCTGAGTTTGGCCAGGCTAAGGACATATATATGCACTTGTTTGGTTGCCGGCATAAGATGGCTAGTTTGGCCAGGCTAAGGACATACATATGCACTTGTTTGGTCGGCATAAGATGAGCCAGGCTATGGTTAGATGTTGTTTGGTTGGTTGTATTAAAGATACTGGATGTGTAAGATTTTGTTTGGTTGGTTGCATGAACTTTGAGTGTGGTTACCTCTTTGTTTGGTAAGGTGAAGTTACCACTACAATATTGTATAAAAAAGTTCATATTAGCATCTGATTTGATAAGTTGTATTAATTTGTATAACAGCGCATATTTAACATTTATGTAAAATCAATGCAGAGATGGCGATTCTCTGCATATTAATAAACTCAACTTTATTTGACAGCATCCAGAGTAAAAAAAGAAAATGAAAAAATGAAAAAAAAAAAGAAGAAATAAAGAGGGAGGAGAACGGCCTCCTCGTCATCGTCAACGACGGGCATCCGCCGCTCACCGGCCGTCGGAGATGCCGCATCCGGCGGCCACGAGTTCGCCACCGCCGGATCCAGTGGCAGCGAGCTCGCGGCCGCCTGATCCGGTGGTCCCGTGGCTGACGGAGGTTGCCGGCAACGGCGAGAGAGGAGTGGAGAGTCTATGCAGGCAACCAAACATCCCTCCACTGCACGCGCGGATGCGAGCCAAGCATCATGCAGGGAACCAAACACGCCCTTAGTTATACACAATTTGGATAGAGCGGTTAATTTGGAGAGGGCATACTTGCGACGGCACAGCGGCAGAGGAAGAGGAGAGCGTCGAAGATCAGCGGAGGCGGCGGCGAGTGATAGGAGCGTCCTTTTTGCCTGCTTGGCAATTAGGCCCATTTCGACCTGTGTATGTTGGGCCTTTTTGTCCTCCGTGCCATAATGGGCCTCACTCAAGCTAATTTCGTTGGATGAGAATTTATTTTTTGAGTAATAAATTGTTCTTATCAGTAGCACAAACAATTGCTACATTTTTGTCCTAAGGTATATATATAGCTTCCTTCAACTTATATATCTGGACATGTATAAGAGTATTTGTCCAAAACTCCAAATACATCGCTATAAGTTTAATAGAGAGTAATAATTCATTAGTCCCACAATTAAACTCACGACTTAATTACACCAAATGAATGATACTTATCACATGGAACCCAAATATTCTCAAGTGCAACAAGACAAGCTTTGTACAGTAGCAGCAGCAGGGATCAGTGATTATCCCCATCAAGCTGGACAGATTGGAGAATATTCTTCAGATCATTCAGTTCCACCTCTCTTTCTGATTTCAGGTTCCTTCTAAAAACTAGATTCCAGTCGCCATTAGCCCACATCTCCATGACAGTAGCTTTTTGCTGCAAACTAACCTCATATAACTTGTGAAAAGTCACCTTCAAAGGAGCATCACCATACCAAACATCACCCCAGAAGTCCACCCCACTACCTTCATGTACTTTTTTTTGCACCAATCTTTGCAGTGTTTTTTTGCATTGATGCAAACTTCTCCAGAATTGAGAGCCCCCCACCTCTGAACTCAGGAAAAAGCTCCATTTTCCAGTTTCATAACCCACTTGCTAAGGAGACTGATGTTCATAATTCTAGTATCCAAAAAACCCATCCCCCTAAAATCTTTTGGTCTACACAAAGCTTCCCACTTAATCATGTGGTATTTTTTCTTCTCCCCCACCCCTTGCTAGTAGAATATGCTTCTAGCAGAATCCATTTTGGAATGAAAACCCTCAGGAAGAAGGTAGAACCCCATAGTATACATTGGAGCACTGGACATACATGAATTAATTTTAATCTCTCTGCCCCCATAAGATAAATACCCACTTTTCCATGATTGCATTCTCTTCTCCACTCTTTGAATGATCTGATAAAAGTCTTTCATGGTGATCTTTTCCACACTCATTGGCAACCCTAAGTAAGTAAAAGGCATCTCCTCCACCTTACAATTCATCATGTTAGCCACTCTTAATTCTCCTCTTCACTCACTCCCAGCACATACATCTCACTTTTTTGATAGTTTATTTTCATTCCCAAGGGTTCTTTTAGCAAAGCAGTTTATTATTTTCTTTTGAACATGTGTGTCGATCACTCGATATGCAGTTTATTACACGTAAGTGCATTAATTGATCAGAAATCAGCGGAGCCAGGCACGTACCAGGTGTTCGGTGGCGGCGAGAGGATCTGCGCCGGCAACATGCTGGCAAGGCTGCAGCTCACCATCATGCTCCATCATCTCTCTTGTGGTTACAAGTATTTACTAAACTTCCAAACCTTAATTAACAGTACATGGGTAAAATTTATTATTCTTAGTGTTAACTCACCTTCTGTTCTTTTTTTTCCTTCACTGGCGCAATTTATCTCTTCTAGATGGGAGTTGCTGAATCCTGACGCAGGGATTGTTTACCTTCCACACCCAAGGCCAACAGATGGGGCAGTGATGTCCTTCAGTGAACTCTGATGGCAGCTATATCATTTAGACATAGAATAAAGTCACCAGTACATTATGTGGCTTAAGAACTTCAAAGTTCAGATATACTATTGTTAGGTGCAAGACTGATTAAGAAAAAGCTAAGAAGCAACAATGCATGATATGTATCACACCAAGCTGAGTTTCTTTAAATGTGTTATTCAGTTGTTGTTGTTCCACATGTTTTGTATATACGTAAATAAACTTTGCCATGAATTTCTGTCTATTAATAAATTGTGAGCTTTTGTGAGTTGAGGAATTTCTGTCTATTAATAAATTATGAGTTTTTGAGTTGAGGAGGAGTCGAAGTTGCTTAGCCGGGTATAACAAGCTCGTCAACGATAACCCCTCAAGTAGCGCAGTTCGCCATGGGTGGATGAGCAGTGTTGTTTGCTCCACTAATGTGGTGTCATCTTGTGTTGTGGCGGAGTCGAGCTGTTGTGCCAGGTGATGAGCTAGGCAACGATAATCAACAGTCTTGAGAGCCCAAGGCGAAAGCATTACCCCCGGTCTTCTGGCGGTGGCGATGTTGACAACACCTATGGGCATCATCTTCCCTCTTGGGGGCATCGTTAATAATAATAAATTGTATGGTACGCAAACTTGTTAGGTGAGTGTAATTTAGTATATTTATTTGTAAAATGTCTATTTTAGTGCACAAACTTGTTAAGTCGTGTGAACCAGGATCACAATAGCTTGGCAAGATTAATTTTACCAAGTTGATGTTGATTACCATGTGATGTGCATGTGTATAGTGAGTATGCATAAAACATGCTATATATTAATAAATTTGATCTCTACTTTATCCTTTATCATTGAAATGATGAATTTCGTATATTTCTAACCCTTGTATCGTTGCTCAACTTTCATATCTTTCTCTACAATCACTATGTCCCATTCTATAAATTTTTACTGAACATATGTCTGTCTAAATTGCATTCTCACATATGTGTGTGTGTTTACGTAGTATGCTAATTAACACATGAATCGACAAGATTAATCAGGCACTCCTCCACTTCTTTTCCTAACAGAAAGTTATCTTTCATCTTTTCCTCTCTCCAGTCACTGGAAACACCCATTGCAAGTCTTGCACAAGTTACCTTATCCATTTTCCCCTCCAATCTCCCACCACAAGTCTTGTAAGTGCAGTTCGATCATGTTTCTGCCAATTGCCTTCGATACATAGTGCTTCCCTTATCCTCACCATCACCATGTTGGCACTAGCAAGACCCACCAGTCATCCCCTCCCAACTATCTCCCTCTCCTCTTCATCTTACATACATGATGTTATCATCTCCCATCTTCATCAACTCGGCACTAGTATCCTCACACTCCCCTCTTTGAAAGGTTGCATCAGTGGAGATCTTATACTGCTATATCCCGACTCCCGCTTGCGAACCACATAGAATCTCTCACACTTGCCATTAACCCCACTCACCACCCTCTCCTTCGTCCTCGCGGCTCCAGCAATAATATCACTTGCACCTGATCACCTACCCGTCTATGCCACCCAAGCTTTCCCTCTAAACCTGATCTCGTAGTGCCCCCTACCAAGGGAAATAATCCGGCCTAGGGCTATACTAATAACTTTGTTTATTTAAATTTGTCGACGGGGGATACCCGCAGATCGTATATTGAGGGTTGGGGTACGGTGGTACGAGAATCTACACGATATGACATCAAGCACACAGAAGACAAAGATTATACTGGTTCAGACCCCTTATAAGGTAATAGCCTTAATTAATCCAGATCATTTGGGATTATGAGAAAAACCACAGAATACAATAGAGAACAACAGAACTCCGAGATTACTGATGAGATCCTTGTCGAGAGCATCTTGACGAGATTTATCGATGAGTAGGCTTCAAGTTCCTCCGGATCGCTTAAGCTATGGTGGGTATCTTGTGCTAAGATTCGATGATCGATACCCCTCAAGGGGTCTCTATTTATACTGCAGATCACCTTAGTCTCCGAGTAGGACTCGGAGACAATGGACCCCGTACGATAAGATAATTTCATCATCTTCTCCAAATACAACTCTGACATCTTCTATTCGTAGAGATTGTTTCCTCAATAACTTAATAATTTCCTTAACTCAAAAGGATACTTCCCTTATACTTGAGGATATATCGTATCCACATATCTCATAACTCCTAAGATAAAGGGTATGCCTTATCCGTAACCCTGACAAAATTTTCATGATTTTTTATAGGATCTAAAATGGATTAAACTTTAAAGAGACTACAATTGGGCTCAACACTTAATTACCCTTTGTCTTGTCTCCTCGCTGCCCCTACCTCCAATATCCCATCATAAAGCCCTAAAACCTAATCTAGAGGAGCTTGCCGGAGTTAATAAGTTTGAGTCGCTATCATTGGAGTGCCATAGGAGAAGACGCTGCCGTCGGTGAGTTCTTCCGTCCGTGGCTTTCATAACGTCTAAGAAGCCGACGGCTAATTTCAATCTACTTACAGCAGCATAAACAATTGCTGGACATAGATGGAGTAAGTATTTGTCCAAAACTCCAAATACATAGCTAAAAGGTTACTACTATATAGAGAGTAATAATTCATTAGTCACACAATTAAACTCACTCACACCAAATGAATGATACTTATCACATGGAACCCAAATATTCTCAAGTGCAACAAGACAAGCTTTGTACAGTAGCAGCAGCAGGGATCAGTGATTAGCAGCTGCTAGCTGCCAAAGCTCCCGTGAGATTAGGCTTAATTTATACTCCCTCCATCCCATAATATAAGGGGATTTTGATTTTTTATTTGCACTGTTTAACCACTCGTCTTATTTTAAAAAAATTAGAATTATTATTTATTTTTTTTACTTACTTTATTATTCAAAGTATTTTAAGCACAACTTTTTGTTTTTATATTTGACAAATTTTTTAATAAGACAAATGGTCAAACAGTCTAACTCAAAACTTATATTATGATACGGAAAGAGTATATCACCCACCCACTGTACTATTCCGCCGTACGTGCAACCTCAATTCACTCCAAGATGATGAGTGGCATGCAGACGCCAGTAGTGGCCGTGGGCGCCACGGACTGGGCGTGGCGGCTCGGCGCCCTCGCCGCCGGCGCCGTCCCGCTGCTCGCGCTCGCCGTCTGGCACTGCACCGACGCCTTCCACCGCGCCGCCTTCGCGTTCCGACCGTCCGCGGGACACGACGCGCGAGGCGGCTGCTCCCGCCGGGCCACATGGGCCTGCCGTTCGTCGGCGAGACCCTCGCCCTGCTCTGGTACTTCCACCTCGCGCGCCGCCCCGACGCCTTCGTCGAGGCCAAGAGGCGGCGCTACTGCTCCGGCGACGACGGCGACGACGGCGGCATCTACCGGACGCACCTGTTCGGCTCGCCGGCCGTGCTCGTCTGCTCGCCGGCGTCCAACAAGTTGGTGCTCCAGTCGCCCGGCAGCTTCGGCGTCGGGTGGCCGGACCCGGAGCTCGTCGGCGTCTCGTCGATCGTGAACGTGCACGGCGGCCAGCACGCCAGGCTGCGCAGGTTCGTCCTCGGCGCCATCAACAGCCCAAGCTCCCTCCGGTCCTTCGCGGAGGTCGTCCAGCCGCGCGTGGCGGCGGCGCTGCGGTCGTGGGCGGCCAAGGGCACCATCACCGCCGCCACCGAGATCAAGAAAGTAAACTAACCATATACATTAAGCCTCTCATTCTTGCATACTCCTACTTGCTCACATGGATGCAACGAATTCACCGATCGATCGATGGATCCATCGAGATCAGGTGACGTTCGAGAACATATGCAGGATGTTCGTGAGCATGGAGCCGTCGCCGGCGACTGCCAAGATCGACGAGTGGTTCGCCGGATTGGTTGCCGGGTTCAGGGCGCTACAGCTGGACATGCCAGGAACCGCGTTCCACCACGCTCGAAAGGTGACTGACACCCTGTAAATTATTTTTTTCTCTGCTTGGATCGGATTTAACAGTGAAGAGATGGTGCACGTGAATTTGTGCGTGCAGTGCCGTAGGAAGCTGAACTCGGTGTTCAGGGAGGAGGTTGAGAGGAGGAGGAAGCTGAAGACGAAGTTAGAGGAGCACGACGATCTGATGAGCGGGCTGATGCGGATGGAGGATGAGCAGGGTAGGCGGCTGGGCGATGATGAGGTGGTGGACAACATAGTCACCCTTGTCTTGGCAGGCTACGAGTCCACCTCCAGCGCCATCATGTGGGCAACCTACCACCTCGCAAAATCGCCCGCTGTCCTTGCCAAGCTAAGGGTATGTAAGCCAATAAAACAAAGCATTTTTCTTTTATGAGGGTTTGTTTGAGAGAGCTTTCTATAGTTACATCTCCTAGAATCTCTCCCAACAATCCAGAATTTTAACCAAATTCTGAGAATCTGTGATCGTAGAATCCAGAAAATGAAATAGATATTAGAAGCTAGAGTCGCTTCTCAAAATCTTAAACTCCCCATGCCTATATATTGGTCGCCAGATACTTAGAGAAATATATCCTGTAAAAACCATCAAATTCTTTAGGTGGCTTATGGATCTATAGTTTGCTAATTTTCTCCTCCCATCTCTCCTCCTACTAATTAAGCATAAATCAGAGGTGTCAACTTTTATAGCCTATTTATGTTATCTTATTGTACATGCTCTAACAATGGTGTTGGGTTTTGGAGGGGTCGAACCGAAATGATACAATAGTACCCCCAATCAGAGTGGCCTATCAAAACCCTTCTCAAGTTTCAATTTTTTTAATTACGTTTTTTTAACCTTATCAAGTTTTCTCAAACATAAACAATTTTTAATATTCTCAACTCTTCTCTAAAGGTAAGTCATCTTTGAATTCCTAGACACTTTTAGGATTTTCTTCCTTGTTTGCCCATGTTAAACAAGTATTATCCCCTATCACAATAAATAAATTTTCATTTCCAATTCAGTATAATGAAGTTGAGATGTTTTCTTACTTCTTGTGCATAAAACCAAAACAACTTGGAATCAAAATGGAGTATACGTGTGTGTCAATAGACTATTTTCTAAAGGAAAAAAATTATACCTTAATGAGATAACCCCTCATTTTCTTAGAAAAAACTTGTAAAATAACGACGAAAATATTTTGGAGACATTTTTAAAGACTAGTTTGGTGACATTGGCAAATATATATCCACTATCCTAGAAAATTCAAAGTGTAAATTTGGCCCATACATTTGTTTGGGGGGATTGTTTTGTACCTGAGCTAATTATCACTTTATTTGTCTCTTTTCTCGTTTCAGAGACCATGTTTAACTTAAAAGTCTTTTTTGAGTGGTAGATGTCAATGAATAATATATTTATCATTTAAAAAAATCATAACTGTGATTATATTTGAGAAGTAATTAAAGAGATATGGGGCACATCCTGGAGGTATACACATCCATCTTCTTTGCTATGATCTAATTTTGGGCGAACCAAAACTCTTACGGCTCCTTTGGAACAAAGGAAAATTAGAATATTTTTATAGCATTGAAATCATGTGCTGCTTTATAATATTTGAGATTCCTACAAAATTTCTTTGGAATGGCTTAATTCATTGAATTTTGGAGGCTTTCCAACCTGAGGTTGGACCTCATAAGAAATTTTTCTTTTGTCTATCTCTCTCCCCAAATCCTAAGCTTTTCCTATAAAAAATCCAAACAATAAGCTTCAACAATTCCTACATTTTAGAATTCCCAATTAGTACATATACCACTTTCGATTCCTTCGTTTTTTTTCTGTCATGTGTTTTTTATTCGTGCGATCTAAAGAAATCCTTAATAACACTCATAATTACATTAATTATCTACATGGATGTGTGCCTTGACTTTTTACAGGAAGAGAATTTGGCCATCGCAAAAGAAAAGAATGGAGCCAGCTTCATCACTCTAGATGACATCTCCAAGATGAAGTACACAGCCAAGGTACATGTAAGAAATTAATGAACATGATTTCAGTGAATGATTAATCAAAGAACTAATGAACATGAACATATCAGAGCAAGTTAATAGTATAGCCAACTACTAGCTCAAATTTATCTATAACTAATCTAATAACTCATTCATACAATAGTTACATAGTACACTATTAATACCTGGTCCCACCTGTCATACACACACTGCGTCTTGGAGTTCGTGCTGTAGTGGCTACAAATCTGTAGCCCGCTGCCATTCTCTCTCCTTATTTATCTCCTTAAAATATATTTACAGCTAGCTTATAATCTGTTATTGTACCTGCTCTCATTGAGCACTTGCAGGTAGTCGAAGAAACAATTCGGTTGGCCAACATACCTCCGATGCTTTACCGGGTGGCACTCAGAGATGTCGAGTACCGAGGTGGTATCAATAAATTACACTTTTATTTATTATTTTTAGAGACTTTGATCATCATTAACATTAAACTAAGCTCATAATTAATTAAGAATAATTTAAATGGATCTCTGTGTTATCAAATGCCTCCATAATATGCATTTTTATGCTATTTTTAGATTTTTGATGGTATACAACATGCATGTAAGGGCAAATTAATCAAATGGTAATTGCATGGTCTTCACACTGTCATTTCTAATTTATACTAGTACTCCCTTTGTCCCAAATTATAAGGCCTATATTTTTTTTACACGGTATTCAATAACATATTTTGACCATTATTTTGACCATTATATATTTTTTTACACGGTATTCAATAATATACTCCCTCCGTACTCGTAAAGGAAGTTGTTTAGGACAATGTTTAAGTCAAACCTTGGGAATATAAATCATGAATAACTCTCAAATTGTTGAGTTTGAAAATACAAAAATTATATGAATAGATTTGTCTTGAAAAGTACTTTCATAAAAGTATACATATATCACTTTTCAATAAATATTTTTATAGAAACAAAAAGTCAAAGTTGTGTTTTGGAGACCGTGTCGCTGTCCAAAACGACTTCCTTTACGAGTACGGAGGGAGTAGTTAGTATGATTATTAGTTAAAAGCTACCAAGTTTAATTTTCGTTAAATAGGGGGCGTCCTATAATTTAGGACGGAGGGATAGAGTAGTATGTTTGCACTCTTACCCAGCAATTAACTACAAGAATAATCACAATTTTGTATTGTCGACTGTAGAAAACTAAATCAATCAAAATTATTTCTGGAGCAAAGGGAAAATGATACTATCATACTGATGAATAATTATCGAGAATAATAACCCATGATCAAGATACTAAGTATACTCTCACTTAAAATTGTTTAATTGTATGCATATGCAAGCAGGTTATACAATACCAAAAGGGTGGAAAGTAATTGTGTGGATCCGATCACTACATGTCGACCCTAAATATTACGATGATCCGTTGAGCTTCAACCCTGACAGATGGGATGTAAGTTGGTTCATATATAACTATATATTCATGTTCATGAATTTATATATGAAATGGACAATGCTGAAAAAAAAAAGTTGGATTGTGCTGCATCTACCATATAATTAAACAGGAAATAAAATGGTCTATGTGTGTGCATCTACCACATACAGGCACTTATCTGATTGGGGGGTTGAGAACTTCATAAAACAGATAGGGGAAGAATTGTTTCCATGCAGGCTGGTGCCTTGAATTTTGATAGACAAACTTTCAGAAAGATGCATGGTCTGCAGAGTTATGGACTTATGGTGTACTTGAGGCCATTAATTTCCCATAGAATTCTTTCTAGCATAGCAACATAAAGACTTGCAATTTAATCATGTTCTTTTTAGTAGCTTATTCACCGGATTATATTCCCCATGCTTCAAAAAATATGATTTCTTAAAAAAAAAATTCTTCTACCGTATTACTTAGAATACTTGTTGTAAGCTATTTATTAACTTTATTTCTCAAAATATTTAATTTACTACTATAATCAAGTATAATCAAGTAGATGATCGTTTAAAATAATCCTATTTAAACTAGGAGCCCCACTTATAAACCAATTTTATAGGCCAATAGCCCACAAAACTTGCTTATAAATGGGGACTCCAGTGCCGATCTGCTATATACTGCTATATATTTACTCTCTTCAGGTTGCAAATAATTATTTTTTTTAAAAAAAAAAAGAAGCATTGATGCTACAATACTAAACTTAAAAACTTTGACTATGAATAATTACTAAAATACGTATATATTATATGCATAGATTGATCTTAAAATGTACTTCAATAATGTTATATATTTACTAATACTTTTACATATTACAATAGAAATAGTGAAAACTTATTTGATGGAGACCGTATTTTTCTCAAAACGATAACTATTTTTAAATTTGAAAGAGTACGTAGCTAAACATATGCGGTCCTTCATGTACATAATTTATTACTCCATCGAAGTAAATGGTCTTCCTTTGATGATAAATTGCCAACTTAATCATAAGTGCATTGATTGATCAGAAAGCAGCGAAGCCAGGCACGTACCAGGTGTTCGGTGGCGGCGAAAGGATCTGCGCCGGCAGTATGCTGGCAAGGCTGCAGCTCACCATCATGCTCCATCATCTCTCTTGTGGTTACAAGTATTTACTAAACTTCCAAACCTTAATTAACAGTACATGTGTATAATTATTCTCAGTAATAATTCACCCTCTGTTTTTTTTCACTGGCTCAAATTATTTCTTCCAGATGGAAGTTGCTGAATCCTGATGCAGGGGTTGTTTACCTTCCATACCCAAGGCCAACAGATGGGGCAGCCATGTCCTTCAGTAAACTCTGATGGCAGCTTATATCATTCAGATAAAATAAAGTCACCATTCACCAATACATACTGTTACTTAAGAAACTTCAACTATACTGCTGCCTGGGACGAGATTGATAAAGAAGCTGAGGAGCAACAATGTATGATATGTATCACACACCAGGCTGAGTTTCTTTAAATGTGTCGTTCAATTCTTCCTGCTCCACATTACCACATATTATGTATGTAAATAAACTCTGCCATGAATTTTTCTCTAATAATATATTGAGGCAAATCCTACATGAGCAGCAAGCTTCTGATCACCTGTAGTGCTGCCAGCTAGATTCTTTGAAGCAACAAAAAAAAGAGAAAATTTTGTTACAAGACATCGTAACAAGAGACGCAAAGAGACCAAAATGTCCTTGTGATAGTCCTAAACTTGACAGGGATCTGTATTTGTTTGTTCCTATAGTCGGAACTTCCGGATGGCTCTAGAAGCTCTGGTTAAGAACACTGGAGGTTCCAATTAGGTAGGAAAGGCCCACGAAGGGAAAACAACTCACGAGCACAACTTTAATTTACTAACTAGCAACTAGAAAACTAAAGAAGCAGGAAACTAGCGAGCTAGGTAGCTAGCACAAAACAATCAGAACATGACACAAATGATTATGCACAAAAGAAAAGAGGGATAAAGGGGAAGACAACCGATTTTTCACCAAACTTCGCATTCCAAATCCTCCATTTCCGTTAAGGGACTCTACGAAGCCAGATTTAATTTTGTTCAACTTCAAAGCTCACCAAGCAACCACAAAGATCAAGCTCGGTATCTACTCAATCTACCCCTTTTCCTTTCAGAGACAAAGTAAATCCTTCACAAACTTCACTGGCGCTCGTGAGCGACACTGATGAGGACATAACCAGCTCGGATATGACCATGACAAACTTATGTATTCATCAATCAAAGATGCATATGTTATATATTAGATTTAATTATTATATATTTAAACAAATGTTACTACACCATGAGTTTTGTATCTTCACTTTTGGTCCATAGAAGGTAAGAGATAAAGTTATACACGTTTTGGATTCGGATTCGGGCCTCCTAACAACATCAACTTTAAACGGACCTAGCCACTGATCTAGAAGGAATCTCGGGGCCCATAAGTAGTTGTTGGAAAGCTTATGGAGTCTACTTTCAGATGGTTTTAGTCACACGTCAAAATTCCAACCGAGCTGTCGGGAGTCCGCAAAACAAGCCACGTACCTCATCCAGTCCGAATCTAATTTGAGTCTTGGGCCTTATAATTGTGTCGTGGGTTAAGCCCAAGGGGGAGTGCACTCCTAGGTCAACCCTAGTACGTCACAAATCATATTTATTCAGTAGCCGTCATAATTTAGAGTCAAGTTTTGCTTAGAATATTTCAACCATTGCAATTTCGCCGCTAGATCGGTTTGTGGAACCCTAAATTCTAGTGCTTAATCATTCATATGCAATTGTGTTGCAATCTATCTTGTTCTTACTTGTGTTCTTCAATTCACATAAGGGGATAAGTCTTCTCGGCGAAGTCGACCGGGCAACACACGGTTGATGACCAGAGGAGACGTGGTGTTGCGGTTGCAAGTTCAGATCGTATTGATCGAAAGGCGGATCATGTGTGTCAAGTTTTCACCAAATCGAGAGTTATTAATACCTATTGGAAGATCAGGACCTAGTTTCCTCACCGGCTAACAGGAGAACCTCCTAGAGTAACAAATACGGTGACAAACGAGCTCGATGCCAATCTTGAGTGCCCAAGATAAAAGCCTAGTCTATCATGCACTCACTTCCAAATCTCTCTACACACCAATCCCTAAAGAGAGGCTCTAGATTCAAGAACTAGCTAGGCAGGGAGAATGCGACGCCCCACAAATAATTGAGAAAAAGAAAAAAAGAAGAGCAAAGCTCAGCCCAGCCCAACGGCAAGAAGAGCAAAGCCAAGCTAGCAGCACAGCCCAACAGCAAAAACAAAAAAGCAGCACCGTACAGCACTGTATTGTAGCAGCTGAGTACTGTAGCAGCACGCGTTACTGTAGCAGGATTTGACCCACCTCGGCGACCTCGCCCAGCCAGAGAGAGTTTGCTCTGCTTAGAGCAATTAACTACCGTTCCGACTTTTTTATCGTGAAACGAGAACAAAAAAACGAAATAGCGTTAAAAGTGTAGGTATGATTCAACTAGATGAGTTAGATCTTGTCATCTAGAACCGTTTTCGGGTCCTGGGTGTTACATGGAAGAAGTCTATAAAGGCATGAATTAAGGGCTTATTCGGTTTGAAGGAAAAAAATAAAGGATTTGGATTCCTAAGTATATATTAATTTCTACGAGTGCCATTCGGTTATAGGGAATGAGAAATAAGAAAACCAAAGGAATTTTTCTTTTTCTTCCAAGTTGTAGAGAGAAAACATAAAATTTTTCATCCACTCAAACCATTTGGAAAAATTCCTATGGATTGATGCGTGCATACTTTCTATTCCTCCACTTGTCCAATTCCTATGAGTGAAATTCCTCTAAACCGAACAAGCCCCAAGGTTTCACATGAAGAGAACAAGCAACCATTCAAAAAAGGAGGTGGGTGAAGTTAAATACTCTCATGCACTTTCATTGGCCGCCTCGACCGAAGCCACATTCATTTTTGGGTAACAACAATAGCCTTAGTCTTCGCAGTCATCAGCTCAACCTCTTTTGCCACAGTCTTCACTAACTCTGCATTCTTCGCCTTAGTTTTGGCCAACACATAGGAGTGACCTCAACACTTGGTGTGGAGACTGGAGAGGGGGCATAGGAGGTATATGAGGATAGGGCGAACCTAGGATCGGGGCACGACCTGGGCTAGCCCATTATAACTTGGATTGTGAACATTATTTACATGGTGGGAAAATATACTTTTTGCAACAGAGATTGTATCCCAGGCTTCAAGCCATGACTCGAGTGGCCCAAGATCTATGTCCTCAACTACATGAGGATCATCACAAGATTTGAAGGACGTTGCATCGTATTTGAGAAAGCTAGCGATGGTGTACAGTTGGAGCGGTGATGGTGGCGTGGTAGGGGTAGCTCATGGATGGTGAGGGAAGGGTTGGCTAATGGCTATGTGCTAGATTAGAGGATACACATAGTGTGCCGAGAGCTTGGGTGGAGGCAGAAGACGAGGAAGCGCTAGTGGTGGCAAGAACACGAGTGAGAGAACCGCGCTAGAGTTAAACAAGTTAAGGCATTAGGGAGCGTTCGAATATCAAAAGCACATGAATTCACCAATAAATAGAGATCCACATGAATTCATCCGTTGCTTTATTTAGAAAAGTTGTCTAACATTTTATTATTTAAAATAGCATGACGTGTAAAGGAAATATTGCACTACTCATACCATAATGATATAAAAAACGAAAATTATTATGTATACGACCCAACCGTTCGACTCACGTGCTACCGAATCAAATCAAAGGTTGCAAACAACTGCAATGCACATGAACATGTTTTTCTTTGATTGTTACAGGATCACATATCTTTAGTTGTATATAAGTTGTATAATTAGTTCGTATATACTTTAAAAAAGAAAACTCAAAAAGAAAAAGAAATTCCAAAAGCAAGCAAGCAACCATTTCCTTTCCTTTTGCCAAACCACGCAAGCAAACCAGTTGGCCTAGCCATACATACTCCCTCCGTACAAAAAAAAAATCAACTCCTAATATTTTAAGATAAAATTAGTGGAGATGAATAATATTAGTGGAGATAAATAATGACTAAAATACCCTTAATCATTGGAAAAAGTAGTAAGATTGATACGTAGGTAAAGGGTAATAAAGGGATAAACTTTTCATTTTATGTGTCGAGGGCAGACAGAACGTAGAATGATAGAAGTTATTTATTTTTACGAAATTTAGACTCTAAAATTGAATTTTTTTTATTCTTTTTACGGAGGGAGTACAAGTACAAGTGACCAGGTGAGGTGAGTCAGAGTGTCAGACAGACGGGTGGGCAACTGGGCAGAGGCGGACGACGATGCTGACCGTGGCGGCTTCCGCCCTCCTCCGCAACAACAACAAATCCAAATCCGCCACCGCCGCGGCCTTCTCCCTTGCTATGCCCTTCCTCCTCTCCACCCCTCCTCCTCCTCCTCCACCTCACTCCTCTCTCCCCCGGAGCCCTAGCCCTAGCCCTCGCCTCCCGCTCCCCCCACCCCGCCGCGCCGCCCTCGTCACCGCCGCGTCCTCCTCCTCCTCCTCCTACCCTCGGTGGCGGCGGGCCATGGCGTCGCTGGCCATCTCGGCGTCCGCGTCGGCGTCGGGGGAGGAGGTGACGCACCTCGCGCAGCGGGAGGCGGCGGAGATTGACGAGCAGCTCATGGGCCCGCTCGGCTTCAGCGTCGACCAGCTCATGGTCCGGTACTCCTCTCTCCCTCCCTCGGGCTCCACACGGCTTCTCTGACTCATCCCTTGGGTTTGGTGTGTGTGTGCGTGTGTGCAGGAGCTTGCGGGGCTGAGCGTCGCGGCGGCGGTTGCGGAGGTAAAGGCACCCGCTCAGAGGCTTTGTTTCCCAATCTGGGTGATGATGTTTACTGTGTGATGGGTTTCAATTTTGGTTGATGTCATGGTTTCAATCGTTTCTTTATGATGGTTGGTCGTGAACTCATTCATTGCAATTTGGGTGCTCCCAATACGTAACTGCCTTACCAGAATGTGTTGATACTATGTTGGAGTGTTTGTGCTTCTTCAAGACGTGGTAGTTTGATTATTGAGCATGTAAATTAGCGACTCTAATCAGCCGCCGAGAAGTTGCACAACTTGTTGGCTGCGTTACTGTAGCTGGTGTACTAGTGCTCTGCAGTTTTGTTTGAAGATTTTTTTTTTAAAAAAAAAACTCATGCATATAATCATCTTGCTGTTTCCTGTTGTTGCTGAACATGATGAGAAATGCAATTAATCAGCTTGTGCCTGGCTGTCTGCTGTCAAAGAATGGACTAGCCAATACAGCAATCAAGTGATTTAACCGGTTTAATAGGTGTGTGCACTTCCACTAACTTTGAGTAGAGAAAATGAAATCTGGTCAGACCTGAAAAAGTGGAACTGTCATCATGTGGTTCACATTTTTCTTTTTTGGATTTCCTTCTTGTACCTGTTTTTTACTGTTATGAGTCTTAATTAGTGGTACTTTATTGTTTTGAACCACCCCCCCCCAAAAAAAAAAAAAATCACAGGTTTACAAGTTGGGTGAACATACAAGGGTGCTTGTAATTTGTGGTCCAGGAAATAATGGTGGTGATGGTCTGGTAGCTGCTCGTCATCTTCATCACTTTGGGTACAAGCCTTCTGTATGTTATCCAAAACGCACACCCAAGCCTCTGTATTCTGGCCTTTGTACTCAGGTAAACTGATATATCCTGTTCCATTTTCTTGGCGTGCTAAATGCTTCCTCTTTTCCAATATAATTCGAGCCACTCTTTTGTTTCAGCTTGAATCACTAACAATCCCTTTCGTTCCTGTTGAAGACCTACCTGCAAATTTATCGGAGGAGTTTGACATCATTATTGATGCAATGTTTGGTTTTTCGTTTCATGGTATGTGCATGCTATCCAATATCTTATCATAATCATAGTAATTTTGATGTGAAGCTGGTACTAGGGAACTGATCAGTGCCTGCTACTTATATATTTATTCCTTATGAATATTCTATATGATGTGATTTGTAAAGTAAGGCCATAGATTCTCTGTTAGACTGTAGTGTGGTAGTCTCTTTATCAACAGGAACTTAGGAATGAAACAAGTGAGAATTGATGTAGCTCAACTGTGGTACGAATAACAACTGATGCCATGTAATATATTACTAGTTCTTTTGTCGCAAATTGTATTTGAGACTTTGTTAAATATACTGTATCGATCTTGTTATATGTCAAGGTTTTTTTTTTTTCTTTTGAGAATGGGACAATTGACAGATTTGTATGAGTGAACAACTAAGGCATAGTTTACTGCACTGTTTTACTAAAGCAAGAATGATTTGTGCATTAAGATAATGCTGCCAATGCTTTTGGATTAAATTGGATTGGATTGAGCCCAGACCCGAGTTAGCCCCCATTGCATTTGCAACGCAGGAATTTATAGGATTAATTCACAGGAATCATTTCATGTACCACATGAATTGAGAAAAGGCCTTAAGTTCCAAAAGGGTTTTCAGTGAGTCTGTTCCTGAGCTCAGTGATGCTTTCATTTATTTTAGCTTTTTTTTTTCTTTTGGGAAATATCAATGCAGGAACACCAAGACCACCATTTGATGATCTTATCAACAGGCTTGTTTCACTGAGTGCTATTGATAATTCTGCTAAAAGACCAGCAATTGTTTCTGTTGATATCCCTTCGGGGTGGCACGTTGAAGAGGGAGATATCAATGGAGGAGGGTTTAAACCTGATATGCTGGTTAGCAACTTAGCATCCTTTTCAGAAGCTTTCTGGATTTGAATCAATATAGTAGTATAAGAGATATTGCTGTTTGAACATGCAAATTTCATTTGTAATGCGATTTATGGTGTGCCTAGGTATCATTGACTGCACCAAAGCTCTGTGCAAAAAAATTTACCGGTCCACACCATTTTCTTGGGGGTAGATTTGTTCCCCCACCTATTGTGAGCAAATATAAGCTTCATCTTCCTCCATATCCCGGTACCTCAATGTGTGTGAGAATTGGAAAAGCTCCATCTGTTGACATTTCATCTCTAAGAGAAAATTACATCTCCCCTGAACTTCTCGAGAATCAGGTGATGCCTGATCCATTTGATCAGGTACTATCAAACTGAAAGAATTTTGAATTTATTCATCTTATACATTAGTAAAGTATTGTTCTTCTGAATGGGATGAATGTTATCTTTGATTTGCTTGTAGTTCGTTAGATGGTTTGATGAAGCTGTTACTGCTGGTCTACGTGAACCAAATGCTATGGCTTTAACAACTGCCGATAAGGAGGGAAAACCGTATGCCTCCTTTTCGTTAAATGTTCCTTTCAGATCAGCAAGCTAGTTTCCCCTCTTTATGTCAGAATGATAATTTTAGTGGACATCTGTGCAGTTCGTCAAGAATGGTTCTTTTAAAGGGTGTTGATAAGCAGGGATTTGTTTGGTAAATACAAGTGATTACTTAAACAATTTCTCGCTGTTAGTCCAAGTTTCTGTGGAACTACTGACTTGTGATTCTGCTGGGCCTTGTACAGGTATACAAATTATGGTAGCCAGAAGGCACATGATTTATCTGAGAATCCAAATGCCGCTCTGCTTTTCTACTGGAATGAGATGAACCGGCAGGTGATTTTACCAATCCTATGCTAAATTGTGTTATCTGTAGTACTATCTAATAGCAAGAGGATTAAACACCTTTCCAACATGTAATACAAAACAAATTCACTAGCGTAATCAATGACCGTCAACAGAATGTTGCTCTTTGTATTCTGCAGTTTTTGCTATTTTTGTATCTTGCCATGTCAATTTATTGTTCTGCAATCAACAATCATTTGACTAGGTTTTAAGTTTCTGTTCCATCTGATTTGTAGCATCAATTATTGAACACTGTGTATTCATTTGTTAAGTAATATGCAATGAGCCGTGTTTCAAACCAGGGCAAAGAAAATACCATGTTGCTTTATATTGCGGACTCGATTCAGCTGATGCCTGGTATTTATTGTCATGCAGGTAAGAGTAGAAGGTTCTGTTCAGAAGGTTCCAGAAGAAGAATCTGAGAAGTATTTCCACAGCCGCCCACGAGGGAGTCAACTTGGTGCAATAATCAGCAAGCAGGTACTGTTGTTGGCTTATTGCTGTTTAGTACAAAAACTTATGGTTCCCACATGTTTTACTCAAAGATCAAATGAAAGTATAGCATGCTTCAAAATGAAATGAAAATCGATAATACCTATGCTATTTTCTAGAGCACTGTCATTCCTGGAAGGGAAGTTCTTCAGCAGGCGTACAAGGAATTGGAACAAAAGTATTCTGATGGGTGAGTTTGACATGCCAGTTATTTCCATACTTGGTATTAGTACATTATTTTTCTAATTCTATTGGACATTGGCATGAACTATTCACTTTGGTTATGTTTTTCTTGGGCAGTTTACTTTTGAGTTATCAAATTACTTCAGAATTTAAGTCATATGGTACTTTTGACTACTTTCACCATACAGTAGCCTGAAGTTCAATAAAAATGAGCTCCTGGCATTGATAAACCCAGATTTATGGATAGTAACCATTAAAATCAAGGTGCTGATAGTTATTTGTAACCATGAACCTATCAAGCATCATAACCATAAAGTAGCCATACGGTTTCTGCACTTTCCTGTTGTTGTCCTTTGTCACATTGGATATACAAAGTTTGTGATGGAATGATCCTCCTGTTGGAAACTTGGAGCTGCAGCACATTGTTTTTGTCCCTCTCTGTATAGAGTGGAAAACTGGAAAGGGAAGGAAAGGAAATTAATTGAAAGTGGAATTTCTTGAAGTCTCGACCACCAGTGTTTTGTTATTTATTGGTGTATAGTTTCTATGATTACCTATGTAGTTAGATACCGATGCATATCAAAACACTTACTTAGGAAGTTTAAGTAGGGTAGCTACTAAGTCCTGAATCTTTGCTATGTATTTTACGAAGTCTTCATATAATTGCCCCTGTGTCGTTGATCTGCAGCAGCGTGATCCCAAAACCTGATTACTGGGGTGGGTACAGATTAACACCAAAGCTTTTTGAGTTCTGGCAAGGCCAACAGTCTCGACTTCATGACCGGTATGTTTCATACAGCCATTATATTTTTCTCTCTTATTTATTTAGACAACATAGCTATTAACTCGTAATATCTTGATGCAAACAGGCTTCAGTATTCACTGCGAGAAGTAGATGGGAGCACAGTATGGCACATCGAGAGGTTGTCCCCTTGACTAGTAACCCCATCCCAGCTCTTTGGTAATAAAAAGGATCTCATCTTATTATCAAGAATCAAATCTTATCCCAGCTGCAAGGAGTCCCAATTGCTCGATGATGTTAGTGCCATGATTAGGTCGCGTGTTTGACTGTGAGTGCCTGAAGCTCTGCTTTTCGACATGCCCTTCACACATGTGATGTTCTCTGAAGCACAGAGATGAATCCATGAAGGCCCTTCTCTTGGTCATAAGATTTTTCTGTAAATGCCATTAAATTTTAACCGTCCTGTAGAAAGAATTATGATGAGAATCTCATTATCTCAGCCTGGAGAAGACTGTTGGACATAGGTCGACGTCGTAGTATATCGAAGAAATAATGTTCTGGGAGGAAATAAGTATTTATCAGCATCAAGCATATAAGTCAATAAAGTTGTGTGCTGCAATGGCATTGTCTGCTTTACCAGTTTGCTGCTAGCTAATAGGGCTTTGCGTGTTGCGTCTGTGCCTATTATGATAGATAAGGTTGTATGTTTTGGGTCATTCACTCTGGTGTAAGCATCGTCGTGCAGTTGCACCATCACTGAGATTACTAGTAACTCTGGCAAGTTTGGTAGTATTGGAGGTATTGAGATTACAAGAACGTCGGATGTATAGCAGGGTTCATTTCAGATTGTAGGTAGATGAACAAGCTACTTATTAGTTTTGATGAAGGTCTCTCAATGCTGGTATGCACGGTCTCAAACCTGACCAAACTTGCACATGAGCTCTATCAATGCGGGAGGTGTAGTCGGTGGACTCATTATGGGTATAGGAGGAGGGGGAAATGATGGCAAGGCTGCTGGCATGGCGAGGGAGGGAGAAGGCCAGAAGTGTGAACCGGTTGAGGCTGTTGAACCAAAGTTAAACGCCTATTTATATTTCTTTCAAACACAGCACAAACATACATTCATTCATATACACATGTGCGCGTGCACCCTAACGTTATTGTTTTTTTAATGGTTAGGTTGCTGCCGATGTTTTGTATAAAGAAGAATTTGTTCCATTTCGCATAGTTAATTATAAAAAACCATGACTACAACGGATAAAAAACTGCAAACCTAAACTAGAAGGCTACGAAAAAAACAGAACAGTCAGGTTCAACATTTAGCAAACGCTTTTCACTACAAGATTTGCAAAACCAAGTAGCAAGCTAGAAGATCAAATAAGGCTCACCCGCATGGGTAGATAAGCAATGTTATCGTCATCACACCATCATGGGCGACCGCATCTTCTAGGAAACGCCAGGGTCAGGGAAGCCTTGCCGACCTACAAGTTTGCTACCCCACGCTAAAGCAAAAACTCAAAGGGCGAGATCCTACTTAGGTCATCATTGCCAAGAACCCTACTATTATTGTCTTTATGAAAATCTTGAGACTTAGCCATATACCTTAAATTAACAAAGTCATCATATACATATGCACGATGTTTATCATTATAAGAATATTTGCCATAAATACGAGCACAAATATCTAATCAAAGACTTCAACCACCCAAGGAAACAGATTCCACCCCCAAGATATTTAACCAACTTATCTATCCTAAATTCAAGATTATCTATATTTTTTTCTCGATAAAACTCAAGTGGAAATGATATTTTAGTAGTAGGTAAAATATGCTCTACAAAATGAGTGCCTTTTAAGGCCATGTTCTAAAGAGCTAACTGAGCTTAACTGCTCTGTTTTCAAACTGTTAAACAATATGTTTTATGCGAAATCTTTCTATATAGAGGATACTTTAAAATATCAAATAAATTTATTTTTTAAGTTTTTAATAATTAATAGTTAATTCATCATATGTTAATTACCTTTCTCGTTTTACGTGCAAGTAATCCTCCAAAAAAAACATGGTCTAAGTATCCTAGAGCTAATAGGCAATAAGTAAATAGTAGTAATAATTTTTAAATTGTTAGATTACGATAACCAAAAAGTTTTATAGTTTGACAAGTTATAGAAAAATATAGTAATATTTTCAACACAAAACAATTATATTATCAAAATTTATTCAATTTAATATTTAATTAAACTAATTTGGTGTTGTAAATGTTATTTATATAAAATTGATCAAACCTAAAGAATTTTAACTAGAAAAATCAAAATGACTTATAATACGAAAAAGAGGGAGTACGTTTGTCAATACATCATCCTTATTTATGAAATATTTCAAATAAGATGTGTTAAATATTTAAGGTAGTAAATACTTTTAAATGGAAGTAGTAACGTGTTATCCCCTCCATTTTTAATGGGTTAATTAGATCCATATCATTGCAACTTTATCTAATTGAAAAAAATACCACTACTGTTCGCGATATCGGTTGAGTGCCATTGGTATTTTGCAATATTTGAATCAAGCCATTACATACGTCTCAGACACAGTTAGATCAGGTTCGTATGTAACATATTTTCGTGTAGACCAAAATACCCACATCCCTTAGAGGCTGACAGTGGGACCCAGCTTATCATACTTCTCTTCTTCCTCAGCCCCTCTCTAGCTCGACGAGGCCGGTAGCTTGTCGGGAGCTCAACCAAGCTGGCGGCAGGACAGGAAGTGGATGGCCTCGTCGTTGCCATCGGATTTGCTTGCGCCACCACTGGATCCGTGCTTCCTCGCTGGCGCCATCACTGTTGTTGCTTTCTACTTCATTGGTGCGAATACCGCTACTCGATTCAAGGTCGATGTTGCTGCTTGTTCCATCGTCATCGCTCACTTGCTCCATCAATCACCAATGCTTGTTGTCATCGCTTGCTTGCCGCAACAACCAAGATAATAGATGGGGTAGAAAGGCTGGGAAAGAAGAGAAGTATGACAAGGTGGATCCCACTTGTTGGCCTCTAAGGGCCCGGGACATTTTGGTATGTAAAAAAATACGGTATTTAAAAACATAGTTCAACTGCGTCTGAGATGTATATAATGGTATGATTCAAAATTTACAAAATACCGATGGAACTCAACCAATATCATGAATAGGGGAGGTGTAGTCGGTGGACTCATTATGGGGATAGGAGGAGGGGGAAATGATGGCAAGGCTGCTGGCATGGCGAGGGAGGGAGAAGGCCAGAAGTGTGAGCCGGTTGAGGCTGTTGAACCAAAGTTAAACGCCTATTTATATTTCTTTCAAACACAGCACAAACATACATTCATTCATATACACATGTGCGCGTGCAACCTAACGTTATTGTTTTTTTAATGGTTAGGTTGTTGCCGATGTTTTGTATAAAGAAGAAGTTGTTCCATTTCGCATAGTTAATTATAAAAAACCATGACTACAACGGATAAAAAACTGCAAACCTAAACTAGAAGGCTACGAAAAAAACCAGAACAGTCAGGTTCAACATTTAGCAAACGCTATTCACTATAAGATTTGCAAAACCAAGTAGCAAGCTAGAAGATCAAATAATGCTCACCCGCATGGGTAGATAAGCAATGTTATCGTCATCACACCATCACGAGCGACCCCATCTTCTAGGAAACGCCAGGGTCAGGGAAGCCTTGCCGACCTACAAGTTTGCCACCCCACGCTAAAACAAAAACTCAAAGGGCGAGATCCTACTTGGGTCATCATTGCCAAGAACCCTACTATTATTGTCTTTATGAAAATCTCGAGACTTAGCCATATACCTTAAATTAACAAAGTCATCATATACATATGCACGATGTTTATCATTATAAGAATATTTGCCATAAATACGAGCACAAATATCTAATCAAAGACTTCAACCACCCAAGGAAACAGATTCCACCCCAAGATATTTAACCAACTTATCTATCCTAAATTCAAGATTATCTATATTTTTTTCTCGATAAAACTCAAGTGGAAATGATATTTTAGTAGTAGGTAAAATATGCTCTACAATGAGTGCCTTTTAAGGCCATGTTCTAAAGAGCTAACTGAGCTTAGCTGCTACTGTTTTCAAACTGTTAAACAATATGTTTTATGCGAAATCTTTCTATATAGAGGATACTTTAAAAAATCAAATAAATTTATTTTTTAAGTTTTTAATAATTAATAGTTAATTCATCATATGTTAATTAACTTTCTCGTTTTACGTGCAAGTAATCCTCCAAAAAAAACATGGTCTAAGTATCCTAGAGCTAATAGGCAATAAGTAAATAGTAGTAATAATTTTTAAATTGTTAGATTACGATAACCAAAAAGTTTTATAGTTTGACAAGTTTATAGAAAAATATAGTAATATTTTCAACACAAAACAATTATATTATCAAAATTTATTCAATTTAATATTTAATTAAACTAATTTGGTGTTGTAAATGTTATTAAATTTTATATAAAATTGATCAAACCTAAAGAATTTTAACTAGAAAAATCAAAATGACTTATAATACGAAAAAGAGGGAGTACGTTTGTCAATACATAATCCTTATTTATGAAATATTTCAAATAAGATGTGTTAAATATTTAAGGTAGTAAATACTTTTAAATGGAAGTAGTAACGTGTTATACCCTCCATTTTTTAATGGGTTAATTAGATCCATACCATTGCAACTTTATCTAGTTGAAAAAAATACCACTACTATTCGCGATATCGGTTGGGTGCCATTTGTATTTTGCAAAATTTGAATCAAGCCATTACATACGTCTCAGACACAGTTAGATCAGGTTCGTATGTAACATATTTTCGTGTAGACCAAAATACCCACATCCCTTAGAGGCTGACAGTGGGACCCAGCTTATCATACTTCTCTTCTTCCTCAGCCCCTCTCTAGCTCGACGAGGCCGGTAGCTTGTCGGGAGCTCAACCAAGCTGGCGGCAGGACAGGAAGTGGATGGCCTCGTCATTGCCATCGGATTTGCTTGCGCCACCACTGGATCCGTGCTTCCTCGCTGGCGCCACCACTGTTGTTGCTTTCTACTTCATTGGTGCGAATACCGCTACTCGATTCAAGGTTGATGTTGCTGGTTGTTCCATCGTCGTCGCTCGCTTGCTCCATCAATCACCAATGCTTGTTGTCATCGCTTGCTTGCCGCAACAACCAAGATAATAGATGGGGTAGAAAGGCTGGGAAAGAAGAGAAGTATGACAAGGTGGATCCCACTTGTTGGCCTCTAAGGGCCCGGGACATTTTGGTATGTAAAAAAATACGGTATTTAAAAACATAGTTCAACTGTGTCTGAGATGTATATAATGGTATGATTCAAAATTTACAAAATACCGATGGAACTCAACCAATATCATGAATAGTAATGATATTTTTTTAATTGGAAAAGTTGTAATGGCATGGATCCAATTAACCCTTTAATGATAGCAACCAACAAAGTTGATTATTACTATTTATCTCATCTTGAACCACTAGTCCACTATTCTTAACTCGGTCTACAATGACTAAGAAGTTTGGTTATGTTTAGCCTGCAATACACTTTAATAATATGTTATTTTCTTATATATTTTTTGAGATAATGTTATTTTCTTATATGTCTATAAAAAACTTCTATAGAAAGATGAGTGATCATAGATGGTACTAAATGAATAGCGTCCATTGTCATTAATTTGTTTAAAAATCGGTTAATTTGTTTAAAAAGCTTTTATAGAAAGATGAGTGATAATAGATGTTATTTTCTTATATACCGATTGCCCGGGAAAACAGATAGAGTGCATCTGATATTATCCCACCTTAAAATTTTACACCCTATCACATCAAACGATCAAACGTTTGAACACCTGCATAAAGTATTAAATATAGGCTAAAAAATAACTAATCGCACATATTGCGACTAATTTGCAAGACGAATCTTTTAAGCCTAATTGATCCATGATTTAACAATATGGTGCTACAGTAAACATTTGCTAATGACGGATTAATTAGGCTTAATAAATTCATCTCGCGATTTACTGACGGATTCTGTAACTAGTTTTTTATTAGTACCCAAACACCCTATGCGACACTCTATAAAATATTCGATATGACACGCCAAAACTATAGACCCCTAGATCTCAAACACCCACTCAGACTGTGTTTGGTACCACGCCAAAATTGTCTCCAGATTTCGATCCTGCTGTTTCGCGTCATTTCGTTACTGTTCGTTCATCATATCATTTTTCTCCCAATTTTTTCCGGCGTTCAGATCGCTGGATTAGTGAGCTCCTCCGTGATACGCGCGCCAATTGATTCAATGCTAGCTGGTGGGCTTACGTCACACTTCCATTTAGATCGTAGGTAGCAGTAGTAGTGTACAGCAACGCAGCGAGTGGTTGGTAGAGGTGGTACGACACTACACTAGTCCTAGATCTCTGCTCCCCGTTGGCTGCAACGGTCGGGGTTAGCTTGCAGTGCACACTGCTACCTACCTGGTGATTGGGCAGTGTGATGTGCGACTCACCTACTCTGGAGTCTGGATCTGCCCTGAATTATGCTGGTGGGGGGTGTGGTTTACTACATGCAACCACATTTAGTTGCGTATGCTGTCGAATTTAGGTGCTCATGTATGGTGGTGGGTGGCTGGGTGGGCAATTGGGCGGATACTAGGAGTACTAAATATGGAGAGTGCGTGTGCATTTCGGAAGTATGTCGATTATGGTTCATGTGGTTGGTTGTAATTTGTTGGCACGCGAATCTGACATAGTGCCCGATGAATGGGGGTTATTTTGAATTCGAAGATGTCCATTGCTGAACTCTGCACACTTGGTGTCCTGTCCTGCTGTATATACCAAAGGTCCATGGGATGTTTATACATGCTTTGACATGACCCTTAAATGTGATTGTAGTTAGTACTTTTACTCCCTCCGTTTTAGGTTATAAGACTTTCTAGCATTGCCCACATTCATATAGATTCATTAACATATATATGAATGTGGCCAATGCTAGAAATTCTTATAATATGAAACGGAGGAAGTACGTACTTTGATGAAAAGAATTTGTTGTGCCCGTGTGCTCTGTGTTGTACTCTTTTGATAAGCTTAACCAATGCATGGACTGAGGCCAGTGTCATGCTCCAACTTAAGCTGTGTATTTCCTTCACCAACAATAACTCTCGTGTTTTAGTTATGGCTGATTCATTCCTTTCATGAAGCCACATCATCTCAACTGTTTCGGATCTTTGGATGATCGATCTAAAGCGCAAAAGCGCCTAGCTGCACAGCAAATCAACATTGCACCTCTTGTTAGCATTTTATCATGTTATTTTTTCAAGCAATTTGAAGGGTTTCCATCACGTTTCATAAGTATTCTAGTCCCTAGCAAGTGTGCAGCAATGTATTCTTTTTTGTTCTGATGACACCACTATATCCATCTTAGCAGTCAGTTACAATCTTGTGGACGATGATAAAGTTAGCAAGTTACATAGTTAGCCTTATCAACTATGTTGATGCACTGTTCAACTAGCAAGCATCTGTGTTCATTCATGCTACTAGCATATTCTGTCTTTTGAGTTCCATACCTGTGTTTCTACATTTCACATTTCCACTAGTACTAGGTATAAATTGTTACAATCTTCAGTAATACCTTTTCTGTTTGAGGTATTTGAAACATTCCCTGAATCCTGACATTCTTATAGCATATAAAATTGTTTATGCCCTGTATAGCTTAACCTTTTCAGGACTTGAATGTGCTGCATAGATAAATTCATATGTTATCGTGTTTAGGAATATCTAAATTTTGGGGACACTGGTACAAATATCATATGGCTATCAACATCCAGGGATCAATATATAAGTTAAAAACTATTTTTCTCTGAGCTAGTTTTTTAGCTAGTTACTTGTTTCAACTAGACAGGAACTTGCCTGCGAAATTAAAACATTGACAGGTACTAACCAAGTCCACTTATCAATTACTACTAAATCTTTGAAAGCTTGGTTGCTCAAACAGACATATGGTCATTCAAGCTGGTCAGATTCATGAATAGCTTTTCCAAGGCATTTTCACTGAATGTCACCACTGGATATGTAAATGCACTGGCTCTTTTTTTTTTTACCGGAACCACTGCAGGGGAGGCCCCCGCAGTTAATATATTATATTAAAAAGATCATAAGTACAGACCAAAAACTAAAATTGCAATGCATGGCTCATTTGCCAACATGATCTTCACGGGGAATGGTTGGTCGCAATGCTTGTTCCATAATCTTTTGTTTGAGGAATGAACTAAAACTTTGGTGCCACTTTTGTTCAGTGCACAGTACTTTCTTTGAGCTATACACATTCCCCTTGGTGTGTAACTGCAACCAGTTCACTCTAGTTTAGATGTCTAGCTGATATTACCATAATATAGTTGTTTTTTTTTTTAATTCTGGTTGACATAAGAGCAAGGATAATAGTGAGCTATAAGCAAGCTATATGCTTATGTGGAAGAGAGAGATAAACAAAAGTGGGGAGTGTTGGCTCTTATGCAAGAGCTAACTACACACAAGCTCCAAGAAATATGCATTAAATTCATAGTGAGAAAGAGAGAGGATGAAAAAAATAAAGATAACCTTATAGCTAACCTATTATACATGTTAGCTTTAACATTGACTAATACTCCCTCCGTCCCAAAAAAAGTGAATCTAGGACTGAATGTGACATATTCTAGTACAACGAATCTGGACATATGTATGTCTAGATTCGTTGTACTAGGATGTGTCACATCCAGTATTAGGTTGGTTTTTTATGAGATGGAGGGAGTAGTAAGTAGTGAGCTCTACTATTAAACTTGCTCTAAGCCTTGTTGTTTTTACTCAGTAACATACATATTGAAATATTGAATTTCACATTCATATGCCCTAGAAGTGACCCAAGGTTTGGAGAACTTGAGTGGAGCCAGCCTAAAGTGCTTTTTTTTTTCTCTTGAAATTTGTCTGGAGGTTTATTAGTTAATCTCCTAAGGAAGAACTATTTAGTTCCAAAGTTTGATGGTTGTTCTCATTCTTATCTAAAATATCTTCTATATCAACCAAACTAGAGAATTATCTGGTTCCCTCTCTGTACTGACCACATTTTGTGATTTTAAGTTCCATGACATCATCCCAACTTCATTGCTACTGGGTTTTTGACTTGCCCATATGTATTTATGTACAATTACCTGCAAAATATCTGTATGGTGGTTCAATATTTTAATAGAGAATGAGTTATGATTTGCAACAGTTTTTTTTTTTCTTCTGAAATGTTCCCCTAAGCCTTCCTACTTTTGACATTCTCTATAATCTTGTCATTGTATTATTTCTGACTACTCAAATGTGTATCCATGGTAACCATAGCCTTAAAATTCTTTTATGCTGCTTCGTTTGCTTTGTTTTCCCTGTCATTTGAACTGCATTCTGTTCTGCATTTGAGCACATGACACACAATAGGTGTGCGTGCTGTATTATCCATGAAACCTTAGTCCTGCACTTTAGAGAACTTCTCTATTTTTACTGTCATCATGTGAAGAAACAGTACTCCAAGATCACAGTGAGACAAAATATATACGCATTTTCTGTATATATGTTGTAGCACTCAAAATGTGTGATGAATTTTGTGGCAGTATTGGCATTCATCTGTTTTGTCTTTCTCATGTAGCTTACAAACTTGTTTCTTTCATGAACACAACTTACTAACCTGTCATGCCTATTTACTTCAACTACTGCAGGTATAGAGCTGTCACGAGTGCATACTACAGAGGAGCATTGGGAGCTCTCCTAGTCTACGATATCACCAAGCGCCAGAGCTTTGATCACATCCCTCGCTGGCTGGAGGAGCTCCGTGGCCATGCGGACAAGAACATAGTCATCATGCTGGTTGGCAACAAGAGCGATCTTGAAGACGAGCGGGCCGTGAGCACCGAGGACGCCAAGGAGTTTGCCGAGAAGGAGAACCTCTTCTTCCTGGAGACCTCCGCTCTGCAGGCCACCAACGTCGAGAACGCCTTCCAGACCGTCCTGTCAGAGATATTCAAAATCCACAGCAAGAAGAACATGGCAGCGGACCCAAAAGCAAACGGCGCTGCCCCATCGCTAGCAGGGAAGAAGGTCGTCGTCCCGGGCCCAGCGCAGGAGATCCCCAAGAGCAAGTGCTGCAGTTCCATGTGATCTTACTCCACTCGACTTGATTCAGCTGTATTTGTGTGCCTCTTTTTGAGAATTTTCACGCGATCTTTCTGGATGTACATCCCTGCTCAAATAGCTCTAGGCTGCGAGTATTGTTGGACTATTGGTTGTTTCGGTGATCAGGTGGACGGGATAGCTTAGAATTTGTGACATTTTGTCACTTCTCTCAGCTGGAGTAGGGTGCGAGCAGAGGAGCTCTATTTTTCATAGGAGTGGGTTAATTTGTGGGGGTTAATTACCAATAGCCGTGTATGCCGATTGTTTTACATTTCTTAAATCCTTTATGTATTGTTACACGTATTACTATTAATATCTACTTGCTGCTATGACACCGTACTAAGTGTGGCATTGCCTTACCGAATATAATTAACTGAAGGTCATTTGCTTCGGCATATGGGTCTCATTTCTTTTGGCAGTGACCTCTCTACTTGGTGTTTGCTTCTGTTTTTTTTTTTTTTTTTTTTCTTGTGGTTTGCATGTGCCGGCTGGTTGATCCTCATGTAAGGGCGGTTGAGAGGTATAGCCGAGAATATCCTTTTGCATGTTGCTCAAATCTTTGTATGCTATTGAATATTTTTGTTTGGTGCCACCAGAAAGATATCTTCTAATACTATCTTCTTAACTTAACACTCCTATCCTTCCAAATTAAGGGCTAAAGAAACCATTAACGGTAGCAGGTAGAGCCATTGGGCCATCAGCATTCAGCAAGCCTTCATTTCTAGCAGATAAGATTGTTGTGTTCATCAATTTGCTCATCATATGCATGCAGAATTTTCACCACAGGCTGGAGATGTGCTGTCTGATTATTTTTACAAGAGGAAATGGAACGTAAGAAAGCTTTTCTTCCTCATATTTTTCAATATAATTAACTACGCCCACTTGTAGGATGAATTTGATGAATGGTGCTAAAAAATACGATACTTTATATTGTCTAATTAATTAGTCATCCATTTTAGCTAGTGACCCTTTTGTACAAACAAAACTTGTTTGGATTTTAAATTGCAACCATCATACAAAGGGGGGGCCTCCCCCTCCTTGTGTGGTTGAAGGGGAACAGAGAACATGCCACCCTACTAGCTAGCCACTCTCACATGCTTACGAATCTTCCAAAAGCCTCACCATGATTAAGTTAACAAAACCACGCACCGATTTGTTAAGACATCTCTTGATCTTTTGGGGATTTAGTTCACTAAACCCCATGATAAACAACAGGGGAATGTGCGCACTTACAGCTCCCTGGGAATCTTCTTTTCTTCTTTTTTTTTATATCTTACAGCAATATAATGCCAGCTGCTTGCACATGGTCGACAAGTAATTAACCCAGCTTACTAATCGAGTTGCATCCATACATGCCACTGTTCGAGGAAACATCGGGCTTGCTTGTTCGAGCCTTTTTGGCTGTAATTTATAAATGAAAGATATGTTACTAAAGCTATGATATGAGAATAAATTTAGGGAAATATCTTATACTCTATCTTTAGCAATCCTAAAGCCAAATGAGTGATCAAAGTGAAAAAAAAAATAAAATTAAGTTATAAAGCTAAAAAATTATAAAAACTTAATATTCAAAAATTAAGTTACAAAATTAAAAATTGGTTGTGACTTAGAGAACCCAAATTAAGCTCAAACAAGCTTGTCCAATTTTTCAGTTCTTGACTTCCCCCCTAGACTTCTTAATGAAAAAATCTAACCGTAGTTAGTCTCCTTAATTTCGTTCTTATAGCCTGTTCAGAT
Organism: Oryza longistaminata; assembly: GCA_009805545.1. Lineage (NCBI taxonomy): Eukaryota > Viridiplantae > Streptophyta > Magnoliopsida > Poales > Poaceae > Oryza > Oryza longistaminata. The sequence goes on along the minus strand of CM020187.1, from coordinate 11,140,056 downwards.
TGTAGCCAAAATAAATCCTAACAAATTTTGCAATATTGCTAAAATTTTGACAGGATTTTTTTATGTATTACTAAAGTTTGGCAAAAAAACTAAATAGATGCACATATATATTTGAGAACTCTAAAAAAAATAATATAGTTTAAAATGACATCTATCTATTATATACAAAAAGTCCATTAAACTTCCTACAAACGCTCTCAAGTAGCCACGTGGGACTCCTATAAACGCTCCTATGCCGCCACGTGGCACTATCTAATCTCACCGTCGATTTTCATTTAATTGGTGGACCTGCTATTTTATACCATTAGATTAGATCTATATGTATCGTTGATTTTCATTTAAATTGGTGGGCCCATTACTTTAAATAATCATTAGGTGTGTGTATATAATACCTTCCCTGTATAAAAGTGAGTACCGTCGACAAAACAAAAAATACCGGTATGTATGATTCAGAAAAAAAGAAAAGCTTCCGTTCGATTCGCCGGAATAAAAAAATTGCCCGTGTCAAAATGAGATAAAGGCAAAAAAAAGAAAAAAATAGTACAACATATCATCGGAAGAAAAAAATATAAAATATAATTTTCTACCGTATAAAATAAAGCGAAAATCCATATGTACGTAATACTATCTATCTATGTATCTATCTATCTATTATATACTAAATAAAATCCATTAAATTTCCTACAAACACTTCCGAACCGTCACATGGTACCCCAATAAAATAGAGAAATCTAACCATCGATATTCATTTAAATCGGTGGACTTCGTTAGATCTATCTTAGAATACCAAAACCTCCCACGTCCCCATATCCGTGTACCACGCACGTATCAATTTGTAGGCTCCCTGTTCCTTTCTCTTTTTTATCCCTATCACAATTAAAATTAAAATTATCTTTATGGAAAATAATCTCATAAATAGGCGTTAAAGTCTATTAAACCTCTTATAAATATTTCTAAATCGTTGTATGACATTCTTAAATTATAGAAACATCCATCCATTGGCTTCCACTTAAATATGAACACATTATTTTACATCGTTATTGATATATTTTCTAATAAAAAACATCCCAAACCATATTCCCTTTCGCTCCATCCCTATACGCGTTTTGCTAAGCTGCCACTTGTCTCAGTTAAATTAGAAAAAAATAACAAATCTAAGAAAAAAAATAACATCCAACCATCAGTTTTGAATTAAACATAAGCACATTATATTTTAGGTCGTCAGATCAATCAATTTTTTTCTAAAAAAAGAAACATCCCAACCCTCCCTCCATCCCCGTTCCCGTGCGGTGTGCGGCCTTACTTTTATCTGTTTTTCTATCTTTATGATAATTAAAATTATTTTTATGGGCAAAGAAAAGACCACAAGCGAATCTCCATCTATTAGGTCTAGCCAGTTATTATTTTTTTAAGTGAAAACAATAACTTAATGCCCATATTGACTGTATTTAAGTGCTAACAAAAAATTACATTATGGACCCACATCCATATTGAAGCCTCTATTTACTAAAGGTAAAATTTACTACAAGACATAAAAAAAGTGTAATTAGCTAAGAGATACTGCAAGAACGTATATCTGCTATGGGACACTGCAAAAAACTAGTAATTAGCTGTTAGATACCCGCGGCATTACTTTGTTATATCCAATGGAAAGGGGGAGAGAAACAATTGCGAAAGTATGATTTTGCCCCCTTCCTGCCAAGTGTGGCTCGCATATAGCTCAGACGTCGTGGTAGTCACGACATGGGAGGTGGAGGGTATGGCATCGTGGCGTGGTGCGGCTGCGAGACTGACAGCAATAGCTTGTGCTTTGCGGCGCCCTGCTCGACATGAATCAGGAGGTGGTCCACGTTGTGCTAACCCCAAGCGCGGTGTGTGGCGGAGCATTGACACCAACATGGCCCTTGCACTGCAGCGGCGACGAGTGCAAGAACGACATGGAGCCACGGGCCCAGGCGCATGGGCCCTTCTCGAAACCCCCTCCCCCCACTAGACAGCCATCTCACTGGCGGCGGGTGCGGTTGCAGTGTCGGAGGTGTTTGCGAGCTGAACTTGGTAGGCAAGGGGCAAAATCATACTTTCGTTATTGTTTCTCTGTCCATTTCCTTTGGATTTTATAAAGTTTTTTCGGTGTCCCATAACTGATACGCGTTCTTACGGTGTCCCCGGTTAAGTACATGTTTTTTAGATGTCCCTAGCAAATTTTACCCTAAATAAAATAAAATACTAAAATTTCTCACTAAAAATCAAAATATCCCAGTCGATTTTTTTATAAAACTGGTAGACCCATTACTTATATCCCGTTAGACATCTAACAACTTTCTATCAACTTAATTAATTTTATTCTCAGCGAGTATACAGGAGCTATTTACCCATACATTTTGATATTGATGCTTTTATGAATAAATGATCATTTTAGGAGATAAATAAATAATCTTAAGATGATCGTAGCGTCTAAATTATATATATGATCTATGAAGTCATGTGGCCAGTTGAACAACATACTAATCGTACTAAGCATGTTGGTTTCACCAAGAAATCTTAAGAGTGAAACAACCTGATGTCGCCTCAGCAATATATAACCCAATTCCATATAGGAATTTAAAGACCGTATCCATTTACTTTTTGGTAAAACTTGCTGCAGTACATCGTGAATTTGTGACATATAGCATGGAACAATCTACAAACGTGTGATTCTTACCTGACGCTCCAGTTTAGCGGTAATTTGCTAAGAAAATACTATGGCCTCTATATTAATTTTTTTTACATAATTGGAGCGAGATAATTTAGAATTATGGATGCCTTTACGCCATGCCAAGTTGTAGGATCAACCCACTTATATTGAGATCAAATCATTTCAAAGATGCTTCGTATAGTGGATTTGTCCAAAAAAATGAAGATAAAATGAAATGAAAATTAAACAAAATTTATCTAATTTTAAAATTCTTTTTGTTGGGTTTATAACCCATTCTAGATAGAAATATTCAAACATTTTAGCAGGACTAAAAAATGAAAATATTTAAAATTTCAAATAAAATCTAACAAAAGAATTGGACATTCATAGGAAACACATCAATTGTTTCGTTACAAAATTTTCTCATGAATTAAAAACAACACGGTTTGATGTAATTTTAGTTCACAATTTATATGTTGCAAGTAACCAACGTTCAAAGCATGTTAAATAAGTTCAATTTTAGTTTATGATAATGTAAAATAATATTTTGGATAGAAAACCATCTACACATGGACATTCGTAATAAAATTTTACGCACATGCCCGCGCATATGCGCGGGCTATCTTCCTAGTTTAGATGAAAATGACATAATTATAAATGGATATAATATGTTTCCATGTGATAATTTTTATGCGCATGTATTTTTTGGCTAATAGTAGTGTGTATATTCGTAGGTGGTTGTGCACACGTTCATATGAGTGTCTACGATTTTGTTTTACATCATTAGTAAAAAAAATTATTTTCAAAAAGTTCGGTGGGATGGCATGACTATTGTTTGGTTTTTAGCTAGAATATATCTAATCTAATGGTTGAAGATAGTGGATCTATCGGTTTAAGTGTAAATAGATGGCCATGTATTTTTTCTCAGATTTTTTCTGATTCATTCGATCTATTATGTGACATGCATCTTAAGAGTGCTGGTAGAAGTGTAGAAATGTATTATTGATACCGGCAATCTGCTTGTAGACGACTATTGTTTGTTGTGGTTAGGTGACATGCTCTACTTACCTACCATTTGTTAATAGTTCCTTACTTAGTATAGTACGTTATCTTCGGTGCTTGATGATATAAGTGCTCATTGGATGTTAGCTAATTATTAGGTGCACTGTGCATGAATGCCGAGTAAGCAGTATGACTTGACAAATGGTGGATAGAACTTATATACTTTTGGATTAGTGGTAACATACGATTGATATATTAGGCCTTTTTTTGACAAAGACTGATTAATATGACTTTTTAAAGCAACTTTACTATAGAAAATTTTTGCAAAAAACACACCGTTTAGTAGTTTGTGAAGCGTGCGCACGGAAAACGATGTGCTTTCTCACCCTATATCACACAAACGAACGCAGCCTAAGTGCAGTTTTAGCACTGTTTATGTCCAACTTTTGACCATTCATCTTATTTGAATAAAAGATTATGATTAGTATTTTTATTTTTATTAGATGATAAAACATGAATAGTACTTTATGTGTGACTAATTTTTTTAATATTTCTTATAAATTTTTTAAATAAGACGAATGGTCAAAACGCTGAGCACGTATATCTATGGACGGAGGTAGTACATGCGAGCGAATTCGTTGGCTGCACAGGAGCAGATGAATTGAGTGAAGTTCAGCCAGCGAGGTTAACAATGACGTACGTACGGCTTAATTAACTATGTGTTCTTGGGATGTTGTCTCAATTTTAAAGAGCTTCTTTATCATATAGGATAATTCCCAAAAAATATATAATACAAGTATGGTTGTGTACTTCACATATGGGATAATTTTAGTATAATAATCTTTTTTAAAGTTGGGATAATTATCGAGGTCTTTTTTGTAAAAAAATAATAAATAATTAGTGATTTTCATCTGTAGTGTCAAACAATGTATACCATTTATTCAGTATTATAATTAACTAGGTACCTCCAAACACATCGGGATACAAAGTGATGATGTAAAAATATAGATTAAAATGCTGATGCATGTAGTATCTATCATCTAGTATAATATGAATATTGTAAAGAGTAATATCAAACCTAACATTTTCTTTGTTTTCTTGATCTAGAAATGATTTCATAGATATATTTAATGCTCTAAAATTCTAAGATCTATGCAGTCAAGATATATGGTTAGCGGATGTGTCTTACATTTAGTTTCTAGGCACAATTAGGTCCAATGTAATCGCCTCCTATCAATATCGAACGATTGCGATCGATATAAATATTAGTGATTGGCCAATTGTAAGGGTTGACACTACACAATGCATTCCTCTTAATTAATAAAAAAAATTAAGGAACCGTAACGTAGGCTATTTTTATAGATATGCCATTATATTAGACTACACTTCCATCACTTCTTTCTTCTCTAGTCAAGTTATATATTGTACTCGTGCAACCATTTCTTCTAGTCCACTGTGCTTATTAGTGAAGGCGACCAACACTCTTGGACTTGACAAATAATGCAGATATGCAACCAAAGCTATATACATCAATTTTTTTTTACAACAGCATTTTACTTTTACAATTTCTAGCATGTAATTTCTCAATTTTTATATATTAATCCTATGTTTCCGCCTAAAGACATAATACTCCACCAAGAACATAAAGAACATAACAGATTATATAAATTAATACCAATATTGGTGAAAGCCAGACAACTTACTTAATTTGTTTTTTCAAATGGTACACACAATTGCGATCGACTGCTATATTAAAGACTTACTAGTGAATATCTTCTGCTTATGCATGCACCAGGGCATCACATATTTAAAAAGACATTGCAAACTTTATACAGCACAATACAAAACAATTGATGTCAAAATGTACATGATGAAAATTGTGAGCTGATTGTGCCTATCCCTTTCCAAGATGGATGCATCTAGAAGGGCCCCAACTGATTGGTATCTTATTATATAGGGTGTGTTGTCCCTTCAAACTTTTAATTTTTCCATCACATCAAATGTTTGGACAAATACATGTAGCATTAAATATGGATAAAAAAACCAATTGCACATTTTACATGTAAATTGCGAGACGAATCTTTTGAGCCTAATTATGCCCATGATTTGACAATGTGGTGCTACAGTAAACATTTGCTAATGACGGATTAATTAGGCTTAATAGATTCGTCTCGCAGTTCACATGTCGAATCTGTAATTTGTTTTGTTATTAGTCTATGTTTAATACTTCAAATGCGTATTTATATACTTAAAAAAATTGAAATGGAACTAAACACGGCCATAACCTTGTAGACATACTAGTATACATAGCATTTGCCGGTCTTCACCGCTGCATTACAATAATAATATATTGCATGCCCTGCCACATCAAAATGAGCTCATTCTCCTCCTCTCCCTAGCTTCTCACCAATCAACCATAGACCTTTACTCTCTTTTATTTTGATTTAATTTTTTTGCTGCGGTTAAACAACTCAATCAACTCGTCACCGTCATGCATGCGTCACTAGCTAGCTCCTGCTTTTGCATGGTGCCATTTTTTTGTTGCCCAAAGGAGCACATTCTATGATCAAACCCTAGGTACTAATACGGCATGCATGTATGATAAATTTTACTTCAATTAAGAGTTTAAAGGTTGCTATACTATAGCATAGTCACTTTCATCTCGGCCTTATAATTTTTTTCACCTGGGGTTATCTCTATAATGAGCAAATGATCTTACACCAAATCTAGCTTTTTTTGTTCTGTTTTTACTTTGACGACCTAGCTAGAAGTACTTAAGTAGATCTGTCACAACTGGGCCTTTTTTTACAATTACCCCTTTAAACATTCCCTTAAAATTAATATATCACTCCTCTTCCTCAATTCAACCCCACTATATATATATCCTCTCCCATTCCCAAGTTCCCATGCATGTTCCTACCTATATGCTCATCTCACTGACAAGTATGGCCCACATTTATTTTTGTCAATAGGAACAAAAAGTTGTAGGGTAAATTAAACCGTAAAAGAAAACCATAAAAAAAATTAATCACTGTCTCCTTCCTCCAAGTATATGTCTCTGCTAGCTTGTGCCCTAGCCAGTAGTAGTAAAAACTATAGAAATTGACTTTAGTTATAATTACCCCCATGCATGCATGTACAACTTAACAATGCCGTAATTTACAACAATGGCGTCACCAACCAGCCACAAAGTAAGCAATCAAGCCAGCTAATTAAGCTTAGCTGAGCTCACTCTCTCGCTAGCTAGCTAAGCTCTAGCTTCTACCAACCCTCGGCGCCGTACCAGGAGAGGCCACCGGCGTGCTCGTCGCCGGCGAAGAATCCGGCGCCGCCGAGGTCGGCGTCGGCCACTGCGCCGGCGCCGCCGCCGCCGACGAGGAGTTCTTGGTGGCCGTCGAAATGCGATGACGCGTGGAACATGGAAGGGAAGGAGAGGGACGAGGTGAGCGTGGTGGATGGCGCGAAGAAGGAGGTGAACCCCGCCGTGTCGTAGCTCGCCGGAGTTTGGTGGTGGTGGTGGTCGATGGCCGCGCCGGAGTACGGCGACGCCTCCTCGTGTGACACCGCGCTCGAGTCGCTGTCCGTCGAGCCGTCCACCCCTTGTTGTTATACGCCAGTGGCGGCGGCGGGCGCGGCGGGGGCGGCGGTGTTCGTCCGCGGCCACGGCCTCCAGCTTGACGGACATCTGGCCGTCCACCCTGTCCCGGAGGTCGGCGATCTCGGCGGCGAGCGCGTCCTTGTCGCGGCGGAGGGCGTCGCACTCGAGGCGGAGGGCGTCGTGGCGGGAGCGGAGGGCGGCGAAGTCGCGCTCGATCTGCTTGGTCTTCCACCTGGCGCGGCGGTTCTGGAACCAGACGGCGACCTGGCGAGGGTGGAGGCGGAGGTCGCGGGCGATCCGGGCCTTCCGCTCCGGGTCCAGCTTGTTGTCCGCCTCGAAGCTCCGCTCCAGCGCCCGCACCTGCTCCGCCGCCAGCCGCCGCTTCTTCTCCCCGAGCCCCCCACCGCCGCCGCCGCCATCGTCGTCTTCAACCTCCTCCTCCTCCTCCTCGTACGCCGCCGCACCGCCGCCGTCCATGTACGACCTCATGTTGTCCTCTGCAACACAACACACATGATGTTCTACGTTAATTACCATTGCAAAACAAAAAAAAAGTCTCTAAATTCACGCATGATTCAGCAACTAGCTACAAAATGCGTACAAAAACTAAATGAATTGTACATGTTTTTGGTGCATGTATGATCATGCATGTAGAAGTTGCTTGGAATTAGAAATAGAATTATGGTGTACCTTGTTGATCAGAGGTGTCATGGATGATGGCCATGGAGGAGCCTCTGCAGCTGGGCCTCTTCATGAGCCCAATTCTTGAGAGAATTCAACAATGAAGAGAGAAGATATACAAAATGGATCTGAGAGGAAGAAGCTAGGGAACAGTGAGAAGAAGAAGAAGAAGAAGAAGAAGAACACTAGCTAGCTGCAAGAGGAAGGAAGAGGAAGAAGAAGAGAGCTTGGATCTACAAGAGCAGCTAGCTGGCAATGGAGAGAGAGAGAGAAGGAAGGAAGGAACAGAGAAACAAACTGGTGCAAGAGGCCAAGGAGGGTGTATAAATAAAAGCATTTGGTTGGGTTGGGGCATGTGGGTGGTACCAAGATGGCATGTGGCAGAGATATTTGGTGCCTGATTTGTTAGCATTTTTTTGACAGGTAATGCCCAACTTGTTTAATGTGCTGTCATCCTAATTCCTCTTAGCTAGCTAGCTAATTCAGGGTTAATTAATTAATTAATTGTGGTTTGCGGTGCTGTAGTTTTAGTTTTGGGAATGCACACAGCATGTACTACTCCGACAAAAAAAAAAAAAAACAATCCTAGCTACGAATCTGGACAGGATTGGTCTTTTTTGGATGGAGAGGTTATGTTTATGCCTTCAAGAAATTTAAAAGAGAGAATCCATGGATGTTTTATTTTCTCTAATTAGTCTACAATTTATACATTTTTGTGTATATATATGTATGCACACAACTCTGAAGTAGCTATATATAATACTAACATCATGGACCATGCTATACATGCCTAAAATGTCTATTTTTTGCCATTTTAACTCCCTCTCCTGAATTAGCGAATCATGCTGTTGATATCTTGGCAAAGGCTTCGCAGTGACCTAGCTTAATAACCCCATCCAATATGTATAGGAATGGCATGTGTTACTGATTTAATAAGAACTTTAATTACTCCCAACCAAAAAGTTTGCTCCATTCAACCGATGAAAAAAAACAAACGATCGAGTATATCGTTGTGCAATTTACGAATGTTTTAAATTCTTTTGTTTTGGAGTTTTTCTTGTCTTCTAAACTTATTCGGATTTCTTCAACATAGTGAGTTTAATCATGCTGGTAAATTAGTTAGATGTAACTCTTTCGTTTTTATAGCAATAAACGATACAATAAATATTTGGTAGTCTTATAATTCACGGGCATATATATATATATGCATGCCTATGGAATCCACAAAGTATCCTGATGGGTTAATAATCTAACCACGGTTAAGCATGACTCCAGTTTAGCTAACATGCAAATGGAACTGTAACGAATATAATATTTCTCCTAACTTTGTTTTGAGTTTTTTAAATGTAGGAATGAAGACTATCAAGTGTAGACAATTACCAATATTTTTTGTCCTTCTACATTGCCCTTACATGCAAGTAATGTCACAAATACTACCAAGTCAATTATAACAGCTAGGACTCATTACACAGAAGTCATGACTTAATTAATCAAATGTGAACACACAGAATTAGTGTAGCATCACCTTTAAACAAGTCTTTCTTTTATTAACCACAGTTAATTTGACAGATATTTCGAGTTTCTATACACAAACCTAGGTTATTTTTTTTAACACCATAGATGAAATCATATTTAGTTTTCTTTCACTTAATTTTATGATTTGTTTAGATGTGCTCGGTGCTTGCTTGGGTTGATTGTCATTTGTCACATGCATATAGTTTTATAAATTAAAGTGTGCGTGATCTATGTACATTGGTCCGGCGTATGCATTTCTTTCATCAATAAGTCTATTGAGAGTTTATAACATCAAATTAATAAAGCGCAGCTGCGCGCAGGGCATGCTTTTTTTTTTCTTTGCCTTTTTTACCATCTTCTAAGAAAAGCTAGTACGTATATACTTCAACTTAACCGATTAAATTGAGAGTCCCCTTGTGTTATCACACAATTGCACGGTAATTTGCAGGTACTTGTAGAAAACGTAAGTTTCTTACCTACACTGTCCACATCTATGCTCGTTGGTACATAGGAATATAATCCCTCCATACTCGTAAAGGAAGTTGTTTTGAACAGCGACACGATCTCCAAAACACAACTTTGACTTCTTGTTTCTATAAAAATATTTATTAAAAAATGATATATGTATACTTTTATGAAAGTATTTTTCAAGACAAATCTATTCATATAATTTTTACATTTTCAAACTCAACAACTTGAGAGTTATTCATGATTTATATTCGCAAGGTTTGACTTAAACATTGTCTTAAACGATTTCCTCTACGAGTACGGAGGGAGTATACATATAGTCGGATCAGATCCTGATCTCCTCCTTGAATTTCTCTCTAATAATATTTATTCCCCCATAAGCTCATTAATTCGAACCATTTAAACGGCTACCTGAGGGCAATTAACATGAAAACTATATATTATTCGACCAATCTATTCATAAACATTAACTAGTTCCAATATGCTTAGATAATTAATTGCAAACAGTATATATTATGATTGCAAAATGCAAGATATATATATAATATATATATATATATATATATAATATAATATATATATATATATATATATATATATATATATATAATATATATATATATTATATTATATCCTCATTTTTGCTGGTACACTCTTTGGTACTCCATCAGATTCCATATTTTCGGTCGACGTTGAATCGTTTTTTTTTTGTCAGATCTAAGGAAATTTCTGTTGAAATATTAATAAACATTTTAGACGAGTTTACCTCTATAATTAATGCTGCCGTGGTTTCCAACGTGAGAGAAATACCTAGTTTAAATTAAGGCATTTAATATGAACATAACAATAAATAGGCATTCTAATTAATTACTTCTTAGATGATGAAATTATACCCAAAAAGGTGCACAGGAAGTCACTGACATGTGGGTCTCATTTTACTATAGCCTACTATATTTGTTCGAAAATATAACTATTTTGAGCTTTGTATTCTAAATATGTAGTCAAAATTTACTATATATGTCCCCGCAAAAAAAATACTATATATACAGTTAAGTTGGAGGATCCATTAATTTCAAAATTGAGAGTAGCAATTTTGTGTTAGCTATAAATACGGTGTCCGTACGTAGTCGATGGACGGTCGAGATGCGAAGGGATGGGTCGGCTCACGTGGTGTCGAAACGTGGCGTCGACTGTGCGGCCACTGAGCCGGCATTCGCAACTGAAAAAGTGCACAGCTTAGCTCCAGGGAACCATGCCCTGCCCGGCCCCACACCGATCGAATTATTTATATCCCCACAATTAAACTATTTATAATTATTATATAGGTGCTTAAAAAGTCTTCGTAGCAAGCTGCCTAGCTTAGCTTAGCTAGCTCTACATGTGTTGCTAGAGCTACCTAGCTCGATCCTCTCTTAACACCAATGGTTAATTAACTTTTTTTTTTCACATTATTGGGCAGGTAGTAGCTAGATTGATGCAGCATATGCTCTGATTACCTATAGCTTAGCTTCTCTTCTTAATTTTCCACTCATGTGTATCTTTTTTTTCCGAACGGTCAGGCCGTTGCCGACGTTTTATATTAAGAAGAAAATATCCCATTTTAAGGAGAAAACGGGACCAAACCTTACAAATGCTCCACTCATGTGTATCAACTATGTATATATTTGTGTATGCTCAAGAGAGAAAAAAAAAGGATCCTTCAATTCCAAATTAATGCAAGTAGTTGTTTTAGCTTTTCATTCCAATTCTTTGCTAAATTTAGTTTTGGCTTAAACTTGGATGATAGCGGCGAGCAAGCACAGCGTTTTCTTCTTGTAGGTGCTATATATTTTCGAGTACGTATATAAGATTAATTGTGTGTTCTTTCGATTATAAGGGAGTGATCGAGTTGCTGCAAGACAATCTAATACTCCCTCCATCCTAAAATAACTCAACTTAAAATGGGATGTAACCGGTTTATCTAGATTCGTTGTGTGAGCCATCCTAGGTAGTTATTTTGGGAGGAGAAAGTATTAGTTGTTCTAGGATAGTTCACATCCCATACTAGGTTAATTTATTTTAGGACAAAGGGAATATGTTCTTATCTGCCTTAGTTTTTTTTCTCTCGCTCTTTTGGTTGTGTGCATCCTGATGGAAGATGGTTGTTTTTTTATTTTTAATAAAAATTATCTGTTCTCTAAATAGTGTAGTTTGCTTAGAAACTTCCACATATTAATGTTTTTATCTTTTCTTTCATAATTTCACTTGCCAAATAAATGCTATCACTCTCAGAAATAAATAACTATTCCTTCTCAATGTATAATACTATAAATCAAGAGTAACAGAATCATTTGAGCTATTTTCCTTTTTCAATAATTTGAAAATGACTTATAATTGCAACTAGAGAGTACTATAAATTATATTCTCCGTTTCAAAATGTTTGACATAGTTGACTTTTTAGTACGTGTTTGACCATTCGTCTTATTCAAAAAATTTAAGTAATTATTTATTCTTTTCATATCATTTGATTCATTGTTAAATATACTTTCATGTACACATATAGTTTTATATATTTCACAAATTTTTTTGAATAAGACGAACGGTTAAACATGTGCTAAAAAGTCAACGGTGTCAAACATTTTGAAATGGAGGGAGTATATTACTAAGATAAGCAAAAAAGAAACTAGCATATTAGTTCGGGAGACCTATAAATTACCACATAAGTTAGACAAAAACATAAAGATTAATTTATATTGTTTGATCAGGGTGGGCCAGTTCATGTAAATTGATCAATATAGTTGTACACAAATATAATTGTATTTATGAAAACATAAGTCAAGAATTATATATCTATCCAATTCTTAAAAAAAAACTCTTAAAATTGGTGAACACAAAGCACGTTAAGAGTAGTTGTACAATACGACAAATCCAATTCTTTTAAAATATAACCCCGCAAAAAAAAAGGGTCTGCATTTCTAAAATAAAAAAAATCTAAAAAAATAGCTCCATACAAAATTGCGCATGAAAATTTGGAAGTATATGTATGTACAATGGATGCATTTTTGCGGCATGTCCATGTAACTATCTGGATTTGAAATTGCCAAAATACTATCAAATTAATTCGTCACCTAGCTAACGACAAATCATCTTTTTTTTTCAGCTGATGATCGATCCAATTAGTAAGTTGTACCATGCCTATTATCATCAGCCACTGAAAGTGATTGTTCATATGCATATGAGAGAAGGAGAGAATTGAAGAGAGAGATATATATACATGCCTGCTACCCTCCCAGATTTAAGACATGAATGATCATCAATATCCATCAATCAGATTATTGGCTGAAGCTGCGACGCCCATAGATTTCAGACTAATTAATCAAGAGCTATAGCTAAGCTATAATTAGGTGTATATATATAGTACGGTGATCTCAGCGAGTTATATAAAATTAATTGGGGTTTTAGCCAAGAAATTAAGGGACAGACAGGGCCAACTGATGTGATCGGTCGTACCTGCATGCATGGAGGCGAATTAGGGTGACGACAAAATGCAGCAGATATTTCACTGTTTGTGATTTATTTGATCTGGGTCTATCGACAGCAGCATATGCAGGCAAACATATAAACAAGCAGCAGTTCGTTCGATCAATCGATCGACTGGCAGGAGTAGCAGCTACTACCCTCTCCATGTGCTGTCAAGAAAGATAGTAGAGAGAAAAAGACAGGCCATGTTTTGATAGATCAGCTAGCTAGTTGCTGCTGTGTCTACACTATAGAGCTTAATTTGCTTAATTGGGGATTTCTTTTTGTTATAACAAGAAGCTAGCCAGGAGTTACTCCTTAACACACACTCAGACATAGAGCTATGCGTACTCCTATTATAACAAGAAGCAGCTCTATGTTATTTACACACACTCAGACATAGGCTAAAGATTAATTCATAAATCGTGTGGAATTTATTTAAATAAGTTGTAACCAGGGTGTTTATAATTGTAGGTTTATATATAGAGATTAAAATGTTTGGGTCGAGGCAGTCATTTCACCGCAAATTCCACTATTACATCAAAGGTTTTTTCCAGTTTCATTTGGGCTTTATTCAGTTAGAATAATATATGCTTGTTAAGGTTTGTCCAAGGAGAAAATTCAGGAGTGAATTATCTTTAAGACCATCATTGACTATTAGCGAGTGTCATTCCGGGAATATATTGATTAAATTTTTGTCTGAACATGTCACTTAATCCATTTTTTCTTTGGCTTGATAGAGAACTGAGATCAAGGTCAATCTTGAGTGTTCTGTCATTAATACCCAACTTCCAATTTTGTAAACCCTATGGTTGGTGAGAGAGTTATACGTACTTCCATTGTACAATAAAAATAAATAAATCGATATCCATGCTTTGAGTTATTCCAAAACTATAGCTTACATTCATAAGTCACAAGCAATTGAAGTAAGTCCAAAACTATAGCTTACTTTCACTCTAAATGTTGATCAAACACCTAGGATCATACTCCTATATAATTGAAGTAAGTCGTTTTAATACAATCCGATCACCTGATCGATCTGATATATATCTTTGTATGCAAAAAAAAAGAAAGTTAAATTCCCTTTGGAAAATTGCAAGAGACGAGGGTACCCCCAACGAATCGAAGTCACAAGCACTATACTGAAGTCATATACATGACACGAGAAGCCTTCAACTACGCACACTAAATTGCATCACACCTCTTATTAATTAACCGATATAGTGGGTTTCGTCCGGACTCTAGAAAATTTTAGATCTGCCAATAAATTAATTAAACCGGACCCAATATATATATATAAAAGCACATGTATATCAACTAGGAGCAGTAGTGTAGTTCCTAGCTAGGGTTGATAAATGGATCAGTACTTGTGTAGCGTAGGACAGCGATGGATTGGTGCTTCTGATCTCTTCTTTTCTTTCTCTCAACGTCCATGAACATGGCCCATGAGACCGACCTGACCATTGGCCGCGATGGAATCCATCCCTAGCTAAGCAGTGCCATCCATCCACACCACCCAGAAAAAGAAAAACTTAAAAGGCAATTTGGCCGATCCAGCTGCGGCTGGCTACCAAGTAAAGCTGTTTAATAAAGCTATCCATGGATGGAGATATATTGGAAGTGAAAGAAAGCGACTTGGGATAAAAAAAAAGACAATTAATCATATATGTTTGTGTGTATGTATATTTATATTTATATATATGGCTTGAGAAGAAGGAGAAGGAAAAGAAAATAAAGGATGCCCCTTTTGGTCATCTCTTTTGATCCTTTGTGTGCACCTAAAGGCTGGCCAATGCATGATGCACACATAAATAACTTTTGTTCCCACAAAGAGAACATGGATAGAAATAACCAAAAGGGGAGGATAATGCCATCAAGTAGTGCAGCTAATTTAAGCTATGGTAGCTAAGAGTGTATTTATAGGACGATTTGAGGATCTTGATTGTTTAACTCATTATCATTTGGTTGAGTGCGTGTTGGCTAGAGAGAGGGAGAGAATCATGTATACATGGAAGAGAAGAGATGAATGATCACCATACTGATAATCAAAATTAATATATTTTTCCGTTCGCTCATAAAAGTAATATATTTAACTTTTATGATAAGATTTGGTTAAACTTATCAAATGCTTAGTTTAAAATAACAATATCATAAACTTATATAGTACTTTATAACAAAACGCAAGAAAAACACAGGAATGACCGTTTGATTAAACCGCAGGAAAAACGCAGGAATTAGATGAGAGAGATAGACTCAAAGGAAAGTTAGCAAGAGATTGAAGCTCTTGCTAAATTTCCTCCAAAATCTCTATATGATTGCCCATTCCATAGGAATTTCAAAGGATAGTATAAGATTCAATCCTTTGTTTCAAAGGCTTTCATAGAATTTTTTTCCAAAGGATTGAAATCCTTCAAATTTCCTACACTTTTCCTACAAATCAAAGGGGCCCTAATTAATGTGATTTAGATACTACAGTAAAAATTCTTGCTTGCGCTTTCGACGCTTTACAATACTCTCTACTATCAGTAAATCGGGAATATATCATATGCACACAACATAAGCTTCCTGTGCACAGTGCACACTTCATACATACCAGCTAGTAAATTTCACAAAAAAAAATTTGAAAAAATTGAAGACATACTTTCAATAGTATTACACCTACGTGTGAAATCTTATCTTCAAATTCATTATATTTTAGCTATAAAAAAGGCAAAATTCTGACAGATTTTTACCCTTTAATCTGTCAGATTTTTCACCTTTTTGCTACGGTTAAAATATAATGAATTTGAAAATAAGACTCTACAGATATGCATAGTACAATTAAGAGTAAATGTTCAATTGTTTCTAGAATTTTTCATGATATTTGCTAGTTAGTGTGTACGGAGTGTGCACGTGAAATTTATGTGCATATACTGTACTTATATATACATTAATTTTCTATAAAAGGGAACACCCTAACAGTATACATTAAATACTCTCCCGTAACTAATTAATCACCAGTTGCAAGCCTTTCTATGCATATAATATAATCGAAAAAAAAACAAAAACCCACTTGCAAGAGTCTGCCCCCATTCACACAGCTATAGCCAATTAATCCATCAGGAAACGCACGTACGAGTACGTCACAAATGTCAGCAATTAATTAATTAACTGTCCATACGTGTGCTCTACGACGTTTGCAAACTATATATACTCCTGGTTTTGTCGGCAAATTTGTTCGATCTCTCTCGATCGTCTCAAGAATTAATGTCAGCATCTGATGGACAATGATGATACGATGAACGGTGAAAGAGACCGAGAGAGAGAGAGATATATATATATATAGAGAGAGATACTATATAGCTCTATATATGTCCATGCCTGCCTGCTGTAATGGGCACTCAAATCTAAATGACGATATATATGACGCATGGCACCAAACAGAGATGCAAACATGATGACACAGCTGATAGGTATGCTCGTACTACATATATATCTATCTCTCACAAGAAACACACCAAGTGGCTGAGAGAGAGAGAGAGAGAGAGAGAGAGATTTGCAATTGCAATTGCATGCACTGTCTCACTTTTTGCAAGTTGCAGATTTGCAAACTGTGCAGACAAAGTTTTTTGGATATGGAGAGGCAGATGGATGAGCTTGCTGTAGGTAAGATTGAACTGAATGTGGATAGCTAGACACCAACAGCAGCACTGCACAGGTGCTTAATTTGATTTTGACCTCAGCCTCGGCATAGAGGTGCTTAATTTTGGTTCAAAAACTTGTATATACAGTGTTCTTTTTGGTGTGTGTGTATATATCTAACTGCAAGCTATAAAGATATGCATTTAACATTTAGCATTTTAGTATGATTAGGAATTAGCTGGGTGGGTGTGCTTTTTTTTTTCCTATAAATTTGATCGAACCTAAAGAATTTTGACTAAGAAAAAAATTTAAACGAATTATAATATGAAATGGATGGAGCATATAAGAATGGATATAATGTATAATTAATACAAATACAAAATGACTAAATGAGCCATGCGTGTCTCGGATGGCGATAGCCACTTGAAATTAATAAATGTACGCGTGCCAATGACAAATAAAACAAATGATAAATATATTATTTGATCTTCATCTTATATATCCATCATATTATATTCGTACAGTTACATACTGGCAACGATTTTTTTGTTAGCTGGATTCACAACACAGTCGCAAAAATAAAATCAAAAGATGAAAATAGCCAAGATAAGACCATGGGCTGCCAAAGGAAGTTTATAGTTGGGCCCATACAGCGGCCAAGTTGGGCCTACGAAAACATGGGCCTTTTGGTACACCGATTTTGTAACTGATGACAAGTTGAGGGACCTTCGGTGTACTTTTTCCAATAAACTTCTACGGAATATAAGTCCACTTACTATCCCTCATCTTTACATAAAGTTTAAATGACATTCCTAAACCGCAATAATAGAAATCTGCACCCTCCATCTTCATAAAACCATTCAAGTTAGGTTCCATGGCAGTTTGGATGAACGGTTTCGCTGAAGTGACATCCTATTTAGTAAAAAAAATTAAAAAATATGTGGGACCCATCTGTAAGTGTCATACATTTTCTTCCTCGCTCATTTCTCTTCCGCAATCGCTCAGACGTGGCTTGCGCTCGATGCCGTTCTCGTCGGTCCCCTCGAGGAACCAAAGAGCCGAACAAGGAATATGATTTAGACACAGTTTAACTGCTGATCTGAACACATCGTGCATATATTCAGACGATCATGGCGACGCAACATTTCGACACCTCTGAACATTGCAGTACAGTACCTTCAGATTCAGAAGAGCAACCTCGATACCCATCGCAGTTTGAACCACTACACATGGAGCAAAAACGAACAAAATGTTCTTGTATGTGATTACAACAACAAACCGCATCGCTGATCAATGTCTCATTGCACTACAGAATTGGGTGATTAAATTTGGGCAAAATTTGCTACGAGACATCCAAAAAAACGTGTAATTAGCTAGTAGACACCGCAAGAACGTGAATTTGCTGTTGGACACCAAAAAAACTGGTAATTAGCTGATGGACACTCGCGGCCTTATTTTAATATTTTTGGAGGAATTGGAGAGAGAAACTGATGTAAGAGTACGATTTTACCCCTGCGCAGCTTCAATCCATGGACGCCCTAGCTGAAGCTGGTGTACGATCGTTAACCACGCCGCCGCTATGTCCTTGTTGCCCCTTGATTTGTTGAAGCAACCAGCAGCTTCGTGAACTCCAAGAACAGAAAAACAAAGATAGGCAGCCAGCAAGAAGTTTTAGCTGCTAACGATGGTGCCTGAAGGAGTTGGAAGCAGGAGGTCATGGAAGGAGCGGAGGAGGGAGAGCAAGTGCGCGAGGAGGTCGGCCGGCAACGCTCGATGTGCAGCTCATCCTCCACCGCCGGCACGCTGACCTTGTCCCCACCCATCCTTGCTTCCTCCTCCTGCTCGCAATGGCGGAGTCGAGTGGACGCCCCCATCACTTGGGGAAAACAAAATGTCTGACCAAGATCTGTTCTGTTTTTAATTTTTGACAGATGAGGCAAAGGGGAGGGGGCAGATAGTGGTAAGGAGGACGGAGGCTAGGGGATGTTCGGCGGGTCACCGCTGGCGCGCGCCGACAGCCCGCTCATCCACGATCCTTCTTCATGCTCAACCAGCGCCCTGTCGCGATGCCGGAGCTCTCAATTTTTGATCACTGCAGCCACCACAACCACCATCTTCTCCCCATCTACAGCAATAGCAGCAGCAGCAGTACTTTTGCCCCATCATTCGCATCGGCGGTGAAGATCCGGGGGCTCGATGTTGCCACCTGCCGGAGCTTGCACGGCGACGCCAGCGGGCGGCGAGCGAAGGAGGGGGCAGCAATGAGGGAGGTGGCTAGAGGAGTGGGACAGTGGCGGCCGAGCGCCTCCTCTCCTCTCCTCCAACCCTGTCTCCACTTCCCCCCTACCACCCATGGCTCTCCGCCCGCCTGCTTCACCCACCCAACTTGACCAACCAACTAAAGTCTACTCAAAAAGACCCCATCACCCCTAGATCAAGTCGGTCTACAGGTCTTAACTCCTTTAGCAACCCTCTCTTCAACCTCTCCTTTTCTCGTCCCCTGCGCAGCATATGGTCAGCTGTAAGACGAACAGAAGAACAACACACGGCTGCTGGTTCTACACATGCACAGACTCAAGCCCGGTCGTTGAAAGCTACAAGGTACCCCCCCCACACTGCCCAGAAAACTCCCTCGCTCACACTCGTCTAACTTTCTGGTGTCAAGCATGCAGTCGCAGATGGGCGTGTGTGGATGCCACAGAGGCATGGCAAAGCCGATGCAGGCCCCTCGCACATGTAGTCCGGACAGCTAACTCCACGTTGTAGTATGTCTGCAGCTCAGAGTCGCTGGGCCTCACTTCAGACAAAAGTACCAGCTGAGTCAAAGCCAACCTCGCCTCTGGTCAGCCACTTCTGGCTCTGGAACCCGGGTCAGCCCATGATCGGATGCACGCCTTTTAATCGTTGGCCATCCCAGCACCAGCGACCCCCGCAGACTCCAGACTCCGATCACCCCCCCCCCCCGCACCCTGCAGCACGACAGCCCCCCGTCCAACAATAGATACACCCACGCTCGGTGGCAAGCACACGAGCTCGGAGTCAGAGCTCAACTGACACATGCTTCTTCCACATGGAAGCACTACACGTGCCCCCCCCGCGCTGTACCACGCTCGTGTCCTCGGCCCCAAATCTAGCACAACTAAGGCACATCGACCTCACCCTAGCAGCAGTAAGTTCTCACCACCACGATGGTTAATGTGCTAACAAGGGCCAGTTTTCTCTGCGCCAAAGCTGTCCACACTCACCAGCTTGGCACCCATTTGTCAAACACAAACCGACCAACTCGGGGCACCTGTTGCCCTCAGGCAGGACAGATGTCCAGGTCAGCTCTGTTTTACCAAAACATTTGGTACACCCGCAAGTCAGTCTTTTGGCCACGAAAACGAGGGACTGCATCGATTCTTGCGTGAGGGAATATACCGCATCGCTCGGTCAACCGGCTAATCAACTGCAGCTTCTGCGTTATAGCCTACAGCGCAATGAGAGACGCAAAGGACAACTTTGCAACATGTTCGTCCAACTTACTGGAGTCGCCCACAACAGTCACGCAACTACCTTCACCAGCTCCATCTGCACGCCCAGCGGCAAACCACAGTAGATAGTCGAATGCACATCACTTGTCACCTCCCCATTGGATCTTATGAAGATTCTCTCTGCCTCCTGCGTTTCGGGTTGGGAGCATCCCGCAACCAGCGGGAAAGTGATATCAACGATCCAGCACCATGAGCCAAGCTGACTCAACTTGTCCACCTTCGAAGCTCGCGGACACCCCCCGTTCAGTAATGTCAATCATCGGAGGACCCCAAGCAAAGATAGTCCCACCCCCCCATTCGTTTCCAAACTTTGGAGACTATCATCTCTCAAACGGTTCGCTTCATCGCGCAACACCGAGTCAGCTCAACAAGTTACGCGACATGGTACAAGCATCTTTTTCTTCTCCATGTTCACACTCAGCCACCTCCTGTCACGCGCAGTTGGACAAGATCCAGCTCAAATGACACTAGACAGGAGAAGTGCTACCCCGCCCCACATCCCCCCACCGTGGATTGTACCAAGTTTCCATTCACGATGACTTGCATTAAGTGCACTGACCAGCCGTCTCTCTATTGTTTCTCTAGCAATCATTCAAAGATTACAGAATCCAGCACCTAGCGAGCAGACGCAACTGACGCAGGAAATCAGGATCTACTTTACACTGCTGAGACGACTCTTCGTCCAAGACCCGGACTGCAGCAATGTCTCAAGCATCATAAACTTCAATGGGTGTCAACATAGCCATGCAATCTCCATGCTCCTCCAACTCCACTAGTCCTGCAGTAATATTAACAGAAGAGTTGCACAGCCGCGACAGTGGAAGCGTCTCGTCCCTTTGAACTACCCAAGAGGAATTGACTGTGTGTCTTAGAACGTCATCAGTCACATGTTTCGTTCTTCGCTGGACGAGCTCTCAAGCTGTAACCAACAAAAGAGCAAAGTCCAACCATGTTCGAATTCACAATGGGCCAACATGTGCTACTGATCCACCCGCAGTTTCTGTCAGCAAGAAGTCACCAATTGTGCACCATGCCTTTGGCTGTTGGAAATACCCTTCCTTGTGCACTAGAACGTTCCAATCCAGCTATATTAGCTGAAAAGGAAATATGAATAAGTAGGAGTCAAGCGTTCTCTTCATTTCACCTTTGAGTATGCAAAAGCAAGTTTAACATGTAATCTCTGCCAAGTACAGAAACCAAGTTTCCTTCTACTTCATCTGCACTTTTGTTGTGCTCCAAAACCTGTTTGTCGAAGCCAGTAAGAAAGGTACCAATGAAAAGTGACAATGTTGGACCCATTGGCGCTCCGACACTATGAATCTCTTTAAAGGTCATCCGAGGGTATTCATACGATGTAAGGAGTCAATGAAAAAAAATCATTCGAGTCCCCCACCCACTTTACAAGGAATCCTTACCCTTTCGCAACCGTTAGAGAATGGTAAGCGGCCCCAATCACACCTAGTCGGTGTGATTATCGAAACAAGAATGGTTTCCATAGTTCAAACGCAACCCTATTCACCAATTCCAGAAATCCTCATGAGGCGTTTCCGCAGAAGTCTGAAAAAGAACCAGATTGTTTCCATACACTGCGTCAGCAAGCTATATCTAGACTCAATCTACGAAATGTGGTATCCAAGCATCGGTAAACTACCTGCGCAAAAGACCATCCCCTTTCAACGGATTCATTTATACGAAAATATCGAAGCGCAAGTTGTTTGACAGAGACAACACAACTCCCTCGGCAGCATCAAAGTCAGCTACTCCTGCAAGCCGCCGGTACATTTACAACTATCTTTCGGAAACGGAGTTGCAGCGGGTTTCACATCCATTCAATCGGAAGACGTCACGCAAAAAAAACTCGCACGTTGGGGTTATGTCATGAGAGCTCCTTGGATTTCGATCGCTTAAACCCCCTGGCTCTCAGTCGCGTGCTTCAAGACATTCGACACATAACTGCAATCTGTCCAAGCTATACGACCCCCGCCCCCCCCCGAATGTCGGCGCCAAAGCATGCTAGATATGCAGCAATAGACATCGACGGGAAAGTAATCAGCCAGACGTCTAGTCAAGATCACGCGCTAAATGAGAATTTCTTCTATGTGGAATTCCCTCATCAGACACTCAATGGTTAAGTCCAAAGTCTTTGACCTGCATGAAAGGCATCGGTCATTGCTCCAATTTTGATTGATCGTAAAGTGTCAGTTTTCCAAGTCAGGGCTCTTTTGTAAATCCGAGAAGTATACTCGGCTTGTTCTTTATCAAGGGACTAAGCTTCAGTGTTCTCCATTAGCCGCAACACGCTATACTACCCACTGTAAAGGGCGGGGCCTACGGTCTCCAGAGCATCGAGTTTTGGCACAACTTCCGTTGCCCGTTTCAGTTGAAGGTTCCAACCACGTGCACGCAAATTGGTTTAGTAATTAAAGGAGTTAGTTGCGAGCCAATTAGCGGATCAACCCCATCTCAGGTCGACAGGCTCACTTCACCAAGGGAGCGGTCACACCCCCTGTGCAAGCTCTTCAAACAGTCCCCCCTAGCTTACGATAGAAGCAACAGCGAGGACAGTTGCAGTTCAGCACGAAAGACTGGTCAAGCGCGC
This sequence comes from Oryza longistaminata, assembly GCA_009805545.1. Classification (NCBI taxonomy): domain Eukaryota; kingdom Viridiplantae; phylum Streptophyta; class Magnoliopsida; order Poales; family Poaceae; genus Oryza; species Oryza longistaminata. Next base: position 11,116,867 of record CM020187.1, on the reverse strand, counting down.
TTCCCGGAACTTCCTACTTGTCATTTCAGTAAGGACTCAGTTCAAGTCGGAACGTAGAGTCAACTGGATTTAAAATGCCCAGTGCAAGTTTCAGGAACAAACTTCATCACTCTTCGGTCACGCACTGCTGAAATGTACAGTGCTTAACCAAAATTGCCAACCTCAAACAGTCTAGTAAGTCAAGTACAGTTGTTAAGTCCTAACACCCACTCCCACAGTCCCTGGCTCTGGGTCCAGTTCGCAAGCAGAAACAGTCCAGTCCAGTCGTCGCAGACCAGCAAAGGAACAGAAAAGTTGAATCCAATCAGTTCAATCGTGCAGCCGTTTGCGTGACCCAAAAAATCGGGAGGGCCCAAATTCGTTCATTCGTTAACCAGAAGAGGCACGCTCTGTATCAGCCCCGATCACGCTAGACCCCCCTGCAGCTCCGCTTGTCTTTTCCTAGCCATCCCCCAGAACTCCCTGGGAACACGATTCCTTGTAAGGCGGGCGTTAGATTTGTGAACGCCCCATTTTCGTTCGGGATTAAAACAATCTAAACTAATGCATCTCTCTAGAAATAATAAAAGTTAAGCAATTTAATCAAGTGACATTATTGAGGGAATTAAAATTTTCTTAAATCCATTGGCCGACCCGATCATTTGTAATATCTTTGTGCCCCTAAAATACTTCTCTACATTTCCCGCGAATTTCGGAGCTGGAGAAATAATTTGAAATTTTAGCAACACAAGTTCATTTAACCAATTAAATAAAATGAAAAACAAATTAAAAACCTCCTCTTCCTTTGCCATTTCGCGGCCAAGTCCCTTCCCCCTCCCGCGGCCCGCGTGTAAAACTCCACACCC
>CM020187.1:11074155-11115997 GCA_009805545.1 Oryza longistaminata | reverse complement strand
ACGGGCACGACTTATGCGTCCGACGTCGCGGGGTCCGACACGGGCGCGACGCTCGACAAACATCGCCGTCGTCGAGACAACCTCCGCGCGAACCCTCGGTTACTTGTCGCCTCGCCGTGGCGGCCGGCCGGCGCGCGTCTACGGCAAGAAGATGACGTTCACGGACCGGAGCGCTCGCCCAGCACCGGGCGCTCCATGTCGTGCAAGGGCTGGCACAGCACGCACGCGGCCGCGCGACGAGCCGTTCCCGTGGCGGGAGCTCCTGACGCCGGCGGAGAAGGCCGCCGCCGCGACGGCGATGAGGGCCTGCGCGTGCAGGCCTACGACCGCGCCCCGGACTACGACCTCAATGTGCAAGTTTCCTTCAGCTGCCAACGACGCCTACCGGGCTCATCCTGGTAATGGTCCGAATCCCTGAAAGGAAAACCACCCTGACGTCAAGGACAAGAAACGCCGCCATGGCCAACGAAGCCATGATCGATCTGTGGGCGTTCCGTTCCCGCGTGCTGAGCCATGGCTGGTACGGCCATGACGGACGGCCGGCTTCGCGGCTGCTCATGGTGCACTTACTTCAGAGGCGACGCGCCGACGCCGACGCCGCCAGGACGTCCACGATTGCCCTAATTGGCAGGCGCGGAAGGCGAAGTTGAAAGAAGGAATAAGGAGGAGGCTGGATCATCGTCGTCGTCATCGTCATCAAAGCGTGAAGAAGAATAAGGAGGAGAATGGATCATCGTCATCGTCATCGGAGAAGCTTAGCCGGTGGTGGGGGCTTTGCCGGAGGAGAGGATGGGGTGCCGTCGGCGAGGCTGATGTCCAGGGCGGTTGCGCCGCGGCGGGTAGAGATGTCTGAGCAGGAGAGTTAGCACAGCAGCAAATGGGATGGGCACAACTGTCATATATGTTTTAGATTGCAAGTTCGTCCAATGACATGCAAACAGTAATAATCTACATGCAATCCTATAAATTTATACTTCTCCGTTTCACATGTAAGCCATCTAGTATTTCACATTCATTATTGATGTTAATGAATTACATAGATAAATGAATGTGGAAAATACTAGAATGGACTTATTATTGTGAAAACAGAGGGAGTTAAGTTAGGTAGGCTGGGAAGGTAGCTCACCTCGCGCGAGGCATAAGATGTAGGTTGCGGTTGAGATAATTTAAGTAGCGAATATTAAGCCGCATTAACACTGGCCATTGCTTCAAAATTACAATTTGTTTGAAATTTTCGTTCAGCATTGACTTATTATAATTTTTCCTAACCTACATATTAGTTAGATTGTTACCAGTAATAATACTTAATCACTTCTCTTATAAACAATTGTTTGTAATCTTCTTTAATGATTTTAAAATAAGGGGAGACTTGGCTTGTTTGAAAACATATTATTTTAACAAATATTAAAAAAAATATTATTGCTACAATAAGTTTTATTCTGTACCATCAACTGCCCTTATTTTATTTAGTTCATATTGTTCAATTTGTTATGTACTTAAATATGAATCAATAAAGGCCAGAGAAGATTATCAATCCTATGATCTCGCTTTCTCCTATGATATGTGTGAAGGTTATGGTTTTTTTAAAAAAAAATACTAGTAAAAACATCTTTATAAAGAAAGAAAAAAATATTGAATTTTAACTTGCATGTCTGTGGAGTGATATATAGTTGTTTATACACTTCTAAACTGTAGCCCTTCAGAGTGTTAGAATAGTTTCCCTAAATTGATAGCTATGGAGGTGTTTTCCTATTGTCTCAGGTCCATTCTTTTGACTTATGTTTATGCTGATTAGTTCAAAATTGAATTTTCAACCTAAAATTCTGAAGTTAGATTTGAGGTTTTTTCATCGAAGTTTATTTTTTAGCATTTGCCTTTTAGCATCATAGGAAACACATATATTAAAAATTTTATTCCTAAATATTTCATTTTGTGTAAAAAAAAATAATATGTGTTTGTCTTATCTCCCGAATAAGCCATCCGATGGCCTCCTTAATCTGTTTCACTGTTAATAACGATAGTTCAACAAATTAATTTTAGTTCGAACTTACTTTGACCTCAGCATTTTGAGTGTGGTTCAATTTTGCGAAAGCACTCCTCTACGTAAGCGCAGTTGTCGGAGGCACTACATGTGGGCCCATAACAACGGGGCGCTATTGCGTGACCAGTCGGCACGCCCCCGGTGCTGGCGCCCCTAGGCTGCTATAGAAATAGTAAATATTACACTATACTACAGTACTACTACTAGTAGTTACTACTACTACTAGTTTTACTATACGTAATATTATATGCGCTATACAAACATTGCCATACGCGTATATAAATTTTGCATACATATATAAAAAATGGATACGTTTGAAACTTTAAAAATCTTACAACAGAAACAAAATACCTTTATCAACTGCTTGGGAATAAACTAAAGCCATTTTTTCTATCATGGACCTCTCCATTGCAAATTTTTTAGAATAATGGCATATGAAAAATGTCTTGAGGCATCTAATCTAGAGGGAATTCAATATTCTCTTCTTCTTATAGGCCCTTTCTCAACTAATATGTCTCTTGCCTTATTATCAAGGACTAGCCCAATTTCGTGGATCATAAATACACAAGTTGTTAAACTGGTTGGTTCATTCAACACTAGCAGATTGAATTCTGCTGCAAATATTCTTCAGGCGACCACTTACATTGGTATCACCAGCGTCGATGTCAACACTTTTCTTCTTCTTCTAAATGCTCAGGAGTTGGGAACCTCTTCCTCTACAGCAACTTTTCTTCTTTAAAAATTTGGCTTCATTGACACATTAGCATTACTTGTGAAAAATCTGTCAATAGCTCTCTCGTTGTGTTTCAATGAAATCATCCGAACGCTTTTTTCCGCTTCCTTTTTTCGCCTCACCAGATGCATATTTTCTCGTGGACTACCATGATTAATGTTGTTGCTTGAAAAATAATCATTCATGAACTAGTAGTTTTATTAACGAAGAGGAAAGAAGCATGGGGAAATTTACTAGATGAATTTACCTTAAACGAGGAACGAGCCGACGAGCGTGGGTGAGCCCGCGATCCGCGAGGGCCGCGCCGCCGAGCAGCAGGGCAGGAGCAGCACTTGCAGCCTGCAGCAAGGTGCGTGGCGGCTGGCACGGTGGCGGAGAGGCAGCGCTGCAGCAGGACAGAGGATGAGAAGAGAGCAGACGCCTTTTAGCCGGTTGCCACCAGGCGGGTTATTCCTGATTCCTGAATTCCTGAAGCCCTAGACGACGACGCACTAACGCAGACACCGAGAGTCGCAGTCATCGAGGCGATATCGGCGATTGGCGTGAATCGGTGATGAGGGGCAACGCGGTGACGGATTCAGCATCGGCAGGATCGCCCTCTCCTAACCTCCGCTCCAGGCCTAGCGATGAATGCCTCATGCGGCCATGGCCCATCACCCATGGGGCCCCTACAATTTGGGGGCCTCGCGTCGGCCACACGGGCTGCCCCCCCCCCCTCCGGCTGGCCCTTGGCCCAAGATGAGCGGCGTTTCTTTTCCTGTATCCAAATTGTCCAGCACCACGAAAATTAATCGGATGAAGAAATTCCCGTATCTGACCGGCACATCCTCCGCTATCCCATGCCAGGTAACGAAACTTGATGAGTCGGCCAAGCTGTTAGTGCATTGGTGTTGGTGCCAACCACCGTGAAGTTTGAGCTTGTCAAAGACGTCCTTGGGCCCCCCCTGTTGCTGACACTCGCTCCAAGAACAACATGGCCTGGTCGAACTGTTGTCGCCGATCGAGCAGGTGATCGTAGCGACACCCGGATCTTTCTTCTTTTTCCGGGGGATCTTGTGCAGTATGACGTTGCTGCACTGGCTCCGTCAGCTTGACCCACCCCCGTTGTTGGGAGCGGTCTCTTTGTTGTTGAGGATATCCTTAGGTAACGTGCGCTATGTTGGCACTTGCATGCATCCAACAACGGCACGTGGATGTGAATCTTCTGGATCACTTCAAACAAAACGAGCAAACTGCTCATCCACTGATGGTTTCCTGTTCCTTTGAGGAAACGGCGCAAACTGTGTGTCGCAGTATTCCTTGCTCCGGCACAGGGCTTCTCTGGCTGAACCTCTTGTCAGGCCGAATATTAGATGCGCTCCTGTGATACCGTTTAGTCTCTGCAAGGTTAGGATAGACGGATCACGAGTGGACTTACCTCCCCTCGTTGTTGATGCCTTGACATTTTCAATGGAGGAGTCGGGTTGCCTCGGAATACTGCCAGATTTCCATTCGCAGTACTAATGCGGCCAATTGAGCTAGTGGGTTTCTATCATCTTATTAAAGCCTCAGGTGGTTTTTGGAAGCAGAAAGCGGAAGCCATCTAGCTTGCACATTAATGTTCTCTAAGACCTTTGTCATTGGTAGCCTAGCTTTTTGCTAAGAGGCATCAGTGTCTTAGCTTGCGCAAAAAGAGATCATTCAAGGAGGGTTGGTTTAGAGAAATTACCGTTGTTGGTTGCCTACCTTGATAATATGGGCGTTGGCTGTTCCACCCCTGACCTCCTTGTGGACGATACCTGTTGTTGTTGTTGCCCATGTCATGCCTCTTTCACGTGTTTCGAGCCAGTCATTCCCAGAGTCGACCCGTGCTACCGCAGACCTCCACACGTGACGTGTGAGTCAAGGGCTTTACGGGCCTTGTGGCCATTTGTCGTGGTCGTCCAATCGCTTCAGAGGAGGTCCAGCTGCAGCGAGCATTTCCGTCTCCTTGACGGTGTGCATGCCTCATGTCAGGTTTGGAGTCGTTCCTCGCTCTAACCATAAATTGGCGAGACCATCTGCTCAATTAAATCAACGGTCCTCCGAACCCGTTTTGAGAAGAATGGCTCCTCCAGCTGCCAGTGTCCAGGTGGTCACGAGACGTGGGAGTGGGTCCCATTATAGAAGTTCTGCAGATCAGCCAGTCCTCACATCCCATGATGAGGACATGCGCGTCACATATTACGGAGCGTTCCCCATGCCTTAGGAATGAACTCGTCGCTTGTCTTGCCTGGAAACTTTGAAAATTCTTCCCACGAAGGGCGTTGGTTTTGCCAATCGCGAAAGAACTTCGAGAGGAATGCGTTTTAGAGATCTGTCCCAGTGTTGATTGTAGCACAGTTGGCATAAAACCACTGCTTCGCCCCAGGAGGGAGAATGGAAACAGTCATAGCCTGACGGCATCTGGACTGACACCCTTCATGGTGTACGTGCTGCAGATATCCAGGAACTGCTTTGCAAATGAGCATTGGCATCCCGGGCTCGTTTGGCGCTTTCCCACGAACGGGCTAGCCTGCGCCATCGTGAATAAGGCTGAAACTTCAGATCAAAATCACACATCTCTCATGTTGATGCGTGGCCCAATGGCCACATTGTCAGCAGAGGGAGCAACGAATTCACGGAGTGTCTTGTTAGCCATAGTCTGAAGGATGGTGGGCGCTGGTATGGCTGGTTCTTTGTCGGGAGGAGAGAATTTTCTGCGGAGCGACAACTCGCGCTTGACGCTCTAGAAGAAAGCTTCTGAACTTCCTTAATGTTCTCCGGCAAGTTTGAAACCAGTCATTGCACTACCCTGTATTTCACAACAAAAGATTGAAAGACAAACCAAGGTTAGCCGGCAAGGACAGTGACTAATACAGAGGTAAAATATAAAGATTAGGTTCTGGTAAATCTCTATTATAAATCTTCCCCGGCAACGACGCCAGAAAAGAAATGCTTGTGTATCGTGAGTTATTTAATCCCGTGGGAAGATCATTAGTAAGAGAGAACCTGACTAATAATATATGTTACTTTAATAATCAAGTCTCAAGCAGGGGTTAAGATAATCCAAGGGTAGAGTGACACACAACCAGGAGGCTACTCATTCTCATACTTAAAATATCTAAACTAAGTGGGGAAAGACAATAGAAAGAGAATCTATTCTATACTTCAGTTACATAGCATACATACATTCTAGTTATCTGATATACTAGCTATACCCTCTATCCGATGCCCTCCTGGTACTTCGAGAAGCACCCCTGACCGCGAGTGTCCTTACGACAGCCCGCCATGACCATACAACTAGGGCTAAATACGGAGGAGTACCTCGCCAGGAAATTAACTTAGGACCTAACACGCGTAGGAGGAATACCCGTACGAAGCTGTCACCATCAGCGGCCCACCTCTCATACCGCAACATATAACCCCAAATAATGATATCCAGTCTTAATCTAGACACCACCGCCTAAACTACCAGATACTATTCTAATATCATCGTCCATGACATAGAGCAATTGCATAAGCAAAACACTATACCCGTATACAATGCATCTCCTAGTAGCTAGCAGTATAACAGTATAACATGAACATAATGTAAAGTTGCATTTTCTTTACTCGGGACAGTATTTCAATACCATAAATGTATATAGAAAGCATTCTAAATAAAGTACAAAGCTTACAAAAGAGAAGTGAAGAGATACAAGCCATCACGACTCTTCCGAGAGCTTCCGGACTCCGTTTTCTACTCTATTCCTATTCACTAGCTGAGAACACTAAACTCTTGAGAGAATATGAGAGAGCTCTTGCTTGAGGGTGTGAGTGAAGTGGAATGTCAACGGCCTTTTTATAGCCTCCCAATGACGGTTGTGACGGTTGAAATGGTCGGAAAATACTCTCCAACCATCATTGGGGGCTAATACACACCGTCAGGCGAAACCCTGGATCGGATGGGTGCTGAGGAGGTTCGGCCGAACCTGGGGCAGCCCCAACCAGCCCAGGTTTTGGCTGGTGGCCCCTCTGTTTCTTCTTTTCGTAGACTTGTGAATTTTTTCCCAATTCGTCGTGTCATGGTCTGAGTTCTTGGCCCATTCATGCATAAGTCAGATTCTCGACATCGTCCGATTGATTTATCGTCTGAATTTGTGTTGATTCTCCTCCACTTAATGGTCTATTCTCTGCAAATGTTAGTAACCTAATACTAATGGAATACTACCTCCGTTTTTTAATAGATGACGCCATTACTTTTCGTACATGTTTGACCATTCGTCTTATTCAAAAAAAAATTACGTAATTATAATTTATTTGTTATGAGTTTTTTATCACTCATAGTACTTTAAGTGTGATTTAATTTTATACATTTGCATTAATATTTTGAATAAGACGAATATCAAACATGTAAGAAATAGTCAACGGCGTCATCTATTAAAAAACGGAGGGAGTATTATTATTCTCTAACATGGATATGCATTGCAAGCATAACTAGTTCTCCTCTATTTCGGTAATATTGACGGTCGAAACTGATCGCTAACAAGATCGTCAACAACGAGATCTATCGTCGAATAGGGCTTCGGCTTCCTTCGGGTTGTCTCTCGATGTGGCTGGTGGCTATGGCTCGCCAATTCCGATGCCCCTTCTCCGTGAGGGGCCTTGTATTTATAGCGATGAAGTAGAACTAGAAGAAATAGAACAAATAGGGGCTAAAGAGAAATTGTCTTGCGGGAAATAGGATTTTTGACACTTTCTATCCCGAGAAGATATTTTCTTTGCAAATTCGTCATATTTCCTTAGTCAAAGGATACTTTCCAACAATCATAGATATATGGTATTTTCGTGATACCACGAACCCAAGTATAGGAGGCATGTCATATCCTTGACACTGACAATTTTTAGAAACAAATCATTCAAAATGTTTCCAAAATCTGAACCTTTTAGCCATGCTAGCCAGCCTGTCATTGCGAAAACCAAACTCACAACTGTGGCGCCTTGCAGTTTTGTCTCGCCCGTCAGTCATGTCAACTATATCGACATGGTCAAATAAAAACGCTGTCACACCAGCCAGACCAGCGTGACAATGTTATTTTGCCATGTCTATCCGACTGACGTGGCTAAATTAATTCAGATCTTGGAAATAAGTTTTGAAAGATTTGTTTTAAAATTGAAAATTAAAAATTTTCAAACAACAAAAAAAAATTCGAAGAGTGACAGAGGTTGAAGGCTTCTCTGGAACGATGATTTTGAAAATGATCCGAACCTGCTCAGACCAGTTACAACTGCAATTTAGTGACAGCAGCCCGCTATCTGATCTGCAATTTTTTAACAAATATGGGTTTTAAAATTGAGTGCTACAATACCAATGACGGTAAACATATTTGATTTTTTTTTGCAAACACAATATCTTTAATCATATTAATAACAATTGGATGCAACAGTTTTAATATGACAGAAGTTGCGGCCTGCGTTCGTTGTTATGTGTTGCAACAACTAACTCTCCCACGCACTGAAAATAGGCGGTCAATTAATACATGATTTTTTTAAGATAATCACGCAACTAACTCTCCCACGCACTAAAGTATTAGCTAATTTTTTTAAGATAATAAATTAATATGATTTTTTTTAAGTAACTTTTCGTAAACTCACTGTTTAGCAAGGGGGAGGAGGGATGGTACAGGGGCCGCGGTCTGCGGACTGCGGTACAGCTTCTGTCGCAACGAGAAGGCAACCTGACTACCTGAGCGCCCCCAATGGAAGGCAACTAAAGGCAACCTGAGGCGCCCAACGAGACGGAGCAGCAATCCATTACCAGTTCAACCATTGTAACTAAGGCTAGCCATTTTCAGCCTTTTCAAAATTTAATCAAAATTCAAGAAAGTTGACAATATCATCAAGTTTTAATATGATAGGCTCAACATGATGTTGTTAAATTATTTAGACATGACCAATATTTGATAACAAACTAAATACCGTCATATATTTATCAATTTTACTAAACAACGATAAGGTTTAAAATGGCATGAATCTTAACAGATCCTAACGTATTATTACTTCTTCTTTTTTTTTTATGACGTTAAACTAACCAACACGAATATTAAAGGATGGGTATTATTTGCGTGCCAAACAAATCAAACGCAAAGAGGGGAGAACAGATCAAATCATTTCAAAGAAGGAATGAGCACGTATGTTTGAATTATCGGATGATTTTTAGTGCTTTTAGCGAGTCTTTCTGATCTTCTTCTTATATAAATTTCATGAAACTCGTTATCCTACAAGTATCCCATACTTGTAATTCCGGGTAATTCCGGGGTGGATACGCCACTTTAGATCTGAGCTCAAGATTAACTTCAAACGTTAGTCTTGAAATAAAAATTATGTTGCCACTCGGAGAAATATAACAGTACTTTGTTTTATAAATGTTTCAGGGATAGTACTCGATTTAGAAGTTACCATATAGGAAAATTTGCTACAGGGCATCCAAAAAACGTGTATATTAGCTGGTAGACACCAAAAAAAAACCAAATTTGTATTGGACACCACAAAATCTAGTAATTAGCCATCGGACACTTGTAGCATTACTTTATTATTTTTGGAGGAATTGGAGAGAGAAATACTCATTAAAGACAAATTTGCCCTTGGTTGAACTTGCTCCCTGGTTGACGCTGAACAGCGGAGGTCACCGGAGGAGGAAGCCGAGCAGAGCCGGTGCTTAAGCAAACAACCTAGTATGGTCGCATCCCCACCAATGATGCAAACCATACCCCTACACACAAGCAAACAACACACGATCTAGAATCTAACGAACTACTCTTTCGGGAAGGATTAGGTTTAGGTAAACTCCGGGAAAACTTCACTTGATCTTCGCGGAACGACGACTCTGAACTGACCTTCTCTTTCTTTGCTGCACGAAGCTTGATGCTTGACTAGACTTCCGAACAGACACGAAGCTGACAGTTTGTCCTCCACGGTTTAACAACTATAAGAATTGGAGGGACAGGGAGGAGAATTTTCAAAACCGTTTCACAAAGAAATGCCAAAAGGCGAGAGGAGACATTTTGTAAATAGGGTTTTCAGAAAGCTTGTCCTTAGGGTTTGACCATTTGGCTCAACCTACAGTCGAGTTGGCTCTGATACCACTTTGTCACGCCCAGAAATTTAGCCCAAATTTCCAGACTATTTTGTGTATTAAATCCCTGTCCAGGACCAGCCAGGGTACACAAAACGACAAGTAATATACAGTTCCAAACGTAAATAAAGCGTAAAATACTTACAGAAGAGGCTCTTAGTCCTCGCACTGAAAAGAAACGACAGCAGCGGAAAAAGGCGATCCTAGCGGGGCTTCAGCTCCGCTCCACAGGCAAAACTCGACTAGGGTCTGAGCTTTGGTCCTCTAACTTCATCCTCAGCTCAGAAGCACTACACTTCTGAAAAAGGGGGAATAATAGCAAGGCTGAGTACAACCACCGTACTCAGCAAGCCACATCAATGATGCAGACGTGCAAAGGGATACAAGGAGGGGTTTGTGGCTATTTGCATAAAGGCGGTTGTAAAACATTTTATTGAGCAAAACAGTAAAACAGTTGATTAATTAAAGTAAATTAGATCTCCACTGATCAACGCTACACCACGTTGAACAGGCCCAACCAACCCACCTGAATTACAGTGCATTGGGTCGATTTATTAGGGGTGAGACTAATCACGGTGAATCTGGTCGATCGCCCATAACCGCGGGCACGGCTATTCGAATAGTTTTACTCTGGCCAGAGGTGCACAACTGTACCCATAAGACACAATCCACCGGCATGTCACCGTGCCCGGCCGGACACGTCACCATGTCGAGTGATTGTGACAAGACCCTCCATATAACCCCCTCTGACCAAGCACACCACACCTCAGGTTTCACCCCCGCCCCCAGCAAGCAGCGGGCAGTCCCCTCTCGTGCCTAGGCAAATCAGAAAGCCGCACAGGCCGTCGCAGGGCCCATCCGAACTCCATCACGCTCACCCTTGCCTGGATGCGTCAGCCAGCGGAAAGCTATACTTCAAATCAGGCAGTTACCCATTCCCGCTTGTGGCAAGCGCTGTATGTCTTCCAGGGTTTCCCGCGAACCGGTCCTTAATTGCCATGGGTGCAACAGCAAAACCATGAACCCACAGCCCACCATTCAGTCGCGTTTTAGTTGGATAATTACGACCATGAAACATGGCCGGATGTCTCGAGCACGCAGCTCGTCATGATACTAACATGTCTAATACTGCAATTATCCCATCAACTGAGCTAGTGGTAATTAAGCATGGCTAAGCATAAAGTTCTAGCTAGGTCATCATAGTAACCCAAGCTAGTCGATCTATCACCCAAAGTTGACAAATGACAGATATCAAATAATATGGCACAAGCAAGCAGATAGGTGAACCTTATTCCCATGTAATTAGCAAAACGGTGCATATTTATTTGCAGATGGAAAACGTTTGTAAAGTAGGGTCAAAATGCTCAAGGGGAATGTGTGACTTGCCTTGCCGTGCCGCCGCTGTTGGTGTGCCGTGTGCGTGCCGTTGCTGGCCGTGCCGCCTGTCGGCCGTGCCGAGCGGGCAAACCCTAGCATCGCTCGGTCGGTTTCGTGACCGACCTGGGCTGCCGGTTTCGTGAACCGACGGTGGACCGCCCGCGTGGTCCCAGACCATGGTAGGTCAGCTCCTTGAGCTACTGACCCGTGGGGTCCGCCTGCCGGCGCCATCCCTCCTTGTTGTTGTTCACCCTCGAGCGTTAATGCGTAATAATTGAATAAGCACTTTTTGTTTATAGTAAAAACACAGTAAAGCTTCCAAAATTCCTTTCTAAATCATTCAAGCTCCATTTTAATTCATAAGTCTCAATAAATTTATAAAAATGTCTAGAATCCATTAAAATGGTTTTGTTTCTTGTTTAGTATATTTATAGCATGTTTTGAGTGCGTGCTTTGTTTGTCGTATAGAATTCCGCGGTTCCGGAGCTCCCGTTTATTACGAAGTGGTCACTAAAGTTCCTCCAGCTCAGGAGCAAGGCAAGTCATACATACGCATTGATCATATTGTACCTATTTTGTAAATTCCTCGCTTTTTTCTTAAAATCGCATTGTTTTATAATGTCACAAGGGATGGATACGTAATGTAACTCAGCCTTTGTTATTCTATATCATTGATAGCTTGGGATATAAAATGATTAGATGATTGGTTTAGGTGATGCTTAGCCATGCTTAGATCAATTAGTACACTATGGGTTCCACACTAATTCTTAGTCCTTAATTTAATGATGGATTACCACCATGATATTAATTAAACTAAAACATGACAAATGGTGGGTTGTGGGTGCATGGTTTTGATAGTAGCACCCCTTGGCAATTAAGGACCTGTTCTTGGGAAACTCTGGAAGAATTACCCGTACTTACCACAAGTCAACGTGGGCAATGATTGGATTTGGAGTGTAGCTTCTTTCTAACTGAGTACCAACGATAGGGTGGGCGTGATGAAGTAGGATGGGTCCTGCGACGACCTCTGCTACTTCCGAATCCACCTAGGCACGAGTGGGGGTTGTCCACTGCTGGTTTAGGGGTGGGGGCAAAACCTGAGGTGGGTACGATTTGTTAGGGAGGGTTATATGAAGGGTCATGTCAGAACCTCTTTCCAAGGTAGCATGGTGGTATTGAGGCGCATGGTACCATGTCGTGGGGCTGTCTTGTGGGTAAAGTTGTACACCTCTGATCAGAGTAAAGCTATTCAAATAGTCGTGCCCGCGGCTATGGGCAGTCAACCAGATTCCCCGTGATTAGTCTCACCTTAATAATTTGATATATTGAACTGGTTTAGTGTTGGGCATGTTTCAATGTGATTTAGCATTGAGCAGTGATGTTTAATATTGATTAATTTATATCTACTGTTTTACTATATTCAAATTGTGATTAGAAAATGCTGCTTATGCAAATAAGCCATAGCTCTCCTTTGGTATTATTCTGCATCGTGCCTTCTATTGGTTGTTGTTATGGCTTGTTAAGTATAGTGGGTAGTACTCAGTCTTATTTTATTTTTCCCCCAACACTTAGAAGCAGAGTATTATTCGGATGAAGATTATTGGGAAGAGTAGGCTTGTTGCGGTCTTGCGGACGTCAAGGATGCCTGTGGATTTGGAGACGCTATGTTTTCCCAAGAGATGGATGATTAGCTAATTCGATTATTTATTTCCGCTGCATATATAAGACTTATTTATATTTTTGTAAGACATGGATCTGTGTATTAATATTGTCGTTTGTGTATTTTGGCTAGTCTGAACAGGGATTTCAATACACATTCTACTTGAAATTCATGTCAGCGAATTTTTTGGACGTGACAGGCTGCTAGCTGGGAGTCTGGGACCCCTGAGCTCTAGCTCCTGCCCGCCCGTCGCCCATCATGGCATGGTCGTAGGACCCAACCAGCGGCCTTTTCTTGGCTTCCTGTATGTATCTATGCTGATCTAGCTCATTTGTGATTAGTGAATCCATAAATGTTCCACTGCCAATTTGTGATTTTATTGGCAATGAAGTCCATCCAATGGGTGAGAGTCGGTTGAATCTCTCTCCAAACGCGATGATGAGCTACTCCCGACTTGGTGGTGTTTGAATGTTCTGAAGATGAAGATGAAGATGAAGATAAGGATTAAGTTTTTCACGCAAAACGATGTGGTAATAGCGTGTGATTAATTGAGTTTTAATTACGAACTTGAAAAATAAATTAATCTTATATTTTAGAACAACTTTCATATAGAAAGTTTTCGCACCAAACACACCGTTTAGCAGTTTGAAAAGCGTGCCACGAGTTTCTAAAAATTTATCCAACTTTTGTTGGAGAAAAGAACAGGATGGTGCTAGATGCTTATTGTATTGCAAAGCATGTCATAAAGATTGACAAAACAGCCGCTATAACATACTCCCTCCGTTTCGTTTTATTTGACACCGTTGACTTTTTAGCACATGTTTGACCGCTCGTCTTATTCAAAAAATTTAAATAATTATTAATTCTTTTCCTATCATTTAATTCATTGTTAAATATACTTTAAAATTCAGGTGACGCGAGGATGAGAGGCTGGCTTGCAAGGCATCTCAAGTGGAGTAAATTCTGAACTGATCTGATAAGGATATCTGAATATACTATCTCTGTTTTTTAATAGATGATACCGTTGACTTTTTATCACATGTTTGACCATTCGTCTTATTCAAAAAATTTACGTAATTATAATTTTTTTTGTTGTGAGTTGTTTTATCACTCAAAGTACTTTAAGCATGATTTATATCTATACATTTACATAAAAATTTTTGAATAAGACGAATGGTCAAACGTATGTTTAAAAGTCAACGGCGTCATCTATTAAAAAACGGAGGGAGCACTATGTGACATGCTATAGGGATGCTGTGCTGAGCTGGGTGAATGGACCTGTGGCCAGTGTGCACTGCAAGTACACGGCAATGCAAAGCCACACTACACATAACATTGCTTGCAAGCAGCGTGGTGCTATGTGCGACAAAAAGATACACATTTTTGCAGAGATGGAAAATCAACAAAAAGAAAAAAAACAACCTGAGTTAGGCTTGCAAGCAACATGCAGGGGTTAATTCATCTACTTGAGTGTTTCTTTTCTTCTTAATTTTTTTTTTCTGTTTTGTTGGGACAGAATGATACTCCCTCCCTTCATAAAAACCCATGTGACACATCCTGTTACAACGAATTTAAAAAGAATGTATCACATTCAGTTTTAGATTCGTTTTTCGTGTAACGGAGAGAGTAGATGTGAAGATGAGTAATACACCCAAATCCACATGAGAAGCCTCTTTTTTAGGAGTGCGCCGTTGTCCTTTCCATTTGTAATGATCAAACCATTTTTTTTTCTTGGTGTCAGCTATAACGAAGTGACACATGGCACCATTTTCCCGAAGACGCTATTAGTTCCATGCTTTTCCACCGTTTCTTCTTCTCCCCTACAATATATGTGCTTACTTAGGATTACGCATCTGTAAAATGTACTCTGCTCACAAGTCATGAACTCACAATATATCGAACGCTTGAAATATGGTCTTAAACGTACAACAAAAGCTCATAAGCGTACAGATTAACACACTTTTGTCCATTCATGGAATGTAATCTCACCACGATGGACTGATTACAGGGACAAAGAATCTCGAGAAAGAAAGAAAAAAAAAACGGTCCATGATGATTGGGTACGGCCTAGCCCATAATGGTCTGCTCGATATTATCAACCTATGAAGCCCATAAGCTTATTTCCAGCAACTTAATTGGATTGTTGTCACGAATTAGTTATTAGTTGTTCCCTACCTCTCTAAAACTATATTTTCTAAAAAGGAACTTCCTTATACATTTAGATCCACTCATTCTAAGTTATTCATTCATTAAGTTTATTTATCAATATATTTAATTTGTATATATAATCGTATGGATAATCTTCTACAATAATCTGGTTCAGCATGGACCTTTTCCAGTGGTACCAAAACTTTTGCACCGGAAAAAAAAAATCGAACTCCGGTCGCTACAGCTCTGTGAAATCTCTTCGAGTTGCCACTTCCATTGTGACCGGCTGTAAATTGTTTTTAATCTTAACAATTGTGCTAGAGGAGAGGCTAGATGCAGCTCAATAGAGGTAGGGTGAGTTCAACCTTTTCTGGCGAACACACGAAAGAATTACACGCCAATATATTAAAAAAAAGAGTTTTTTTACACAACACAATCAGCCAGACCGGTCTAAACTTTTTTTTTTCCTTGGATTGCGTTTTGTAACAAAAACTCTTTTTCTCCCTTCCCCTGATTTAATTAGACCGGTCATCTTTACACTTCACCCGCAGACCGGTCTAAACCAAACCAGGGGAAGAGAGAAAAAGCAAAACAAAAGCTGCAGCAAGGAAAAGGAGAAAAAAACTAGTACGATGCCTAAGCGCAACTCTGATCAGCTGGTGAGTTCAAAGTGAAAAGATGAAATACAGAGTGTCCAAACTAAAACTTGGATAATAAAAGATGGTCCAAACTGCAATTTACTCAAGTAAAATAGTAGAAAATAAGAGTGCACACAATTATAATACAATTTGAGGAAATATTGATGTTCTATTTCCCCGTATCATTTTAAGTGTAGTTGTGGGTTTCTATGTCCAACGTTTCACCGTCTTATTTAATTTGTTTATAATTAGTATTTTTTATTGTTATTAGATGATAAAATATGAATAGTACTTCATGCGTGACTTATTTTTTATAAATTTTTTTTAAATAAAACAGATGTTGAAACGTTAGACATATGAACCCACAACTGCACTTAGAGCAAATATAATAGAGGGCTGTAAGAAGATCAAATGCTGAGGTGGATAAGAGAGGAGATGAGAGAGATGAGAAACGGGCTATAAGCTTGCAGCCAGCTTAAGCACAGGAACCAAGAAAATCTGTGAGACAGACAGGTGGGCCATATATTTATAGTGAAGAATTAACCATTATACGAGTGAGCTAAGAAATAAGCCATAAAAATCTATGCAGTCAGCAGCTGGTTGTATTATTAGCCTTCTCTTGAAATGAGATACTAGCTATAATTACAGAGGAATACACCGTTTAATTTCTCTAGCATTGCCGTCAAATCTGCTCCGTGCAATGCCATTCACGAGATGGAATTAGGTGTAGCACTGTAGCTAGTAGTGCCTTTTGGGACACGTGGGGGCCATGGCTGCACTGCTCACCTCTGGGGATTTGCTTCCACGTCAGAGACACACAACATGCTAGCTTCATGTGCCAGCAAAGCTTACGTGTACGGCCCTGATTCCTCCCATCACATATTCCAAGTGCTCCTTTTTTACTTTTCTTTTCTTTTTCTTTTTACAAAAGCCACATATATTGCACGTGTTTTGTCTGTACTCTCGATTGGCTACTTTGCACAAGAAGACGCACCACATTCACACTTGTAACATGCTTATGATCTGGACTTTCTGTAGTTTTTAATATTAACCACGGAAACGGGGCATTTTTTTGTTCTAAAAAAAGGAAACAGGGCATTTTCCACGTATGAAATTTGGGGTGAGGTGGGAGGGGAAGAATTAAACATGGCCAAAGCCATTGAATATGTATAAGTACACGAAACATTCAAACCAAAATTCCCTCCGCGCTCATTCCTGGAATTTAAAATTTGTACATGAATATACACATTTCTTGGATAATAATTAGAATGCACATAAATCTAAATATTTTTAAGGGCTGTTCACTTTGATGCCATTTCAAACCATATTACCATACCATTTTTTTAAAGTTGACAAAAATGTGCATATGTTTGGTTTCTTACCAAACTTTGGTAAATATACCAAAAATTTGGCAACTGCACAATAATGACTAAAATTTGGTACCATGTATGTTGCCAACAAAGTGAACGCATCCAAAATAGCTAGCTATCTTGCCAAAATTTGGCAATACTGCCAATCGTGGTAAGATTTATTTTGGCATCAAAGTGAACAACCCCTTAACCATCCAGAAGCTTGGGAATGGCATTTAACGATTCAAGAATTCAAAATTTAACTAACGGTGGGAACTAATGAAAATATTTTTTTCCTTGCTAGCTAACCTATAAAAGTACTTATATTTTACAACAGAGGAAATATTTTGTACTCGCTCCGTCCCTAAATATTCGACGCCGTTGACTTTTTAAAACATATTTGACCGTTTCTCTTATTAAAAACTTTTGTGAATATTATTCAAAAACTTGAGTAGTAATAGTATATTTAACGATGAATCAAATGATGGAAAATAATTAAAAAATACTCAAATTTTTTAAATAAGACGAACGGTCAAATATATTTTAAATAGTTAACGGCGTGAAATATTTAGGGACGGAGGGAGTATGAAAATTCATCGTTGTGGTTAGTAATTAGGAACAGATCCTGGTGAAGGATTAAACAATTGAGTTAAATTAAGCTATTGATGAATGAGCTTAATTATATCAAATGACGCAGGCTGTTGATCATGAATCAAGCCATCAGGCACCGTACGTTCTTATCAGCTTATCGGACAGGCTACTTTCTCATTTTTCATGAACTCGTTTTCCGAAGTACTAAACGAGCAAAAGCATTTTATATAGAAGTTTCTTGAAAATCAAATAATTTTATTTTTCAAGTTTATAGTAAAATTAGTAGTATTTAATTAATCATATGCTAATGACACATCACGCTTCCCGTGATGTAATAAGCTCAAACCCAACCTCACGCCGAAATTACGCCTTAAGGCATGGCTAATCCATTTATATGATGATCCTACGAATTTGGTTAAATAGCTCAATCTTTCGGAAAATGCTTGGTGTCACACGTCCTACGGGAAGACAAACATCGGACGCCAGCTTCCTCTTCTATACTAGTCTAAAGTTGATTCACCTTTCCCGGTGTTTTTCCTGATTTCTCTTTCTCTATTACTTTTCCTCAGCTGCATGCATGCACAACTTGCATAAAAGCATATAGGAACATGCAAATTAGAGACATGATCTTTAAAATCATTTTTCTTCCAAACTAATTATGCGATTCATGATCCGATTATTGTGGTGTATTTGTTGTTATTAAATCTTTACAATGAGATCTTGCATGATTATATTCTGATGAAAAAAAATATATGTTTCAACTGTTAAAATTCAGTGTTTCACTCAATGAGAAACAAATGTTTCAATTAGAATTGGACTATGTTGCACTTTAAAGTTTCTTTTGTTGCAATGGGTTTTTGAAATGTCACATATGGTACTACCATAGGTTGCAATAAGCATTTCACGATGTTTCACTAGTTTATTTTATCAAAATATAGCCATGTGAGATTTTGTTATAAAGATTTTATTATAACAAATCCAATGATGTAATCAAATCACAGATCAAATATATATTTTAAGAGAAAAGAGTTCAAAGAATAAAAATATATGTGTACATTATAATACAGTACTAGTAGCCGTACATGCTGCATACATAGGCTAGCACATGTGGCTGCATGCTCTTGCGCCTTAAATGTAGTGCTAGGTGCGCTGCTACTAAGGGCTATGAGAGGCGTCCGATATTTCGTTTTTTATCAGACGTCCGATGGGTAGCCTCCTCCATTTTTTTGCGGATAAGTTTTCACAAGCTTGGGGTTGGAGTCCATGCTTAATAGTGTGTGTGATGTGTGCATCCAAATGAAAGCTCAGTTGTTATCAAGTACTCCTACTTCTCCATGTACTATTAACTCTGCTATATCATTAAGAAATCGACCTGAATTATGGCGAGCAAAGACTGAAATACTAAGAATTGTTAAATAGATCAAAGCAATTATGCAACCTGTCCACTCTGATTTCACGGAAAAACACAGACACACAATAAAAATTAAGTAAGTACTCAATGATACTTTACACCTTTACAGCCTCATACAAAGTTGGTAATCCAAAAGCTTTGGTCGTCCTAACCAAAATAACCAATTAATCCCTCTCTGATCACTCCACAAAAAGTAAGTACTAGCTCAACAATTTTTTTTCCCTTTACAACATGGCATGCCACCCCTAAAAATTTAAAACAGTACAACCATTAAACAATTCCAATTTCTCTTATGGAGGATGTGTAAGCTTGCTAGCTTGTTGAACTTGATTTGCTATGCTTGTGTTAGGAAACCTAGGATCAAATAATAATGGTGAGTTTTTATCCAGATAATAAGGATAACCAACGATAGAACTAGCATGTAGAAATTTTGTAGAGCCTGACTAGATAATACTAGCATCCCGCATACTTTGGTGTGGCAGCTCGAGCAACTATATATTGACGCAGCTGATTCCACCACCAGGTTAGAGTAAAAAAGTTGGTAACTGAACCACATTTTGCCATCACTTTTTGGTGCAGTACATGCATGTGCGGTACGGTGGAACCAACCAACCGATCTTATATGATGTTTTCAGTATATTTTTTGCGTACATACGAGAAGTATATATATCTTTGATGTAACACTATGATACTAGAGTACCGTCTAATATATTCTTTTCTAGTGTTTTACGCTAACAAAAATGGTCCACTTTTTAACATGATCATATCCCTTATAGGTTGTGCACATCTCGATCACGAAATGCCAAAAATCTGAACAGTGACAATAGATCATGTCTACTGCACAAACCTAAGTGATGACCAAAAGAAGTTTTCTTGAGTGACGAAACCCACCATATGTGGCTGGCATCCAACGTACTACGACATTGTAGCGTGACATACCCAATGCCCATTTGCCGCGCACCGGTTATTAAGCTGATCAGACACCTGCCTAGTGTCAATATTATTAATTGTTTCTTGGTCCGTGACTAGAATAGTAGTAAAAATTGCTGGCAAACCAATTCCATCTTATTGTGATAGAAATTAAGAGAAATAAATAAGCTTAATTTAGTTAATATATAACAAAAGTTATTTGTAAAATTCCAACCATTCTATTTATTTGGAAAATATCCAAAAGATTAAATGAGAATAGAATATTTCCACCTCGCCTAAGTAGAGATATTTTACAAATAAAGAGGAAACTAATAAATTTAGTTAGAAAATAAGATAAAATAAAATATTTTTGATACCAAAATATTTGGTTTTTTGATAACCTGCTACACTTTTGCTACCATTTTTTCGGGGCAATAATGCATTGTGGATAGACACACCAACCTAACCAACCAACCACAAATGGTTTGATCTTTGTAGTGAGCATTTTTCATACGCACAAGAAGTAAATTTTGGCGCAATATATATACTACTACAATACAACTAGATACCAGGTAATTATATATACTACAATATTCTGATTTTTGCACTCCTACAGAAACACACAAAGGATATGATACTATAGGTGCTGGAACAGTTAAAACCGGCACCTATAGTGCTTTTCCCACCACAAACGCATGCCCGCAGAGCACCATTGACTAGAACCGGCATCTTTGTAAAGAAATAAGGGCCGGTTTTAGAGAAAAACCAGCATCAATACTATATGTGTTGTTTTTTTTTAAAAAAAAACTGACACATATAATATATTATAGGTTTTGGTACACCCGTAATAACCGAGCTGAGCTTAGCCGAGCCGGCCACACGAGTGGATAAGAAGAGGGAGGGGCGGAGTGGGCATCCTTATCCACTCCACTCACCTCCCAGCCATGAGGGCGCCACGGTCGGTGTTGATCTCTCAGGGTCGGTGTGAGCCACCGAGGCCATGGCATGCAAGGTGCTACTGTGGGTGGCACCCTCAGAAGAGGTAGAGCGGCGCTGGCAACTAGGATGATCGGCGGAGCAGTCCTGGCGCCTGGGCGGGTCCATAGTAGAAAAAACCGGACCGGACCGGCGGTTCGACCGGAAAAAACCGGAACCAGACCTTAACACGGTTCGGTTTGCTTCAAAGACTGGACATGCATTCAGACCGCTTTGAACCGGCTGAACCGGCCGGTTTTTACATGAACCGGACATTAAACCGCAACTGGTTGGACCGGTTAACCTGCAAATGGGCCATAGATGGGCTGCCTGGAGGCCCATTTGATCAATGATATCCTTTTTTTCCGCAAAAATAGCACGGAGTGGCGTGTTTGGTGGGAATCGAACCCTGGGCAATGAACTCACAGAGGCTAAGCCTAACCATTATGCTATTGCACCACATGTGAATAGAAGGGAACAACAGTATACATGTACACATCTGAACCGCGGTTCGACCGTCCGACCCGCCGGTCAGACCGGTGGACCGGTGAACAAGAGATTGGCCGGGTCACCCACCGGTCCGGGTTTTTCTACTATGGGCGGGTCTGGTGGAAACCATGGATAGGCGGTGACCAAAGATGGGCGTGGGCCGTTTCCTGCGGTGACGGCGGCATCGGCGGCTTCCCGTGGTGGATCCGGCGGTGACGGCGGCGTAAGCAACTTCCCGTGGTGGATCCTCGAGTGTCGGTGACTTCCCATGGCAGTGGCGACGGCGGTGGTGGAGAAGGAGGCTGGCCCCTCCTCCTATCCATTCGGTGACGGTGGTGGTAGTGGATGTTCTTGATGTGTTCAATACTGTAGTGTTTTTGGATGTTCTTGATGTGTTTATGTGTTCTTGGATACGGATTAATATTGATGCACTCTGGTCGAGGCGAAGGGGAGCTGCTTGATGCATCGAGCCGGCTTTTTCGTTTTTGCATTTCTAGAACCTCAATGGTGTCGGTTCCTAAACTGACACCTTTCAGTTCTCCTCAAATGTGCTGCCTACTAGGTGCCAGTTGAAAAATCCGGCGCCTATGGTCAGTTCCAAACGGGTACCTATCCACTTTTCTATAGTAGTGTTCATGTGTTAATTTATGTTTCTTAAACAATAAATATGGTTCACTTTCCTGTTTTCACCAATGATGTGATCACCCCCTCGCAGGTCCTGTGCATCGAGCATGCAATGCCAAAAATTATCTACAGTGACAATAGATCCTGTCCACTACACCAACCCAGGAGACGACGACGCATAGGTCACACCTGCACAAAAAGTTGCTTGCAAAATCTTGGGGACAATATATATATACTACTGTATATGACTTATTACAAAGTGAGTTTTTCTTTTATTAGATACTACAAATGGGTAACTTTTTTTCTGTCAGTACTGGCAGTGAAATACGCCTGATTCCTGAAGGGAAGCTGCTGCCTCCTTAATTTTCAACTCCTAAAACAAGCTAGAAATATGAGAAGGAACTCGATCCACATATATTAATGTTTATTAAGAGATGGAGAGTGAGACTCGAGCCCGGGTTACGCTAGCTAGTCCATCAACTTGTGATACTAGTCGAAAAGATTTGAGCTAGTCTTGCTCTCAATTTAATTTTGAACCCCTTTTCCGTTTGAAAATACTTCCTGATCATTTTTAGTACTGGACATCGATGCATTGTCTTCGATAATCACATATATATATGACCATTACTTTTTTTTTTTGGAGGACATATATGACCATTACTTGATGTTGTACATTTATGAATAGTTTTTAAAGTGCCGTTCTGGAAAATGTTTTTCATGATGAATTTATACCGTGGCACATCTACAATATGTATTTACAAGAAAATATGGTAGGCACAAAACACAGGAACACATACACTATCGAAGATTGCAGACAAGCGCATCTTTTCAGGACAAATAAAAAGCTGACACATATATGCGAGGAGAGGGGTCTATCGAGCGTGTGCTAAGATGCATGGTGATCAGTATATAGATTCTGTACTGTAGCTGCATGAAATTGGACTCGGGAGATCGATCAAATCCCTCGGTTCTGGTGATCATTTTCTGCACAAGAAATGGGCTGTGCAGGCTGGCATGTGTCATTGTTGCATGTCCTATATCATCTTTAGGTTTGGAAAAATGACAACTCGAATGACATTATTATTAGCCTCAATATTTACGAGCATCTGAATGTGTTGTGGATCACTATATCATGACTCCACCACGTACACAGCTTCAAGTAGTTCTAGATTAGAACTTACAGGACCGTCTATAATAGAGTCCTACATACTATATAAACCAGTAATATGTGATCGAGTTACGTACGCTGGAAGTAGATAATTAATCACGAAAGAGAAAAATGAACTCATATGCCAGTGAGTTGAGACCACACTATTGCGACTTGTAAGCTTGACGATAGAGAGGGGTTGGAGCCTTGGAGGTGGTGGATTCAGCAGCCGGCATGGTCAAGGTCATCAGAGATGTTAGATCCAAATGACAAGTACTCCAGAAGAGTTAGGGAGGTTGGCTGGAGGCATTGGGGACTACCTCTACTAGAAAAACCATTTTCACAGACGTTGGTTTTTTTCTTAGGCGGGTATCGCCCTAGGAGACAAATGGCCGCCTACGAAAATGACATCTGTGGGGGTGAGATTAATTATTGCCCGCCTGCGCTCTTAAGAAGTCCGCCTACGAAAATACCTTTATTTTTGCAGGTGGACCTCTTAAGAGCTCCGCCTGTGAAAATATATTTTTGCAGACGGAGCTTTTAAGAGGTCTGCCTACAAAAAGGTGGACGATATTAAAAATGTCGCTGCCCACCACCAAAATCGCTAAGTCCCACACCAAACACCTCTCCCTCTCCGCCTCTTTCTCTCCCTCTCTCCTGTCCTCCCCTCTCTCCCACCTCTACTCTCCCGGGAGCTATGGCGGCGGCGGCTACCGGTGGCGGTGACGGCTGACGGCGCGGAGGTGGCGGCTACCGGTGGGAGGTGGAGGGTACATGGGCGGGCGGTGTCTCCCCTTAATCAGGAGAAGTTTGAGGAAAGTTGATAGTTTGGAAAAAAAGTTGAGAGTTTATGTGAGTAGGAAAGTTTTGGATGTGATGTGATGTAATGAAAAGTAAGAGTTTGGGAAAAATTTAGTGTGAACTAAACAGGGCCTATATGTATTTACAAGAAAATATGGTAGGCACAAAACACAGGTACACATATATACACTATCGAAGATTGCAGACAAGCGCATCTTTTCAGGACAAATAAAAAGCTGACACATATATGCGAGGAGAGGGGTCTATCGAGCGTGTGCTAGATGCAAGGTGATCAGTATATAGATTCTGCACTGTAGCTGCATGAAATTGGACTCGGGAGATCGATCAAATCCCTCGGTTCTGGTGATCATTTTCTGCACAAGAAATGGACTGGGCAGGCTGGCATGTCATTGTTGCATGTCCTATATCATCTTTAGTTAGGTTTGGAAAAATGACAACTCGAATGACATTATTATTAGCTTCAATATTTACGAGCATCTGAATATGTTGTGGATCACTATATCACGACTTGTCGGATCGATCGATCGTATAACCACGTACAGCTTCAAGTAGTTATACTATATAGATTAGAACTTACAGAACAGTACTATATAATAGAGTTCCTACGTAAACCAGTAATATGGGCCTGTTCACTTTAGTGCCATTTTCAACCTTACCAAATTTTGGTAAAGTTGCCAAAAAAGTGGCTATATTTAGTTTGCTGCCAAATTTTTGTAACTATATAAGAGGCATAGTTGCTAAAATTTTAGCAATGCCAAAATTTGGTAAGGTTTTTTTTGGCAGCAAAGTGAACAGGCCCTATGTGATCGAGAATCAGATAATCACGCAGGAGAAAAATGAACTCATGCCAGTGAGTCGACCACATTGTTGCGCCTTGTGAGCTCGACGATAGAGCGGCTTGGGGACTTGTTGAGAGTATAGCGCGGCTCAGCCCCTTCTCGCTGTTTGGAGTTTTATTTTAGCCGTCGTAGTTTTTTTTTCTAAGCTTCAGTTTTTTTATTTTGCTTTTTCTCTCTTCCCTTAACATAGGCCGGTCTCGCTGATTGTTTGGTGTAACTATAACTCTTTTCTTCTAATATATTAACGTGCGATTCTTTTACGCGTTCGTAAAAAAAAAAAACTTGTGAGCTTGACGATAGAGACTGGTTGGCGGAGGCGGTGGATTCAGCAGCCGGCATGGTCAAGGGCATCAGAGATGTTAGATCCAAATTAATGACAAGTAGTACTACTCCAGAAGAGTTATAGAGGGTTGGCTGGAGGCATTGGGAACTAATACCTATTTTTTTTGATCAAAACATATTGAGGGAGACCCACACGGTATATATTAAAGAAATAAAGTATTTACAAAGGCAAGCGCAAAAAAAAAAGAGAGAGAAAGAAACCTAAAACTAGAACTATAACTACCTATTAGTTGGCTAGCTTTCTCAGCAACGAGCGGCTTGTGCAACTCTTCCTTCCCGTCTCCTACATCGGCATCAAGGCAAATGCTACAGGATATAATAGGATTGTAGAGATAATAGTATAAATTTTAATAAATGAATTTATTACTCCCTCCATTCCATTTTAAGTACAATTGTGGGTTTTCGTGTCTAATTTTTGACCGTCCGTCTTATTTGAAAAATTTATGTGCAGCGCTTCCTTCCCTTCTCCTACATCGGCATTGAGGCAAATGCTCACAGGAAATAATATGATCGTGGAGATAATAGTACAAATTTTAATAAATGAATTTATTACTCTCTCCGTCCCATTTTAAGTGCAGTTGTGGGTTTTCCGTGTCCAACGTTTGACCATTCGTCTTATTTGAAAATTTTATGAAAAATATTTTTTTTAAAAAATAAGTCACTCATAAGTACTATATTCATGTTTTATATTGTAATAACAATAAAAATACTAATCATAAAAAATTTCAAATAAGACGAACGATCAAATGTTGGACACAGAATTCCACAACTGCAAAATGGAATGGAGGGAGTAATTGCTACATCCTCCGTTAAAAAAAAAAGGAAGACTTTATCAATTAATTTATGGCTATATGCAGGCAGTTTGACACAGAGGTAGTAGTAGAATCCAGTGTTGTCTTATATTATACATAACCAGGAGGATGACTACACTTCCAACTCTACCACACCCTCCATGTGACAGTGGGCAGGCAACTATAGCTTAGCAAGCTTAGGTCATGCATGTGAATATGTTGTACACTTTGTACACAGTGATTTTACCCTTCATTCCCTTCCACATCGACCTGGCCTGCCTAGTGAAGCCCAGCTACTATTATGTCCATGTATGTACGTTCTTGTTGCATCCGGCGCCGCTGCAGCAGCAATGCAATGCATCATCTCTCTATATGTAAAGACTACACTGGAGCTCATGTGATGTTTCACTGCAGGCAGATTGTTGTGTGCCTTTCACAGGCCCCTAGTATATATGGGTGCCCTAGCTTGCTTGATGTGATGTATGTTTCTTCTGCCAATTTAACAGTTTTATCTGTTTCAGCAAAAATGTTTTTAGCTTTCCAAAATTTTGGAAACTTTCTAGTAGAGGTTGAGCCATCATTTGACTGGTCAGCTTAAGTAATTAATATATAACCTCTATAGGTTGAACCTATTGGTTGATACTACAATACAAGTTTTGAAGAACACGTACGGCCGGTGCATTATTTTGCAATCTAAATTAACAAGTTGCGGAACAAAAACTAAAAACTAGTAGAAATTATACTTAAATGATCACCTATATGTACTGAAAACTTGGCGTGCGTGCATAAACATTACTATGCAATGATAAATTCATACATATACATGATGCTTCACGTTTGCCGACTTCAGCTATGAGCCTAGAGGCCCCTGTTGCGATTTGGAATGAAATGAATAACATAAAATTAATAAAGATATATATCACAATATCGCGGAGAAGTTCATTTGGTTTATTGGAGATCAAATATATAACAAGATCTTGCTTGATGTTACAGGCATGATTTACATTGTTGTTTGTAGCTTCAGCAAAAAAATAGCCGTGTCGTCAGCAACAAACAAAGAAGCTAGGGGCCGGAAAGCGAAAGATGCATGCACACACCCATTTTTTTCACCTGAACTGGTCTACTTTGCGAACCATAATTTGTCATCTAGATCGATTTGCATTTCAGTATACAAGCCATTTTTTCAAGGGGGTCAATTGAATCCATGCCATTAAAAATATACCGATTTAGATAAATACTACTATATTTCATCTATCTTATCAATGCCATTCAAATTCACACAAAATTTCAGCCGTGCCACTACTACCGTCATATTTTTCGTCACATCCTTTTCTCTCATCCTCCTTCCTCTTTTTTTTTTCTCTCCTCTCCGTCCCATCGAGGGTCGAAGACTCGAAGCAGGCCGCCGGCGAGTGCTCAAGGCGGTGCACTCTCCTCCTCTTCAACCAGTGTTGTACCACACAGCTGCACAGTTGGAGACACACCCCTCCCGCAGCAGCAATGGCGATGCCGACCAAGTTCGGTGATCAGCCACCGCAGCCCTCCCTAGGGTGGACCCCCAACCTCAACCTTCCCTTCCCCTCCCGCCCACGTAGCCGACCGTGGTGCCACTGCCGGCCCCGCGCTCGGGAGGACTCGCGCTTCCGCTACTGCCGCACCATCACCACGTTAGATCTAAGGTGGCCTTCCGCTTCCCGAATGACCAGCGCTTCGAGGGCGGCACGACTGGTGGTGTGATCGTAGAACAGGCTCACCGCCCCAGTGCTGGCGCGATGCTCGGGGTGCTCGAGAGTCTCACGACACTGTTGCTCTACTCCAATCGGCTCGTCGGCTCGCTCCCGCCACCGCTGGGCAGGCTGGCTGCTCTCCAGATGCTCCGCATCAGCAACAACTCGGCAATGTCGAGCCCTAGCCTTGTCGCGCTCGGTAGGCTCGCAAACCTCACCGTGTTCGAGCTCGTGTCCTGCAACCTCAACAACACGATCCCGAGGAGCCTCGGGAGGCTCGCCAAGGAGAGGGGAGGACGTGGGGATTGGAAGGACGACCGCCGCCACCGCCGTCACCAATGGCTTCGCCAACAATGTCCTAGAGACGCGCCCTCCTCACCAACTGCTGCATTTGAAATGAGGTGGAGAGAGATGGGGAAGAAAATAAGAGGGGATGATGGAGGAAGAAGATGGAACTGACATGTGGGTCCCATATCTAGGGTATTTTGGTCTATATGATGACGAAAAACGTGATGATGATGACGTGGTTCCAATTTTGTGCGATTTCAGATGGTATGGATACAATAAGACGAATTATAATGTTATTTATCTAAATCAGTATATTTTGGAATGCTACGGATTAACCCTTTGTTATACATAATAACTTGGTAGGTACCCTCCACCTTAAAATAAATAAATATATTAACATAAATATAGACGTTAGAGGTGCTTATATCAATATTTGCGTATAAAAGCTAATTTATTTTGGGAGGGAGAGTAGCATATATTTGTGCATATATATGCATTCCCATTAAATACGAAGAGATGTGCATTTTGTTTTTTCATGCATAGATTGCATAAATAGTCGGTCATTTGTTGCATTTGAAAAAACACCACAAGATAAGGCTGGAGACAGGAATTACACGTCAGGCCCTAAAGTATTCCTTCCATCTGACAACACGCGATTCTCTAACCACAGTGCCAATCGATGCGTCTGCACCTGTAAGTTGAAGAATAATAACAAATTTAATGTCCCCTCTGGTGCTAGCTAGCTAGGAGTATTTGTTTATATCATTTACAAACAAACAAATAACTAATTAACGCCAATTATAATTTTCTAGAAAACAAAATTATCAGGAGTACACTTCACTTGGACAGGTCACTGAAACCGGTGACTGGTCATATGCCCTTAACTAGGGGCGGCAGAACACCGGATTGGCTTGCTGCTGATAGTTTTTTGATGGCCATGGTATTGGATCTGGACAAAATAAATCCCAAAATGATTCTCTCTTCCCTATCTCTGTCTCTCTCTTTTTTTTCCTCTCTTTTTTCTGCTCTGACACGCCTGGAATCTAATGTGGGATGTGTTTAGATCCAAATTTCAGTCCTTTTCCATCACATCAACCTGTCATACACACACAACTTTTCAGTCACATCATCTTCAAATTCAACCAAAATCCAAACTTTGCGTTGAACTAAACACAGCCGTGGATTGATTAAATCCTTTTCTGATGGCATCACTTTCTGATGCACACAACACAAAGAGAGTATATAGTACTGATCATTTCTTGCTCATATAACATGGGGTTGTTTTTATTCAGTATAAAAAATTAAGTTGGCTAGAATATACAAGTTTTCCCTCTTTTTTTTTTTGGTTTTTCTTTGGGAGTATATGTTCAGGGATCAAGAAGTGTTGTGTAACCAATTAGATAAAAAGAAATGTAGATGCAGAAGACGAGTACAAATTAATGTCAAATTACATAGTATATCAACTGTATAGTACACTACTTGACATGAGAAAATAATCATATTAATAGAAATGTTCTAATCTACGGACCTTTCCATATTAAATAAAATATTGTAAGGATCATAACGAGCTTAATTTGGTCCACCTCAATCAGATTCAAAATAAATTTTATATTTTTTTAAATGGTCATTTTCAAAGAATAAGGAGAAGAGGTTTTTCATAGGCTGATTTCTTAAAAACCACTCTTAAAATGATTCGCGGTTCCAATAAAAAAAATTGATTCGCGGTTCTCATAAGAAATGAAGGTCTGTAAAAATTGGTTTTATGGACAGTTCTCTTATGGAAAGTGCCCTGGAAATAAAGCAATATTATTTCAAGGAAAAAAATCGCAACTCTTTGCTATGAGAGATCAAATGTTGACAAATTATATATGAAATTGTAGCTCAAGTTGAAATTGTTTCCTATTTACATGGTTAAGGGGTTCGTGGAGATTTTGGATGTGCTAGCTCTATTTCAACATATAGATGGACATAATCCAAATCCAAAAGGTTGTTTCTTTTTGTGAAACTACAGCATTTGTAAGTACTTGCTCAACTAAGACTGCTACTATATTCATGATGTTCTCTAGTTATAAAGCTCTATTTGATTTTTTTTTTTTTTGCCTCGGATCGATTACTAACTGACATACGATGTTATATTTGTTCTCATCAAAGATTTAAGGCGCTTTCAACCTTGCAAGCTGCCCTTTAATATGTATCAAGCTCACTATTGTTCTAATTCTTTCCTGAACAATTTAATTTGGACGTACTACATGAAAACAGTACCATAAGAACAATCACACAGAATTAAAGCGGTATAAACTAAAGTATCTAGTACATGTTATAGGTATTATATTCTCCTTGTTTTTTGTAGGATAAGAAACCTTCCAAAAAGGAAAATTTAAGGTATGTTGTTGGTATAGTACTATATATATATACTATTCTTATGTTTTCTAAGAACATTTTGTTTCTTCAAGGACAATTAATTATGTGGACCAATTGTTTTGATCAGCCTATGATATAATAATAAATACTTTTGCTTTCCATAATACATAAGGTGGTCAATATATATGTTGCGAACAGCTAGCTAGTCATCAAAAAAAGATGTAGGGACTAGGGCCGGTGACATTGTAACAAAATTTGGTACTAACAGAAAAGGAAATGTTGCTGTTTTGTGTAGATGTATTATTAGCTTCAATTTGGTCATTTAATGTATTTTGTTTTGTTTGTTTCATGATGTCTTCAATTAATATATATGACATACTTTCACTATGAAATCTCGCTGATTTCTCGTGATATTTCGCTATCTCGGTGCCTCTAGAGATATTATTACCCTGGTAAAAAATTTTGAGTTCAGTCAATTTCTTTTTATTTATTGATTAAATTATTCAAACCACTTCTAATTCAAATAAAATATGATAAAAAACAATTTCTCTCAGCGAGATTTTCATCAAGATTGTGACATTTCACGAGATTTCGCTGTGTCAGGCCCTCCCAAGATTTTAGTCTTTAATTTCGTTTTATTCCAGTAGTTAGTACATATACAATGACAAGAACAGAATGTGCTCTTTAAGTATTTAAGGAAAAAGTATATGTTTATTCTGCTAAAGAAAATCTCTAACTAAGGAACTTGTCTCTCAAAAATTTTCATCCCACTTTCCTGTCGCTTCGCTCCCTAATGGTATTTGTTTTTTTTTTCTTTTTTCTATTTGTGCAAGTCTATGCATGCCAAGTCTTTTTTTATGTTGTAGTTTTGTGGAGCAATAGAGGAAAATATAGGGTACAAAACAAAATACTTTAGAAGTTATGCAAGACCACTTTCATGCATTTTCATATCTTAGGATTTAAACATGCCTTCACTGTACCAATCTATGACAGTTCAGGAAAGTGAGGCAAATAAAAAATCTTTTAACTGTTTAAATTTTCAGCGAAATAATTCAGGTAAATAAAGCTTAGCACTTTCCTATAAAAAATAAAGCTGTTTAAATGTGTGTATCCAGCCTTCAATGTTATACATCCTTCATTAATTTACATGGGATATAACCCTAAAAAGAATTACATGGGTATACGAAATAATATTAATTAGTACCAATTAATTCTTAACTAGTGCTATGTGTGAAAACGAGATTGTTAATTAATCTATGCGAATCTTGGGGTGATGGTGTGTGGGGTGTAATAGAAAGATTTCATTATATCTCTCATGCATATGCATGCATGGTTTATTGCGGCGTGAGATTACAAAGTTTGGAGGCATGCTGTTCATATCTCTGCCGTCTGTGTATTGGTCAGCAACCTATCAGCACTACCCTATCTGCTTAATTAAACAATTTATACAAACAAAGCTGCTAGCTTAAGAAAGAAACATTTTACAAAGATTAATTGATGTTGTCCTAAAGTAATTCAAGGTGATTTCATTATGGGGAAAAGTCTGAATTACCCCCTGATACAATTATGGTGGTCAGAATTACCCTTGAACACAACTACCATATATTTAGCATCCCACCTTTTTAACCGGATGAATTAGCCCATAACTTAATCTAGAGAGATTTTTTTCTGACGTGATGTACATGTGGCAGTCCTATCAGCAAAAAAAATATTAAAAAATTCTATAGGCTCCACATGTCAATGCATCCTCCATGTTCCTCTCCTCCCCGACTTGACCCCAGTAGGCAACGACGGCGAGGTGACATGGACATGGACTCTGATGAGGCGTGGCCTTAGCCACTGCTACACCTCTTCCTAGGCTCGACCTGGGCAGGCGGCGACCCGTGGAGCAGATAGTTGCAATGGAGGAGCCCATCGTACCCCCAATAGCAAGAGAAATTATGGGGAAGGGGCCAGGGTAACGATGGTGCTAGTGGCCAAAGCGAAGGAGGTGACAACGATGACACCGATTGGAGGTGATGGAGTGGCATGGCAAGCAGCTCGAAAGGAGGGGACGATGGCAGGGAGACTCTCGGAGGAAGAGGTGATGGGACAGATGTGGCGCGGCATGGTGGCCTGCCCACTCGTCCATGAAGGTGGCGGTTGGAGGTGGAGGAAGAAGCCGAGCTCGAGCTCCCCTCATGGAGGCTGGTGGAGGTTGCGGCCAGTGACCGAGCTCGAGCTCACTCATGAAGGGAAGTAGAGGTAGATCTCGAGCTCTCTTCGGGCAGGCGGTGAAGACTCGAGGCATGTGACCGATGGACCCGGAGCTCGATCGGGATGGTGCAACCAGCGGTCATGTGGAACTCGCGGCTGGTAGTGGTGGATCTGGTCACAATGGAGGGAGATGGGAATATTTCTCGCCGGCACCACAGTCCTCTAACTTCACGATCCCCATCACCGTGGCAAGGCCTCCAAGCTTCAAGGTCTTGGTTACCGCAACGAGCTCTAGCTTGAAAGGCCACCTCTGTACCACCGCCACTGGTCTTCATCTCAATCTCTTGGATGGCCACAATGCCAATGACTTGGACGAGGGCGGATTCGCCGCCTCCACCATATATGCTGTCACATCCTTTTCTCTTATTTTTTTCATGAGATAGATAGAGAGAGAAAGGTGAGGTAAGACATTTGGGACCATTAATTATTTAAATTTTTGTTAGGCTGATTAAATTGATATGTGTGCGTCATATAGGTCTAACACCACTCTAGTTCGATTTTAGGGGGTAATCCATCCGGGTTAATTAAAAAGTTAAGGGTATTAAATGTATAGTATTAAGTTAGGGGGTAATTTGGCTAACTACAAAGTTCGGGGTAATTCGGATTACCACAATGTGTATATATAATTGGTGCATTGTTACTGAACTTGATCGATCTTTAATTCTTTTTATCAAACGATGAAATATAATGGATCGTTATTTTCTTGATGCAAACTTGCATTGAAAAATATTAGTTCAAAGTAATGGTTTAATACTGTTTCATGGAGGGGAAAGATTGAATGTGGATGCATGCATGCAGCTAAGGAACACAGATTACTGTAGACATGTGTGTGTTCTAGGAAAATCTTTAGCAAGTTTGGCCAACGACAAAGGGACAATATGTCATGTCGCTTGGCTGTAATTGTCATACATGCATGCATATTTACGAAATAGAAACATGGTTTATCGTAACTTCAGATTTCAACGCTATTTGTTCGTATATTCCTTTGGTGTGTGCAGTGTGAAACAATAACATATATGTGCAATTTTATTATATCATATCATTTTTATCAAAATAACCCAAGCATTATTCCCTCCGCCCCAAAATAAAATAACCTATGATGGGATTGACATAACTTAATTATTAGTACAACAACGAATCTGTATCGAGGGGACATTTCCAGATTGCTTTCTTTTTGAACAGAGGCAGTGGATCTCAATATGTAGAGTTTTCCTGACCGATAAGATTCTTTCTCCATTTAGAAATATAAAGTATTCTTTTAGGAGTTTTGTTAAGGTTGGGGTAGGTGGTTTAGCAGATGTTAAGGTTGGGGTAAAATTGTTTTCATACCCGTTGGAATTTGACTATGGCGAAAAATCACGTCAAATGATATACAACAATAACAATAGGAAATTATGGGGTTTGGCTAGATTGGCAAAGTGGTGCTTTAGAAATGTAGAAATTTGAACTGCTAGTATTAGTGCTTATATTTGTGGGTGGAGAAAGTATTAGATTTTTTTTTCATGCATGGATCCATAGCAAAGTGACGTGTATATATCAATAATAAACATGTACTATTGTAAAAGCTTGCATAGCAAAATATACTGGCACATCAATAAGGGGACTTCTATTTGGCGCATGAACGTTTCCAGCGCACACTTTTTTTCTTAAAACTTTCATCCGAAACCTTTTTGTCCAAAGCTCTTTTATCATAAAACTTTCATCGAAGAACTTATATAAAAAAATTAACTTTCGAACGATGTGATGGAAAAGTAGGAAGTTTGTGTGTAAGAAAGTTTTGATGTGATGGAAAAGTTGGAAGTTTGAAGAAAAAGTTTGGAACAAAATAATGGCTTATTTGTAAGTTTCGGATGGAAAATAACATTTCTTTTTTAATCTTATGGTGAAAAAGATACCCATATTGGAGTTCATTGCAATATTAAATTTTATGGTGAAAAATTATACCCATACTCATTCTTTTTTGAGAGAGAGGGAGGGAAGGGGGACAAATTTCATTATCCGTTTTTTTTGAGAGAGAAAGCCAACAAGAGCAGAGGTCCTAAAAACTTTTAAAAACACCAGAAAAAAGTTAAAAACTAGTAGTGAGAAAATAGGTCAACATGCTGGGGATTGCCATGCTGCCAGCTCTCCATTGGCTGCAGCTCGTCGTCCTTCCAGGAGACTTTAAAAACTACAGCAACGGAGCAACCAACACAGGGAAGTAGATCCTAATTAAAGGCAGCAAAGCTTTCCAATTCCAAGAATCATCACAAAGATTTGCAAAACGATGCTACAATTAATTGGACTCTATATTTATCCATTACTAGTAACAAGTTTATTGCTCCCCCATGCTAAAATACTTAAATACATCAACATAGCATGGAGGTCAGGGGCGGACCACCGGGTATTCCTAGGAACACCCAAATTTTTTTTGGATTTTTTATATAGGTATATACTCATGCATATACCATGGTCATACACTATAGCATAGTTTAGGTCATCAGTGATGGGCTCAGACCATCACCTCTAACGGGTAGGGCGCTGGTCAGAGATAAGTGGTCAGTGATGACCAAACTCATCTCTAACGGGTGAAGGTTGGACACCTCTGACGGGCTGCAAATGGTTACCCATTAGATGTAGTGTTAACCCCTTTAACTGGCTGCAAATGTTTACCCATCAGAGGTTATGTTAACCCCTTTTACCGGAGGCACCGCAACCCGTCACAGGTGAAGCACCTATGACGGGTAACACAATGCAGCCCGTCATTCCGTCAATGGTGCAGATTACCAGGTAAAAAAATATAGTCCATTATGTTGCTCGTTGCAGTTGCATTCATCTCACATATTTACAAAAGACAAAAATAATCACAATCACACATTTGGGCATCACGAAATCAACGAGAATAGCACACAGGGGAAAGGACTGAGACTTGATGTTGATGATGAAATCCTAAAGCCACAATAAAAGAACTTGTCGAAGTAGAGGTTTGTCGCCGTCGCCAAACTCGACGCCGGAGGAAGGAGTCAACGCCGATGGTGCTGAGGCGGTCGTTGGTGCTTGGTAGTCCGTGGTAGAGGAAGTGGAGTCACGGCACAGGTGAAGCTCGAGCAGATCTGAAGGAGGCGACAGACTACGACCTTAGGATAGAGGGCGAAGGAGGCAGTGGCTGGAGCATGGGGGTGTCCAGATCCGGTGGTCCCCAACCACCTAGAGACCGAATATGGCGCCAAGGAGTTCGGGGTAGCGGAGGGGCGACAAGCAATGACCTTGGGGTGGAGAGCAAAGGAGGCGGCAACTAGAGCATGGGGTGTCCAAATCCGGTGGTTCCCAACCACCTAGAGACCGGATCTGGCGCCAAAGGGCTCGGGGTGGCCGTGTGGTGACCTTGGGCGGTGGCCGAAGCTCAGGGACGGGCGAGACGAGCAGACGACCGGTGGCAAGTGAAGGAGACAGCGACACTAGTGGAGGCTGGATCCGGTGGCTGGCAGTCATGGGAAGGAGGCCACGGAGACCAAGGGTTGGGAAGGGGGATGGCGGATGGCAGTCGAGGGGATGGGCGGCGGGCGGCGATCGAAGGACGGCGGTAGGCAGTCGAAGGGGAAGAGAGGGAGGATGAGAGAAGAGAGAGCAGAGGAGGGGAGGAGATGGGGAGGGAGTCAGGGCAAAGGAGGGGAGGAGAAGGGATGGGCGGGCTCGGGAGGATTTTTCTTTTCTTTTCTATGTTATCACTGATGGGTATAAGAATCAAACACATTTATTTGAGGTGAGGTATCTCATTTGTGACGAGTGCGTTTTAGTTATCGCGTAACAAGGGTGCGATTTAGCGCATCCCTATACATACACATAGCCTTGTTTATGGAGTTCTCAAATTGGTGCCAATTCTTCCAGTCACAACTACTACAGTTGAGAGAGTCTTTTTCATCAATGAATTTATTTGAAGAATATGCTAAGAAATAGGATGAAAGAGAGTACCTGAATGATTACTTGCATGGTTACATTTCTTGAACGTGACCTTTTTTTCGGGAATGGGGAATGACATTATCTGTCGCTTCCAAAGCATGGCCAAACGGATTATTTTCTTTACTTATTTTGTTGTGTGCCAAGATTCTTAGAATTATGTACTACGAACTATTTATGAACTATTTCTAGTGGATTTATGGTACAGTTACAATTTAACACGCATTGTTTTTAATTTTTGTGTATTGTGCGAAATGAATACTCCCTCCGTCCCAAAGAAAGGCAAACCCTGGGTTTCCGTGTCCAACTTTGACCGTCTGTCTTATATGAAAAAATTTTTATAATTCGTATTTTCGTTGTTAGATAATAAAACATGATAATATTTTATGCGTGACTTGTCTTTTTAATTTTTTTCATAATTTTTTTTAAATAAGACGGACGGTTAAACGTTGGACACAGAAACCAGGGTTTGTTTTTTTTTTTTACGGAGGAAGTACCTGGCCATGAATTCCTGAAAGTAATACCAGAGTCCAGAGATGAACTGGCGTAGCACGTGTGTGTGCACTTGTGTCGGCATGAGCTTCTCCCTCCAGGTCTGGAAGAAAAGAAAATAAAAATAAAAAGTGACTTTTGTCTTTGCAGGCGGCTGCCGGCCATGGACCTAGGAGTATAGGAGTACTTTACCTGATGCTCTGCACCTACGAAAACCTGCTCGTACACTGCACATATAGAATGGACGCTTTCAGCAGTCGTCGTCCATGGATACATCCATGTCGATCATTCTGCCGGTTCACAGAAAAGTACAACACATATATTCTCTTCCCCCCTGGTGCATATGGCTTGTGAATGTGATTGCTACAATCCATCTAATGAATGGCAATCAGTCTGTTCAATACCAAAAAATAATTAAAAAAAATCGTGTTTCACCATCAGTCCATCACCAAAGAAGACATTTGTGTTCAAGATATATACTT
Organism: Oryza longistaminata; assembly: GCA_009805545.1. Taxonomy (NCBI): domain Eukaryota; kingdom Viridiplantae; phylum Streptophyta; class Magnoliopsida; order Poales; family Poaceae; genus Oryza; species Oryza longistaminata. Next base: position 11,078,455 of record CM020187.1, on the reverse strand, counting down.
CTAGGCCCACCGTTTGGTTTTTTCAGCGAATAAGATAAACGGCATATTTACAAATGAAAAATAATTTGTGAATTAATTTTTTTATATTGGTGTTCTTGGTGATCTAAAAGTAAATACTGAAAAATAAACTTCGATAAAAAAAAACTCAAATCAACTCCAAATTTAAAGTTGAAAAATTCAAATTTTGGCTGATAAGCATCAGCATAAACATAAGCGAAAATATAAGTTTGTTCCTCAGTCCACAAATATAATGGTTCAAGGATTCAAAATTTATCCATAAATATAATGGATTCTGAGTGAACTCCACCATAACTCATCTCATATTTTGGGAAACCTGCCTTTATCTGTCATCCTTTCAGGGGTACATATGTCATTTCATCTTTATCGTTAATCTCTCTGAAAAAAAAAACAGAATGCCTTGCTTGACATTGCTGAAATCCTGTGTCAAGTTGTATCCTTCAATCCGATCCAGGGTTGTAGGAATTTGCTTGCGGATGTGTACAAGAGCTTCTTTGCTTCCAAGTGCAGACACAGTGTCTGGCACCTTCCAGTAAAAGAACTCACAGCCAACTCAGATGCAGACCCAGCTTGCTGAATGCTGATCGATGCTGTAATTACCAGAAAAAATGCAGTGATAAAAAGCTTTCATGACCAAACAAGAACATGCATCAGAGGCAGAGCATGTAATTTTGTCTGAATCTTTTGACTTACTAATATTTCAGTTCAGGGCCTCAACTGTAACAACAACAAAGGGCACAATGTGCAATGTATAAATGCTCTGAAGACCGATGGAGAATTTCACATACCAAAAAAGAGGAAACATTTGTCACAAGAAGAACATCAGGCAAGACATGAGAATCTGAAGAACCTTCAATATTTTTCTCATGGGCAGCCACAGTCAGGTTACCATCTAATTTCTCCTGTACTGCTTACTCAGTAGTTTAACTGTTTTCCTTTCCTCCCTGCTTGTGATGCAGTGTCCAATTTGCCTATATAATCTAATGTCCCATGTTATTTACACTAATTAAGTATTATTTACTCTTTCAAAAAAGTTATGTATTGTTTAGGTGTAGGGTAGGTAGCCTAATATGTGATGCACAGTTCATTTTCCTGGCCGTATAATTCCAACCACTGCAACATCAATTTGATTTTAGTTACCCACAATTAAGGGACAAAGAACAAAATTAGGATCAGACATAACATGAACTTTCTCAGAAACTGTTACTGTAAAACAGGGTGATGCATCAGAGAACAACACAATTTCTCCCGAAGAGCTACAGATTCGCGATGAGTTGGAGGCCGACATCGAGGAGGATTTAGAACGGGAGATCATCGACGACATGTGCCGTCTCGCTCGTCATCTGCAGAGGCTATATCAACACAGGGATTCGAGAGAACTTACTGCCTCAGCAACTTGTTACCAGATGCCCCTGTACCATACAACAACTGAAGTTCTTTCTGAGATAAATATCAGGATAAACTTGGATGGGCAATGCAAGATCAACATAACTAAGATTGAGCAAGATGATGATATAGAAAATCAAAGGAAGACATGCCCCAATGCTTACCAATCTGACAAAAGGCAAGGGCATATGAAGGAAAGGCAGACTTACACAGTTTCTTGCAGGAAGCAGCAGAACCATCCAGTTGCACCATGGAGATAACTGAAATGAACAGATGATGCGAACTTAATTTAAACCACTTGTTTTACCTTGCACGAGAGCAAATAAGGTTTATGTACAAGAAAGCAATAATACTGTTCATGGAGGGAACTATGAGATGCATATCTAAATCACTAGGATTTGAGCAATCATTTAGTCAAAGATACACAATTATTGGTGTACTAACATTGCTTAGGTTTCGAACTGAAACTGAACTCAGATGAAAAATTCATGGTAAAAATGAGAGTGGAGAAGTGTACTGATGGAAGCATAAACAAGTTAATCTTGATAATACTGATCTAAGATGGCTGTGAAGAATGAAATCTACAACCTCAGATTGAGGTAGTGGAACAGAAAACACAACTGTGTTGAGGATTCTTGTAGATCCACCTCATTTTTAACCTTTAACCATCATAATCATGTCAAACTTAGCTTCTTAACTGTGCAATTCCTTGGGGCTATACATTTGTCTATATATTCTGTGATGTGTTTGGGGAAGTATGTTTATGTGAGTGTACATGGGTGTTGATTGTGATATTATGTGGCACAGTATACTAATTGACAAACTAGTAAGATCAGGGATTCCTATATGGAGATAGGAGTACTATCTTATCGATTTTGGAGGCAACCAATCTCATCATGTCTAAACGCCTTTCAAGTTTATGATGCTGCATAATTGTATCTCTTCTAGCATGCTCAATGTTGACTACTATCAAAATCAAGCTCATGCTAAAGTCAGCTTATGTCCATGTGAAGAACCTATCTTCAAGATATCAGAAACTCAATTCCATTGGTTGTGCACAAACTAAATTGCACCCTATTTTGTCTCCTGAAAGACTTTCAAAATTGGTATGGGGAGAGCATAAGGCCATTGAAAACCATGCACATCCTGAACCAAAAGAAACTAAATGTTATATGTATTCTAAGCATCACATCCTCGTGAAAAGAAAGGATGTATATTGCTAAATCATAATCCCCCGTTCTGCAGGACAAACATGACAAGCTACAGAGTACAAATTAACAGCACTACTCAAGCAACTCATGTAATTGCAATTCATTGCGAACACTCTTGATGTAACACTAGGACATCAAGCGCACGTTGCACTATTCTACAGTATATACAATCTCTGGTGAGAAGTTCAGAAGGGTCATTGATGGACAGAATGCAGCAATGCATAGTCGCCATCATAATCCAACACTTCAAGCCGTAACTGAATACCTGAATGTACATGGCAAGAGCTTATAGAGGATGATGTAATAGAGGGCTAGATGAGTTTCAGATGTTCACACAATCATCTTCTCCTAAAATTTTATTCATCTCCTAAGACAGATGAAACAAATTTTTTTCATCGAAGTTTACTTTTCAGTCTTTACTTTTAAATCGCTAAGAACACGTATATAAAAAAGTTTTATTTATATATTACTTTTCGTTTGTAAATATGCCGTTTGGGGCCGCAAATTTGCCAATCGAGATAAGAGGGGAGATTCGTGTAGAAAAGAATCTCTTTGAGTTTTGACAGTATAAAACAAGATAATTCGGTGGAAAATAATATGAAATCACGAAATAAATAAACCTTTATTAAATCTGGGAAATTATCTCCAAAGGGAATTCGTTGTTACCCTAAACTGCAAATTGTCGCTTGCGATGATAATGCGAATGTGTGCTTTAGGGACCAAAAAGGAAAATCCATTTTCTTGCTTGCTTAGTAAAAGAAATTGAATCATCGTATTACGGTTTAATTGTTGTTCTTAGAACCTTACTTTATGTTTAACACTGGCCATGTCTACTTGCAAATTTGTAGGTTGCCCCAGCCTCGTAGTTGATTGTAGTGAGTTGAGTACTCTGGAATGTCAGTTATCTTTAATCATGCTTATGCTAGGGTAAACCACATCATTGGTCTGTTTTCTCCTCTTTCTTCTCAATAGATATTTCAGTTATGTTTAAACATGCTTAGGCTAGGGTAAACCACAGAATTGGTTGATTTAGGATGGTGCAAAGCATGTGCCAGTATACACATTGTGTGCTCTTCTTCTTGGATGTGCAGTGTGGGCCCGATTGTACTTCAACGCGTGGATGGTCCATGATTTTAGGCCCATGTAAACAAGGCCTACACATTCACGTCCAAATAGCTCCATCACATTCACTTAACTTTCCTAGGCCACATGATTCTTGCGGTTGGATAAACAAAAATGGCCAACTTTCACAAATGATGAAAATTTGTGCTAATGAAATCTGAGTAAACTTTGGTCAGTTGGCCCATTCATGATACACTAATTTGGTGTATGCATGTATTCATACATTTATACATGTATCTTACAAGGTATCTTTGTACGGATATGTATATATATACTCTGTGTACAACAGATCAGCAGGTGCTACATGCGCCATGGATCGATGCTTAATTACAAGAAATTAGCATCTGAAGACGAAGCAAAGTAATTAATCAAAACCCAGTTCGATTAGGTCATGATGAGGCAGGAGTAGTTGTCCGGGTCGACGAGCGCCGGCACGAGGTATCGCCGCCCGTTCCGGCCGACGACGTTGTACCCGGCGCCGGTGGCCGCGTCCACCCTCACGGCGCCGGGGTATCCCGGGTACGCGCCGCGGCCGTACACCCCCGGGCACGCTCCGGCCACCT
>CM020187.1:11040399-11074130 GCA_009805545.1 Oryza longistaminata | reverse complement strand
TACTGTGTGAAAAAAATTTAGTTAAACCTCTACTAAGCTAGCGAAGTTAAAAAAAAGCTATCCAGATAAAAACCACTGAATAGGTCCAGATCATGCTACACAAATAACTAGCAATCTTAGGAGCGTTATGTGCTCATTGGAGAACTATGAAACCTGGAAGAGGATGAAGAAAATGGAATTGTAGTGTAAAAAAACGCGTAATGTGTTCACACCTGGCGATTGAATGGCGTTGATTTTGTTTACCTCTAACTAAACTAAACCAAACGGTGTAAGGGCCGTTTGGGCCTATTCGTTTGGCGGATGTTGCGGCTTGACGTGTGTGCGCGCGGCACTACTGGTGCCGCGCGGCGCCAGCTCTGAAACTAGCACGTCGACATGGTCAGTAGTTGTATAAATATTTTTTTTTTAAAGTTAACGTTATAGCCAGAAACAGAACCCCAAAATTCTCAGAACAGAAGAAAATATATATTAGGAAGTGGGAAAGCAGAAAACAAGGCTGACTTAAAGGCGCGAGTATTCTGCTAGTCTTGTGCAGTCGTCGTTAGTGGGTAGTAGTGGGAGGAGTGACGTCCGGAATATCCTCCTGGCGGAGGACCTACTCCGGCAGGTGTGCCACTGCCCGCGGTGCCGTGTGCTGGTTCCCTTCCGAGCATCCATCTGTCGCATTACTGGCTTTGTGCTACCTCTCCTTCTTGGTTCTGTCCTCCTGTCTCCATGTTTGCGATACCTGCAGATTGGACAGGCCTCTCCTCTGCTTTCTTCCATCCCATTCGCACGCGATCAGTGCTCAGTCGACTTAATGTCGCAAGATCTTTACTCCGGAAAGGCAGAGAGTTTAAGTTCCAGACGGAGAAGGATCTGATGTCTGGAAGATTGGCGTGTGTTCCGCTGCGATAAGGCCGGGCTGGCTGGCAGAGGGGGCAAAGGCTTAGGTTCCCGTTTCGGGGGGTAGACTCTGCCTTCCTCCACCTTATTTGACGAGTCCGTCTCACACCTGTTTGCCTTGCTGCCCTCGCCTGTTCTCCTCTCGCGCGCCGGTGTTGAGGTTGAGGTTTGGTGGTGCTCGGGGCATGCGAATCTCCTCCTCCGCCGTCTTCCTCCTCATCTCGCCGTCGCTGCTCGGAGAGTCTCTCCCGATAGACAACGGCTAAAGGTTCAGAAACTTACTGAAATTGAACGAATTCGCTACCAGAAGAATTTCGAAGGTGATTTTTGCGAGTTTTTTAGTAGGTCAAGATGACCCAGGATGAGGTGCATCCCCGGGTCTGCTCGCCCGGAGAGAAAGAAAGAACGAGGTGGTAAAATGTTTGAAAATCCGAATTTTGCCTTTCGGTTTTTGCAATTTTGGTTGCAGTTTGTTAATGGTTGGTGAGGTTCGAAGTGGCTGATGCGCAAGAAGGGCTAGTGGGATTGTCCCAAGGTGAAGCGCGTGGAGTTATCATCGACTCGCCGGCTCCGAAATGCGGCGGCGACTAAGTCGGCGAGGCCTGCATGTCAAGGTGTCGTCGACGACACGGTGTCACCGCCTGTGGCGGCGACCAAAGGAGCGGCGGGCGCGGCGTCATGCGGCGACCATGGCGTTGGCGAGAACGGCAGCCTGTCGTTGACTTCGAGTTTTCGAGGTTCCACGCGCACGAGAGTCCGGGTGGACATGGCGCCGGAGATGGGCGTCTCCGCCGGCGCCTGCGCCGGACGCGGTGATCGCGGAGGCGGGAAGGAGGGATCGGTGGCGGAGCGTCGCCCGAAGCTGAAGCGGTCGTGCTCCAAACATCGAGACGAACCGGTCCGGGGCGCGCACGACGGCGCCGGGCGAGGCGGGCGCGCGGCCGGGTCGAGGATCCTACGGCGACTCGGACCTGCCCGGCGGCGTCGGCTTCTCCAAGGAAGAAAAACCCCGCGGCGGCGCGGCGGCGCAGGGCCGGGAGGCCGAGCCCGGCTTCGGTGAGGACGTCGCGCACCGCCGAGCCGGCTGTATGCGAAGAAAGCGGTCGATCGAGCCAAAGGTGGCTCCCGTTCGCGGGTAAGCGCAAGCTGTGGTGGCGGTCTTCCTCTGGAGCCACCGCAACCTGCACCGCCCGTCGCCCGGCGGCGCGACCCGCGGCCGCCCGCGTGCACACCCGCCGCCGGCGCGGCCACCACGGCGGCCGGTACACCTCCGCACGCTGGAAGAAGGCCGGCCCACCGCCAGCCGCGCGGCCGAGACCGCGAAGAAACAAGAGGTGATGGTCGACGGGACTCGCCGCCGGATCGCCCAACCAGTCGCGGTCGCCTCTCCGCCGACAGACTCCCTCCACGACGCGACAGCGCGTAGTGACCAGCATCGGACAACGACACGTTTCCGCATCGCCGAGGAAGGAGGAGGACGACCACCACCACCACTACAGGCGACGCGAACGACGACGACCGGCCGAAGCAAAACGCCATGGAAGCACGGTGAACTGCCGTGGCCGCCGCGCTGCCGCCGCCCTGGAGGTCGGCGAGCTCGGGGAAGCGACACGGCAGCCCGAAGCGTTCTCACGGCCGCGACACGAGGTGCCCAGGCCAACACCATCATCCATCACTGCAACGCGTTTCATCGTCGCGGTGCGGCACCATCTCCGGCATGGCCCCACACCCGGTCCGCCCTCGCGACTCGATCGCCGTTCTCCAGCTTCCGCCCGCCAACCTCTGCCGGCAAACTCATCGCGTGAGCACAACTGACAAACAGTAGTTAGACATTTCTTGTCACTGTAGCATTTCAGGCAACATAACAGATGATGCACAGTAGTTACTTGACTACTACTTCAGTTACAAGATAAATGACTGAATGGAGTTCTAACCACAGTTTCAATATCTCGCCGGGGATCACTGCCCGAAGGCCTTACTCGCTCGATCTGTCGGCGCGAACAAGATCGCAAACATCGAGGGGCTCCGGGGAGCTGACCAAGCTGCGCGGTGCCAACCTCAGCTACAACGGATCTCGCGCATCGGCCACGGGTAGCGCACTCTTGCGCGCACCAATGTCACGAATTTCAGAGTGTCTGCATGTCCAAACTCCAAATTTTTGACCTCTCCTAGGTAGAATACAATTTTCGACTGTAATCAAGTACTGAGAGAGTTCTTTTTTCCTGGGAGTGATGTGTGATAGGGAACAAAAGATAGATTTTTAATCGGGTAGCAGTTTAGTAGCTGACAAAGCCTAATTCTGGACCGAAAAACAAGAATGAGCGTTCCAGGACAATGTCACCGTTGTTCTGCCATGAATCTGGCTTCATGTTATTGGCTGTCACTGCCTCATCTGGTCGCACAAGTTGTCCGGGATCCAGGACCATGAGTTAAATTACAGTGGAAATGGGCCTAGTCAGCATTGGTCAGTGAATCATGATCAAGGATCCCTGTCCCTGACTCCTGTCCATCCATTACCTGGGATGTAAAAGTGCACTCCTCCATAATTCAAAACCTGGGTCCATGCATCAGCTGAATCCATGCTTCCCTAGATGATCTCAGATTGAATTCTCTGAAAGAAAAAGAACAAATCAATTCCGAGCGGATGGACTCTGTTTTCACTTTCAGAAGGAATCCCTTTCCTGAGAAACGGCCCCAACCTTTGAAATTAAAATAAAAAAAAAAAGAAAGATCTCTGCCACTGCCAAGTCTGCTATTGCAGTCGTACCAGACTTCTGATTTCTTCAGATGTGTGCCGAATCTTGAGAAGAATCAAGTTCGATAACCGATGCAACTACGGAAAAGAAAAGAAAAGACAAAAAGAAAAAGGAAGAAAATCTCATACACTGCAACACGTCATCTACATAGAGACTCTGGAAGTTCCCTCGAAGATTTTGCAATCTGGAGACGAATCAAGCTCAAAACCCTCTGGCAACCGGAAAGGAAAAAGAAAATAAGAAAGAAAATCTCTACACGGGCCAGACTACTTCATCTACATGACTCCTGAAGTTCTTTAGATTTTGCCAATCTTTGGCCGTGTTTAGCCATCCAAAATCAATTCTTCAAACTTCTAACTTTTCCATCCATGAAAACTTTCGATACACACAAAGACTTTCCAACCTTCCGCACATCGTGTCCATTTTAACCAACTTCCATTTTTGTGGAACAAACCACAGCCCTTGCTCAGAATTGTTCGAAGAACCTGCAGCTCTGCAATTGCATCTTAGAGAGATTTTGCGAATCTTGCCAGAGATGAGTGATTCATTCATGGCGACTGGACTTGTGAAATCTGAATTCTGCCAGGGCTGTCGGGGTGCACGGCGCTTGAGGAAGCTGTACCTGCGGGAACAAGATCAGCGACGTGGCGGGGCGTGCACGCGCATGAAGCTGGGCGGGCTGGGACCTGGGTTCACAAGGCACCCACGGCGAGGGCGCTGGGCCAGCTGGTGGCCAACTACCACTCCCCCGCGCCCTCAACCTCCGTCGCAACGCCCGTCAGCCGAACGTCGGCGACGGACCGCCCTCCGCAGGGCCGTCACGGGGCCTGCCTCCCGCCAGCTCGCAAACTCAAACAAAGCAGCCCGTCAAAGCCCGCGGCGCCGCCCCCGCGACGGCGCCGTGTCGCGCCGCCGCAGCTCGAGGGCCGGCGCGCCGGGGAGGCTCCCGGAGGCGCGCGGAAGCGTCGTGCCGCGGGCGTCGCGGCGGCGTCGCGGAGGCTGGGCAGCGCGGCGAGGGGAGCGGGAGCGGTGGCGGGAGGAGCAAGGTTCCAAGGGGGCAGCGCGTCAGCAGGCTCTGCCGGCGAGGAGGTGAAAGACGGCGAACGGGGCCGGCGGCCGAGTGCCGAGTCCCATTTATGTGTTGTTGCGGATAGCCCATTCCGGATTGGAATTGAGATCTTTTGAAATTTGATTTGGATTGGAAGAGAGAAAGAGGAAGCATACGTCTTGCTGGTGAGGTGTGAAGTGTTGACGCTGAATATTGTGTTCAGTTTGAACATTCATTTACAAGCATCATTGCAGCTAATAGTAGGCTGTGTGTGACTTGGATGAGTGCGAAAATGATGCCAAAATCCTGTCTTGTCGATCTTATAAATTCCAGGTCATTCGTTATAAACTCAAACTGTTTTTTCCTGTTAGATGAGAAAATCTTGGTTGAAAACATATCGAGACTTACGAATCGAAACTTATTTCAAGGTTCAGTCATGAGTTACGGAAAAATTCCAAAAAAAATAAAAAGAATAAAAAAAGTACTTCAAGGTTTCGATAGATAGAAAAATGACAAAAAAAAAACTAAGAATGAAACAATTAGTTCTGAGGTTTCAAGTACGAAAAAGATCGAAAAAAAAAAACAAAGAGGTCAGATCCGACCTGCCGGATTCGAACCTAGCGAGCCTAAGGATTGAGGTCTGCAAACGACTACAGTCCTCCGCCCTCTACCGAACTGAGCTAAAGGTCGGATCAATGTTCGTACTTGACGAAGATAATTTTGAATACCTTAAGATTTCCAAATTGTATACAGAAATTTAGCTTCGTTGCCTTCTGTCGCCTTAGATTTTAATACCGTTTCTTTCCTAGATTGTTAGAGCCGTAAATTATTGGTTTGCAAAGCAAAAAAGAGTGGTACGGCTGGATGGTGGATAATTTGCACCAAATAATCTGAAAAAAAGCTCACGCTAGAATGAGCGACAGATGATAACTAGAGTGAGAGTTCAGATGGTATAAAGGGTTACGTTCAACTTAAGTTGTCTGTTTCTTCAGCTTGATCGCCAATAATCTGGATTATTAATAATCGCCAAGCTGAAAGAAACAGGGCCAAATGGTGGGACTGTGGTATTTGTTTGCTTAGCTATATGACGTGTTTAGAATTAACCACGATAATTCTCGGGTCCCGGAAAAAAAGATCTCTCTCAAGAAAAAAAATTTATCTAAGTTCTATTCTAAATTAATTGCTGCGATGGTATCACGTCCAAGTATGGGCCCGATCATTGCCCTTGGGGTGACACCGATGATAGGGAAATTTCCGTTGGGACCCAAATTATGAATTGTTTGCTGCACAGTGTGAGTTGGAAAACTGCCCGTATGTACCGGTGTCCCGGGAGCAAAATGAGGATATGTAATATGTCAGGGCCCCTTTAATTCTCAAAAAACGACAATTTTATAGGAATTTAAAGATACTTATTCCGTTATAGAAAATTGTTTCTATGATAGCGCCTTTAAATCAAATGAAGGCGACTACTATGAAAGTCCTACGAATTTCTATGAGAATCGACACGAAAGGACTGCCAAGTTTTGGAGAAATCTAGCATGTGTTCCAGCTTCATGCAAACGTTTCCTATGAGTCTTCATCTCTCCTTCTGATTTCCTGCGTTTTTACCTGCGTCCAAATCAACCCGTGCATTCGGCTGTGATTTTTTCCGTGTGCTTGCAATCATTTGTTCTTACCACTGTGCACTGCGTATCGAAAAATCCTACGTTTTTCCTATTCCTACGTTTTCTCAATCATGTGATTCAAAGTTGGCCCTAATGTGATACTGGTCTACGATTTTGTTTGTTTCGCTGAACAGTCAATTCACCGAGATTTGCGACTAATGACATTCTTCGTTTAATCGTCCGCGAGATGTAGTGAGATGATCTAAGTAGTTTTTTTAAGACATTATTTAGTATTTGTTTGTGTGTTTCTTACATACAGTTTATGTTTTAATTACTTATTCAATATAACCAACTTGTCAATGAGGTGTGATAAATGACGCGTTAAGCCACACTAGGTATAATGGTAAGTATGGATGTCATTGAAAAAACGCAATAACTATATCAAGTTTATGGCGTACACATTAATCCGCCAAAGGAGTATGAAATTATAAAACAGCTGTATTATAGTTTACGAACATTAAATTTAATTTCATCTTCCAGAAGTCAAAGAACCAAAAACTAACCCCAACGCATCACACGCGAAGCAAAGAGACCAGTGCAACCTTCTTCGCTAACTATGGAATGTGATGCTGCAGGTTTATGCTCATAAAAAACAAGCAAAATCTGGCAGGTAGATTAACAAGATTCAAGCAAATAACCCCACCGAAAACGCCACGTACTCAGTGCATCCATTCCCATAAATGGCAAGCCATGGGCACGCAAAGACACACAAGGCCCCGCATTTCGTCGAACACCCACGCCACGGAACGACATATGCGCTCCCTACTTAACCCGCGTCGCGTTTCGTCGCGCACTCCGTGATCGAGATCGGTAAGCTAGCTTAGCTTCTGGCGGAATTAGAACGGCCATGGAGGCGAAAAGCGCGCTTATCCCATCTCTCGCGTGGTGTGGTTGTTGTGGATGGGATGTCGGCGCGCCGTGCGGGCGTCGCGTAGCCAGCGCCGGCCCGCCGCGCCGATTGGGCGTATACACGACGGTGCGGTGCAGCGGAGGGCCCGTGCCGGGTGTCGGTGCTCTACTACGGCGCGTTCCCGCCGCACCACGGCCGTCGTCGCCGAACTTCCTCATGTGCTGTCGCCGCGGGGCGGGACCACCAGCCGCACACGTTCGGGGCGCGCCGGGGCCGGCGCCGCCGCCGACGGATGGCGCGGTTGGTGGGCACCGTGGAGAGGTACCGTCCGTTTAAGCGCCGGCCGAGGCGGCGGGCGTCGCCGGCGGCGCCGGGTGGCGCCGTGGTGCTCGCCAGCCAGTGGACGACGCGGGGTGCCGTCCCTCGGGAAGCGCCTTGTCGCGCGCCCAGGCGAAGCGGCTGGCGGCGCGTCTTCGGCCGTCGCGCCGGGCGGGTGGCCGTTCGTGTGTCTGGACCGCCGCAGACGTCGGCCGATCGAGGGGTTCGCTCCAGCGCGTGCGGAGTTCACGGCTGCGTCGGCGCCCGGCGGAGCGTCAGTGTGGGTCGGCGGACGCGTCGGCGCCAGTGCCCCGGCCGTGGCGCGATGGCGCGTTCCACCGCCGCGGACTAGCGACGCGCGGACGCCGGCCGCCCACCCGCCGCGCGCACGGGCCACGCGACGGGGTGGGTGGGGGGGGGGGGGGGGAGGGGGGGGGGCGGGTGCGCTCCGCGCGCCGAACGGCCGACGCCGGGGGTTGGACGCGTAGGTGATCAACCTGGCGGCGCTGCATGGCACGGCGCGGTGTGACGAACCCGGCTACGGACGCGAGCTACTTTCCGGGCGACGCGGCCGGCCGCCAGGTGGACTGGCACCTTCCAGTAAAAGAACTCACAGCCAACTCAGATGCAGACCCAGCTTGCAGAATACTGATTGATGCTGTAATTACCAGCAAAAATGCAGTGATAAAAAGCTTTCATGACCAAACAAGAACATGCATCAGAGGCAGAGCATGTAATTTTGTCTGAATCTTTTGACTTACTAATATTTCAGTTCAGGGCCTCAACTGTAACAACAACAAAGGGCACAATGTGCAATGTATAAATGCTCTGAAGACCGATGGAGAACTTCACATACCAAAAAAGAGGAAACATTTGTCACAAGAAGAACATCAGGCAAGACATGAGAATCTGAAGAACCTTCAATATTTTTCTCATGGGCAGCCACAGTCAGGTTACCATCTAGTAATTTCTTCTGTACTGCTTACTCAGTAGTTTAACTGTTTTCCTTTCCTTCCTGGTTGTTTATGCAGTGTCCAATTTGCCTATATAATCTAATGTCCCATGTTATTTACACTAATTAAGTATTATTTACTCTTTCAAAAAAGTTATGTATTGTTTAGGTGTAGGGTAGGTAGCCTAATATGTGATGCACAGTTCATTTTCCTGGTATAATTCCAACCACTGCAACATCAATTTGATTTTAGTTACCCACAATTAAGGGACAAAGAACAAAATTAGGATCAGACATAACATGAACTTTCTCAGAAACTGTTACTGTAAAACAGGGTGATGCATCAGAGAACAACACAATTTCTCCCGAAGAGCTACAGATTCGCGATGAGTTGGAGGCCGACATCGAGGAGGATTTAGAACGGGAGATCATCGACGACATGTGCCGTCTCGCTCGTCATCTGCAGAGGCTATATCAACACAGGGATTCGAGAGAACTTACTGCCTCAGCAACTTGTTACCAGATGCCCCTGTACCATACAACAACTCAAGTTCTTTCTGAGATAAATATCAGGATAAACTTGGATGGGCAATGCAAGATCAACATAACTAAGATTGAGCAAGATGATGATATAGAAAATCAAAGGAAGACATGCCCCAATGCTTACCAATCTGACAAAAGGCAAGGGCATGTGAAGGCAAGGCAGACTTACACAGTTTCTTGCAGGAAGCAGCAGAACCATCCAGTTGCACCATGGAGATAACTGAAATGAACAGATGATGCGAACTTAATTTAAACCACTTGTTTTACCTTGCACGAGAGCAAATAAGGTTTATGTACAAGAAAGCAATAATACTGTTCATGGAGGGAACTATGAGATGCATATCTAAATCACTAGGATTTGAGCAATCATTTAGTCAAAGATACACAATTATTGGTGTACTAACATTGCTTAGGTTTCGAACTGAAACTGAACTCAGATGAAAAATTCATGGTAAAAATGAGAGTGGAGAAGTGTACTGATGGAAGCATAAACAAGTTAATCTTGATAATACTGATCTAAGATGGCTGTGAAGAATGAAATCTACAACCTCAGATTGAGGTAGTGGAACAGATTAACACAACTGTGTTGAGGATTCTTGTAGATCCACCTCATTTTTAACCTTTAACCATCATAATCATGTCAAACTTAGCTTCTTGACTGTGCAATTCCTTGGGGCTATACATTTGTCTATATATTCTGTGATGTGTTTGGGGAAGTATGTTTATGTGAGTGTACATGGGTGTTGATTGTGATATTATGTGGCACAGTATACTAATTGACAAACTAGTAAGATCAGGGATTCCTATATGGAGATAGGAGTACTATCTTTATATCTTATCGATTTTTGAGGCAACCAATCTCATCATGTCTAGACGCCTTTCAAGTTTATGATGCTGCATAATTGTATCTCTTCTAGCATGCTCAATGTTGACTACTATCAAAATCAAGCTCATGCTAAAGTCAGCTTATGTCCATGTGAAGAACCTATCTTCAAGATATCAGAAACTCAATTCCATTGGTTGTGCACAAACTAAATTGCACCCTATTTTGTCTCCTGAAAGACTTTCAAAATTGGTATGGGGAGAGCATAAGGCCATTAAAAACCATGCACATTCTGAACCAAAAGAAACTAAATGTTATATGTATTCTAAGCATCACATCCTCGTGAAAAGAAAGGATGTATATTGCTAAATCATAATCCCCCGTTCTGCAGGACAAACATGACAAGCTACAAAGTACAAATTAACAGCGCAACTCAAGCAACTCATGTAATTGCAATGCATTGCGAACAGTCTTGATGTAACACTAGGACATCAAGCGCACGTTGCACTATTCTACAGTATATACAATCTCTGGTGGGAAGTTCAGAAGGGTCATTGATGGACAGAATGCAGCAATCCAACACTTCAAGCCGTAACTGAAAACCTGAATGTACATGGCAAGAGCTTATAGCGACCATCAGTGGACCTTAAATTGTATCGTGTACATAGAGAACACAATTGTGTGCAAAACTTCTTTTAGGCCCTTAAATTATATTGCCCTTGCAGAACAAACTTGTTCTGTACAATATTTACACTACCTTGATGTTATCAGTTATGCTGCTTATGCGTAGAAAGAGCAAACTCAGAAAGAAAATGACTACTCCCATCCATCTTTTGTTTCATTACCATACTCGTTGATTGTTTGTGCTATAGATGGAATTTTTCCTTAGAAAGGAATCAGAAATCCCCACCAGGACACTGCTATTAATATGCCAAACAATTTATAGGACTTTCTGTTTACTGCTCACTCTCATCAAGAAGGTACTCCCCCGTCCCACAAAACGCCAACTTCTGGCTACGTCCAGGTTTGTAGCCAGAGGTTGATTTTTTATGGGACAAAGGGAGTAGGCAACAACTACAATATATATATATATACAGTCAAGAAGTGTCTGTGAAATTCAATCACAAGTCTATTCCCTCCCCCTATACAGTCGCTCCCTCCTCTCCCCCTTCCTCCTTTCCTTTTTCTCCTCCTACTACACCATAAATATTTAAATTTAAATTCAGAATTGAAACGGTTATGTAAATTTTTGACTTATAAACTTTGGGTATATAAACTAATATTTGAATTCAAATTCAAATTTGAATTCAAATTTGAAACGAGTATGTAAACTTTTGACCTATAAACTTTGGGTCTATAAACTAATATTTGAATTTAAATTTAAATTTGAATCGGGTATGTAAACTTTTGACTTATAAACTTTGGGTGTATAAACTTTAGATGTATAGAAATACTATATATAGAAAATATTTGAATTCAGATTCAAATTTGAATCGGATATAATTCAAATTCAAATTTGAATCGGGTATATAAACTTTAGGTCTATAAACTTTAGGTCTATAAACTTTAGATGTATAGAAATACTATATATGAAAAATATGGATCTATAAACTTTAGGTGTATAAACTTTAGATGTATAGAAATACTATATATAAAAAATATTTGAATTCGAATTTAAATTTGAATCGGATATATAAACTTTTGATTTATAAACTTTGGGTCTCTAAACTTTGGATCTATAAACTTTAGGTGTATAAACTTTAGGTGTATAAATTTACTAAAATAGGAAAGTAATGCGGTGCCAAAAAGGGAAACGTGGAGGGAGGGAGGGGGGAGGGGATGCGATCGCTACCAGATCGCGGTAGCGATCGATCGCCCATTAGATTTTCCGTATATAACCTGTTGGGAAAAAAAAACGCATGCAACGAATTTTATTGCTTCAAATTGGCAGAAACCATGAAAATAGGTCATAAAAATCAGTGGAGCACAGCTGGGGAAAAAGCATAGACATAATAGTAGGGTTCCACAATTGGCTCAAAAGCAGATTTGTTCAGTGCCTTAGACACAGAGAGTGATTCAAATATAACTCATTTTGCAGGCCAAATATATTTCAGAAGTCTATTCTGGATATGCAACAGGCATCAGGAATTACAATTACTTACCTAGTTACCTTAAAAGCAGGTAGTCATATTCTTGTCATCATCATCTAGTGCTCAATCCTGATATCACAAAAACTTGCCTGCATTGGGTTCAACTGCAACCACAAAGACTAATATAGGAAATAATGCAATAGTGGTAGCCGGAGAAATGTCAAGATTAGTTCTGAAAATCTACATAAGACAATAGACAGTACATGTGTACATTTTTGAAGGGAAGAATTTACAAACTGAATATCTGAAACTCATCTAGCCCTCTATTACATCATATTCTTTTTTCATCACTGAAGGAAAAATGGAGCTCAAGGTGAACAGCATACCATCATTGTGGAACTAAAAAAATTAGCACATGCTAAAATGATGAAACATATATATGTGAACACAATCATCTTCTCCTAAAATTTTTTTCATCGAAGTTTACTTTTCAGTCTTTGCTTTTAGATCGCTAAGAACACATATATAAAAGTTTTATTTATATATTACTTTCGTTTGTAAATATGCCGTTTGGGGCCACAAATTTGCCAATCGAGATACGTGGGGAGATTTGTGTAGAAAAGAATCTCTTTCAGTTTTGACAGTATAAAACAAGATAATTCGGTGCAAAATAATATGAAATCGCGCAATAAATAAACCTTTATTAAATCTGGGAAATTATCTCCAAAGGGAATTCATTGTTACCCTAAACTGCAAATTGTAGCTTGGGATGATAATGTGAATGTGTGTTTTAGGACCAAAAAAGAAAATCCATTTTCCTGCTTGCTTAGTAAAAGAAATTGAATAATCGTATTACGGCATAATTGTTGTTCTTAGAACCTTATTACTTTATGTTTAACACTGGCCATGTCTACTTGCAAATTTGTAGGTTGCACCAGCCTCGTTGTTGATTATTGTGAGTTGAGTACTCTGGAATGTCAGTTCTCTTTAATCATGCTTATGCTAGGTTAAACCACAACAGTGGTCTGTTTTCTCCACTTTCTTCTCAATAGATATTTCAGTTATGTTTAAACATGCTTAGGCTAGGGTAAACCACAGAATTGGTTGATTTAGGATGGTGCAAAGCATGTGCCAGTATACACATTGTGTGCTCTTCATCTTGGATGTGCAGTGTGGGCCGGATTGTACTTCAACGCGTGGATTGTCCATGATTTTAGGCCCATGTAAACAAGGCCTACACATTCACGTCCAAATAGCTCCATCACTAAACTGGTTCAGTCCAAAGCCTCAACTAGAATGTTCATCGGAATGTGTATAGTTTCATACTCCCTTTGTTTCATATTATAAGCCATTTAATTTTTTTAATCAAAACTTTTTAAATTTTATTAAGTTTGTAAAAAAATATGCTAACATTTTCAATACAAAACAAACATATTATCAAACTATATTCAATGTTAAATTTAATAAAAACCAATTTGGCGTTGTAGATGTTGCTAATTTTTTCTATAAACTTGATTAAATCTAAAGACTTTTGATTAAGAAAAAAAGTTAAACAACTTTACATTTGATGGTGCATGCTTTTGAGGTTTTAGTCTTTTAGACTCACACTTAATCCTAGCCCACGTGATTCTTGCTGTTTGGTAAACAAAAATGGCCAGCTTTCACAAATGATGAAAATTTGTGCTAATGAAATCTGAGTAAACTTTGGTCAGTTGGCCCATTCATGATACACTAATTTGGTGTATGCATGTATTCATACATTTATACATGTATCTTACAAGGTACGTATCTGCGTAGGGATAATATGTATATACTCTGTGTACAACTGATCAGCAGGTGCTACATGCGCCATGGATCGATGCTTAATTACAAGCAATTAGCATCTGAAGACGAAGCAAAGTAATTAATCAAAACCCATTTCGATTAGGTCATGATGAGGCAGGAGTAGTTGTCCGGGTGCGACGGAGCGCCGGCACGAGGTATCGCCGCCGTTCCGGCCGACGACGTTGTACCCGGCGCCGGTGGCCGCGTCCACCCTCACGGCGCCGGGGTATCCCGGGTACGCGCCGCGGCCGTACACCCCCGGGCACGCTCCGGCCACTCCACCGGCGCCGCCGCGTCGCCCTGGAAGTAGCCGCGCCCGTACGGGTTCGTCACCGCGCCGGCCATCCAGCGCGCCGCCAGGTTGATCACCACGCCGTCCACCCGCGTCGCCGTTCGGGCGCGCGGAGCGCCACGTCCGCGTGGCCGTGCGCGCGGCGGTGGGCCGGCGTCGTCGGCGTCGCCGTAGTCCGCGGCGTGGAACGGCACGCGCACCGGCCCGGGGCACTGCGCCGACGCGTCGCCGACCCACACGTGCACGGCTCCGCCGGGCGCGACGAGCCGTGAACTCCGCACGCGCTGGAGCAGAACCCCTCGACGGCGACGTCTGCGGCGGTCAGCACGACGGCCACGCCGCCCGGCGCGACGCCGAGACGCGCCGCAGCCGCTCGACCTGGGCGCGCCGACAGGCGCTTCCCGAGGGAGCACCCCGCGTCGTCCACCTGGCTGGCGAGCACCACGCGCGCAACCCCGGCGCCGCCGGCGACGCCGCCTCGGCCGGCTTACGGACGTACCTCTCCACGGTGCCCCACCACCGCGCCACCGTCGGCGGCGGCGCCGGCCCCGGCGCGCCGAACGTGTGCGGCTGGTGGTCCCGCCCCGCGGCGCAGCGACATGAGGAAGTCGGCGACGAACGGCCTGTGGTGCGGCGGGAACGCGCCGTAGTAGAGCACCGACACCGGCACGGCGCCCTCCAGCACCGCGCCGTCGTGGTACGCCATCGCCGGCGGCGGCGGCTGGTACAGCGACGCCTCGCACGGCCGCGCCGACCATCCCATCACCACCACAACCACCACTGCGAGGAGATGGGATAGCGGCTTCGCCTCCATGGCCGTTTAATTCGCCAAGCTAGCTAGCTTACACGATCGATGCACGGAGAGCGCGACGAACGCGACGCGGGTTAAGTAGGGAGGCATATGTGCGTTACGTGGCGTGGGTGTTCGACGAAATGCGGGCTTGTGTGTTCTTGCGTGCCATGGCTGCATATGGGAATGGATGCACGTGAGTACGTGGCGTTTCGGTTGGGGGTTAGTTTGCTTGAATCTTGTTAATTACCTGCAGATTTTGCTTGTTTTTTATGAGATAAACCTGCAGATCAATTCAGCTAAGTTAGCGAAGAAGGCTGCATCGGTTCTTTGCTTCGCGTGGTGATGCGTTGGGGTTAGTTTTTGGTGTTCCTTTGATTCTGGAAGATGAAAATTAATTTAATGTTCGTAAATATACAAGCATGTTTTATAATATTACATACTCCTTTGGGGATTTAAATGTGTACGCCTATAAAACTTGAATATGTTATTGGTTTTTCAATAGACATCCATAACTTACCATTAACTATGTGGCTTCTAACGCCGTATTTATACACCTCATTGACAAGTTTGGTTATATTGAATAAGTAATAAAACATAAAATGTATGTAAGAAACACAAACAAATACTAAATAATGTCTTAAAAAAACTACTTTAGATCATCATCAACTACATCATGCGGACGATTAAACGAAGAATGGTCAATTAGTCGCAAATATCGGTGAATTGATGTTCACAAACAACAAAACGTAGACCATATCACATTAGGGCCACTTTGAATCACATGATTGAGAAAACGTAGGAATAGGAAAAACGTAGAATTTTGATACGAGTGTAAGTGTAAAACAAATGATTGCAAAGCACAGGAAAAACATTGGAATGGCCGTTTGATTGGACCACAGGAATTAGAGGAGAGATGAAGACTCATAGGAAAGTTTCCATGAGGTAGAACCTCATGCTAGATTTCCTCTAAAACTTACATGTCTTTAGGCATTCCATAGGAATTTCATAGGATTTTGTATGATTCATTCCTTTGATTCAAAGGGCTATATAGGAAAAATTCCTATATGAATGGTATTCTATAAAATTCCTATGAATTTCCTTTGAATCAAAGGAGACCTAACAATCTACTAGAAATCCCCAGGTTCCCTAGGGAGAATTATACTAGAGAAAGGGCATTAAACCGTAGGGAGCTTGTTCCCCTAGAGAGATTCGTAGGATATATATTACATATCCTCAGTTTTGCTACCGACACCGTACATATGGCAGTTTTCCACTGACACTGCTGCAGACAACAATCATAATTTGGGTCCAAACGGAAATTTCGGGCCCATTTGAATCGTAGGGTAGAAAAAACGGAGGAATAGGAAAAACACAGGATTCTGACAGGAATTGAAGTGTAAAACAGAGGATTGCAAAATATAGGAAAAACACAGGAATTGTCGTTTGATTGGAGCGCAGGAAAAACGCAGGAATCAGATGAGAGAGATAGACTCAAAGGAAATTTTCCAAGAGGTTGGAGCTCTTGCTAAATTTCCTCCAAAATCCATATGCAATGTGCCATTCCATAGGAATTTCATAGGATTTGGAAAACTTCAATCATTTGAATCAAAGGGCAAAATAGAAAAATTTCCTATAGGATTTGAATCCTATGAAATTCCTGCATAAATCCTTTGATTCAAAGGGGCCCTTCTATCATGTGTAGCCCAAGGGCCAATGATGGGCCATACTTGACGTGATACCAAGCAGCAATTAATTAGAATCAGAACTTAGATAAAAAAAAATTGAGAAGAGATATTTTTTTCTGGGACACAGAATTATCGTGGTTATTATATAGTAAGCAAACAAAATAACAGTCACCATTTAGCGACAGAAGGAACTAGCTAATTTCTGTATAAATTTGGAAATTAAAGTATTAAAATTTATCTCGTAGAACAAAGCACTGTCCGACCTTAGCTCAGTTGGTAGAGCGGAGGACTGTAGTCGTTGCAGATCAATCCTTAGGTCGCTGGTTCGAATCCGGCAGGTCGGATCTTACCTTTTTGTTTTTTTTTTTGATTTTTCGTACTATGAAACCTTGAAGTATTTTATTATTCTTTTTTTTTTTGGAATTTTTCGTACCATATGAAACCTTGAAGTAATTTTCATTCGTAAGTCTGCGAAATGTTTCAACCAAGATTTTCTCATCTCAACAGGAAACAAAAAAGGTTGAGTTTAAACGAAGACTGGATTTATAAGATCGACCAAGAACAGGATTTTGGCATCATTTTCCACTCATCATCACACACACCTACTATTAGCTGCAATGATGCTTTGTAATAATTTGCAAACTGAACAACAATATTCAGTCAAACTTCACACCCACAGCAATACATATGCTATCTCACGTTGTGTTTAGTTGGATCCAAAGTTTGGATTTTGATTGAAATTAGAGATGATGTGACTGAAAAGTTGTGTGTATATGACAGGTTGATGTGATGGAAAAGTACTGAAGTTTGGATCTAAACACAGCCTCTTTCTCTCTCCAATCCAAATTCCAAATTCAAAAGATCCTCAAATTCCAAATTCGAATGTATCGCAACAACACAAAATGGACCTCCCACTCGCCGCCGCCGCCGTCTTCACCTCCTCGCCGGCAAGCTGCTCGACGGCTGCCTCCCCTTGGACCTGCTCCTCCCGCTCCCGCTCCCGCTCCCCTCGCCGCGCTGCCCCAGCCTCCGCGACGCCGCCGCAGCGGACGACCGCTTCCAGGTACAGCTCCCTCAGCGCCGTGCACCCCGACAGCCCTGCCAGATTCAGATTCACAAAGTCAGCCGCCATGAATGATCATCTCATCTCTGCAAGATTTCGCAAAACCTGATGAAATTCAGAGTCATCTAGATGCAATTGCAGACTTTCAGTGCAGAGAATTTTTTTTTTTTTATGGTTTCCAAAGTTGCAGGTTTTGAACAATTCTGGGCAAGATTGCAAAATCTAAAGAAATTCAGAGTCATGTAGATGAAGTAGTTGCAGTGTAAATATTTTCCTTCTTTTTCTTTTTCTTTTCATTTCCGAAGTTGCAGGGTTTGAGCTTGATTCTTCTCAAGAGTCATATGTAGATGAAGTAGTTGAAGTGTAGAGAACTTTTCTTCTTTTTCTTTTTCTTTCCGAAGTTGCATGGTTAGAACTTGATTCTTCTCAAGATTGCAAAATCTGAAGAAATGCAGAGTCATGTAGATGCAGTTGCAGACTTGCAGTGCAGAGATTTTCTTTTTTTTTTTATTTTTCATTTCCAAAGTGGCAGGTTTTCAGCAAGATTCTTCTGAAGTGAAAACAGAGTCATGCTCTGAATTGATTTTTTTTTTCAGAGAATTAAGTTGAGATCATTAGGGAGCAGTGGATTCAGTGGATGCATGGACCAGGTTGGAATTATGGAGCCGAAGTGCACTTTTACATCCAGGGTATGGATGGACAGAAGTCAGGGACAGGGATTTGATCATGATGATGATGATAAGGCCCCATTTCCAACTGTATTAATAATGTTCCTGGATCCCGGAAACTGTGGACAGGTAAGGCAGTGACAGCCAATACATGAAGCAGATTCATGCTAGAACCAACGTGACATGTCCTGGAATGCTCATTTTGTTCTGGTCCAGACTGGCTTGTCATCTACTAGATGATACAGATAAAAAACTCTAATCTTTGTCCCTATCACTCATCACTCCACAGGAAAAAAGAACTCTACTCAGTACTTGATATAGTCTGAAAATTGTAATTCTACTAGTGAGAGGGTAAAATTTGGAGGTACTCTGAAGATTGTGACATTGGTGAGGCAAGATGTGTGCTTACCGTGGCCGATGCGCGAGATCCGGTTGTAGCTGAGGTTGAGAACGCGCAGCTTGGTCAGCTCCCGGAGCCCCTCGATGTTTGCGATCTTGTTCCGCGACAGATCGAGCGAGTGAAGGCCCTTGGGCAGTGATCCCGGCGAGATATGAACTGTGGTAGAACCCAAATTCAGTCAATTTTTTTGGGTAACTGAAGGTGGTAGTAGTAACTACTGTGCAGTATCTAGTTACTTTGCTTGAAATGCTACAGTGACAAAAAATGTTACTACTGTTGTCAGTTGTGCTCACCCGATGAAGTTGCCCGGGAGAGGTTGACGGCGCGGAGGCTGGAGAACGGCGCGATCATCGGCACCACCTTGAGGCCCATGCCGGAGATGTGCGCCACCGACGAGAACGCGTTCAGTGACTGGATGATGGGTTTGGCCTGGGCGACCTCGTCGGCGGCCGTGGAACGCTTCGGCTTGCCGTGTCCCTTCCCCGACGACTCGCCGACCTCCAGGGCGCGCGGCGCGCGCGCCCGCAGTCACCGTGCTCCATGGCGTGCTCCCGTCCGTCGTCGTCTCGGCGTCGCGTGGTAGTGGTGGTGGTGGTCGTCCTCCTCTTCTCGGCGATGCGGAACGTGTCGTTGTCGATGCTGTACCCACGCGCTGATGCGGTCGTGGAGGAAGTTGTCGGCGGAGAAGGCGACCCACTGGTTGGGGATCGCGGCGAGTCGTCGACCATCACCTTCTTTGTTCTTGGGCGTCGGCGCGGTGGCGGTGGCCGGCCTTCCTCCAGCGTGTCGGAGTGTAGCCGCCCGCTGGTGGCCGGCGGCGGCGGGTGTGCACCGCGGCCGCGCGTCGCCCGCCGGCGACGGGCGGTGCAGGTTGCGGTGGCTCCAGAGGAAGAGCCGCCACCACAGCTTGCGGCTCCGCGACGGGAGCACCTGGCTCGACGACCGCTTCTTCAGATCACGCGGTCGGCGGTGCGCGACGTCCTCACCGACGCCGGGCTCGCCTCCGCCTGCGCCGCCGCGCCGCGCGGGGTTGTCTCCCTGGGAAAGCCGAGCGCCGGGCAGGTTCCCGAGGTCGCCGTAGGATCTCGACCGCGCCGGCGCCGCCTCCGCCGCCGCGTCGTGCGCGCCCGGCCGCTTCGTCTCGATGTTGGAGCACGACCGCTTCAGCTTCGGCGACGCGTCCGCCACCACCTCCTTCCCGCTCGCGACCACCGCGTCCGGCGAGGCGCCGGCGGCGACGCCCATCTCGGCGCCATGTCCGTCGGACTTCTCGTGCGCGTGGAACTCGAACTCGAAGTCAGACGACAGGCTGCCGTTCTTCGCCAACGCCATGTCGCCGCCATGATCGCCGCCGCCGCCGCCTCCTTTGGTCGCCGCCAAGGCGGTGACAACCGTGTCGTCGACGACGACCTTGACATCGCACGGCGCGACCTTGTCGCCGCCGCATTCGGCAGCCGGCGAGTCGATGAACTCCACCGGCTTCACCTTGGGACAATCCCCACTAGCCTTCTTGGCATCAGCAACCTGTCGAACACTCACCAACCATTACAAACTCAACCAAAATTCAAAAACAGAAAGGCAAAATTCGATCAAACATTTACCACTCGTTTCTTCCTCCTGCCGGCGAGCAGACCCGGGATGCACCTCATCCTGGTCATCTTGACCTACTAAAAACTCGCAAAATCCCTTCGAAATTTCTTCTGTTCAGACGAATTCGTTCCAGATTTCAGTAAGTTTCTGAGACCTTTTAGCCGTTGTCTACGGGAGAGACTCTCCGGAGCAGCGACGGCGAGATGAGGAGGAAGACGGCGGAGGAGGAGATCGCATGCCCCCGAGCACCACACACCTCACTCACGGCGCGAGGCGGCGGCGGCGCCACGGGGAAGGCCAGAGTGACCGGAGATTAGCCGGAGACGCCGCCGCGGAGCCGTCTTGGCAAACCTTACCCTGCACCAATTTCAAACGAATCCACTAAGAACCAAACTCAGCTGAATCCTACGCACACGCACGACGATCAGACATGGCAGCCGAGCTATGAAGACCGAGGCGGCGGCGACGACGATGACGGCGGCGAGGAGGAGGAGGAAGAAGAAAGACTCTTCTTGCCTATGCCATGTGACACCATCCCTGTTTCTTGTGAGGTCTTAAATCTCCGGCTATAGCTACCGCTATCTTCAGACATAGCTGTTCGAGGAGGGTGTCTCTAGCTATTTCTCGCCTCATGTAGAATTTAGCCGCTACAGCCCCATTCAATCGGCTATTAGCTGTTTGAGAAGACCGATCACTAAATGTTTTTTAGCTAGCGATTTAAAACACTTTCTTGGCGTGTATCATGCGGTGAATTCACAGAAGAGTTAAAATTAAAAGGGGGAAAACACAGCTGGGTTTCTGTTCTAAATTTGGTTGGTGAGAAGAGAATCGCCATGACAGCTATGCGATTTCATGGCAAAATTATTGCTGCTGTAGAAAACAAGAAGTAAAGAACAGTGATTTTGCATGCTCTTTCTCCTTATTGGATATCTGGGTTAAATCTAATGGGGTGAAAGCTATCAGATTCTTGGCTTCATGCAGTACAAGCCCTGAAGGAATCATTGGGATTTACTAAAACTAACTCTAATTTGTTTCCTTTCTCTAATTAACCATGTCAACTTCCAGCAAGACTGGAAATTTGTTTACTACACATTAAGAAGCTGATCTTGGTTTCTTCCCCTGTTTGTACCACAAACTGCCAGTACAGAATCATCCAGAAAGAGACTGCACACACACACATAAAAATCAAGAAGAGAAAGATGCATGGCAACAACCAATGGCTCCAACCCAACTGAACCCTCCTCTTCCTCAAGAACAACACATGAATCAAGAATCAGAAACAAAAAAAAAAAAAACTAAAGCAACTCTGTTGATTCAAGCAGGATTTCAGCACAAGAACAGAGAAGCCCATCCCCAAGAACACCAGGAGATCTCTCTAGAACAAAAAGGCAGAGACCAAACAAGAATCACTTGAATCACACATGAACACAAAAGACAAGCACCACACCTGGTGGAGAAAGACAGCGAAAGGAATTAAGCAAGTCAGGAGGAGCCAGCCCAGGAACCTAACCTTCCTCTCCCCAGGCAGCAGCAACCCGAATTCAGAATCAGATGCTCCTCCGGTGCTGAACTTATACTCTTCTGTTCGAGTAAATATCTTGATTAGGTCGCTGAGCACTGATGCGTGCGAATGGGATGAAGAGAAGCAGAGGAGAGGAGTGTCCTGAGGAGGAGATGGAGAAGGAGAAGGAGAAGAGGAGAGGTAGAAATAGAGGAAGGAAGGATGGAAGGATGGATGCTGGAGGGAAAGCAAAGGCACGCGGTGGGCACACGGTAGGAGGGAGGATTATTCGGACGTCACTCCTCCCACTACTACCACTAGCGAGCGATGCACAAGACTAGTAGAATACTGCCGCCTTTATGTCGTCTTGGTTTTTTTTCCCACTTCTAATATATTATTTTCTTCTGTTCGAGAATTTTGGGTTTTGTTTTGCTACATGTACTTTAAAAAATGATACTTTTACAAACTTGACATGTTCGGCTGCTAAGTCTATAGCTGCATCGCCACCGACACCAATAGTGTCGCGCACACACACGTAGCCGCAACATCCGCCAACCTATCAGGCCCAAAGGCCATAACCGTTTGGTTTAGTTAGTTGAGAGTTGTAAACAAAATCACGATTCAATCGCAGTGTGACACATTAGCGTTTATTTTACATACATTTCATTTTTCCTTCGTTTCTTCCCCTAAAGTTTAATATGTTCTCTATGAATGCACATAACGGCTCTAGATTTGGCTAGTTTGTGTAGATCGATCTGGACTATTTCAGTGGTTTTTATGCTGGATAGCTTTTTTTTACTTGTAGCTAGTAGAGGTTAATTAATTTTTTTACATCAAGTATTTTTAGTAGCTATTAATGTATACTGGAGTAGTAAGATATCGTAATATTTGTAAACCGCTTAAAAAAATTGTCGCCAATCTATTTTTGACGATAAGGTGACACGAATTGCTCTAATGAGATTGTCGCTGATAAAAATGTACTAGGAACATTTAGGGAGATGTGTTGGGGATATGGTGGAATCAAATGAAGACGAGTATAGGGACTTGGTTTGGATTCAAAACTTGGTGTCTAGATGTATGTCATATCTAGAAATAAGAACCTTTATCGAGTACTCTTCGTCTTATAATATAATAACTTATTTATAGCTTAAAGTTATTTTAATTGAGAATATGGTAGTAGATAATGAAGATGGGACATTTTACCGTCAGTGGTTTAAGTCATTGATGAATTGATGATCTACATGCATGCGCAGCCTCCTGAAAACAAACTTGGTTTCGACAAAACGAAAGCACGGTGTGATGATGGTGAAATGGGGTTGACAGAGTAGCATATAAACCAGATCTTGATCTCTTGATTAAAAGAAATTGGTTGGCACTAGGTAATCCTAAGATGAGAGAAATCTAAGACTAGAGTTATGGGCGCGAGAGGTAAATAGGTATATGTAGAATGTGAGAGGATTATATGTACTACTCACAAGGGTTCACTTTTTCGTTTTCGAAGTGAAAACCGCTCCCCACTGATTTACCAAAAACCGATGATTTTCAATAAACACTGTAAAAAACCGGCTAATATCGGTCGGTTTTCGTGATCGATTTTGTGACCCTTGCTACTACTCATTGACCCGTTGAATAAAAAAAGACGACTTGTATATTGTATTTTGAAACAATTCTTTGCATGCAGGAATGGAAGAATTCTTTGATCAATTCGTACAGCCACTAGAAGTACTATAGAGCAACATGGTACATACCTTCACACATAAGCATGATGCCCGAACTAAAAAACCATTGCAAATTAAAATAAAAGCATGCCGATACATAATGCAATGCCATTTGTTTTCTTAATTAGCTCCTAACAATACCTAATGTCACATGCATGTGTAAATCATAGATCTCCGACAATAATTTATAAAATGGTATCTGCTAGAGCTATATATGTCGTAGTATTATAATCATGCATGTTATAAAGTCTAAACCACACGAACCTTATTACATGACATTGCAAGCTCATGCATGCTAAAAAAGTCCACCGAATACACACCCCAAATTAAATTGTAATAGGATTTAATTTGCATCATATATGCCTCCATGATCAATTAGGTTCGATTCTATGATTTTCTTTAGTTGCTTGAATGTTACAAGAGTAATTTAACCATTTCCACACATGTTTTTTTTTGACATATAGGGTGAATTGAAGCTTCCCTATAGCAATTAACTACTCCCTTTCCTAGTTTTATAAATTGTAGTTGACTTGGCTCGGTGATCACCAGTATTAAACTTTCATAGTTAGTTTCTTCTGCAACAAGTTGTCAATGTAAACAAAATCACAAGAATATAAAGTACAGTGAAATGCAAATCAAATGGTACCACTTGTATATAACTAAACACATACATTAATTGTTGGATCTACCATGTGTAAAAAAGAGGTACATTTTTGAAATATATATATGCATATATACAAAAATAAATCAACAGATAATTAATTAATAAAACTGTACTATGCCTTCATCATATATAAACCTACCATTTTTTCTCCAGATACGCAACACGTGTAGAGAAATAAAATAGCGTTCATTGTCCCAAAAAAAAGCTGCCCTTTATTAAGATTCACTGCCTAAAGCTCATATCAATATCTGGAGGCACAAACCAAAAGAGAGGAGGAACCAAGTGCCATTGCCAGCTGATTGGGGGGTTGGCAATTAGCAATATGGCATGCATACAGCCACAGATTGTACTTCAGGAGTTTTGGTTCTTCAATCTTCTCCCACTAGCATGGGGAATGAGATGCCAACTCAACATCTCATGTGGGTGGGCCCCCATTCTTAGTCCTGAACCACACATCTGTGGTCTTAGGTAAATTAGGTAATTGGAATAGTTTAATAGCTTGGAAATTAAGCCATAGAATAGCTTAGCTTAATTAGGTTGTCAATTCAAGAATAATACCATCTTGAACTGGAGTTTTCATCAGGTATGTAGTGCCTGGTCATTGTTGAGGATGGGATGGTCAAATTTCTACGACGAGCTTTGGTCGTGGCTTGGAACAAATTCTTCAACTTGCGAAGGCATCTACAGTGTAGGTTCTTGAAGAGCTTAGCAAACAAAACTGTCTAAGATGCAGAGGCTGGAAATTCATCTTCTATTATCTTCTTTTAAGAGAATCTTTCATTATCCCTTTTGTTATCTAGAAGCAAAGGAAACTGCAGACTAAAATAAAATTCAATCATGTCATCCAGTGGCAGATTCACTGCTCGGCCACCCTCAGACGGCCGCTGGGCTCAACGATCACTACTACGAAAAGGGTTTTTCCGTGCGGTCAAAATGGGTTTTTCTGTGCGGAGGTCTTGCCCGTCTGCACCTAGGTGTCTGCGAAAATAAATATTTTCGCGTGCGGGCGGCCCAACCGCACGGAAAAATCCATCTTCCCGTGCGGTCAGGTTAAGTTGTCTGCACGGGATAATCGTATTTTCGCGTGCGGTCAGGTTATGTCGCCCGCATGGAAAAATAAAATTCCAAAAAAAAAGAAATTCAAAAAAAAAGAAACCCTAGAATCCGACGGCGGGTAGTGTGATCCGGCGGCGCGCTGCGCGGAGCCGGCGCGCCGATCTTGGCCGCCATCGCCTCATCGTCGTCGGGCGCTGGGCAGCGTCGATTCGGCCAGCGCGCGTGCACGGGCCCGCGACGCCGCTCCCGACTGCCGCCTCCTCGTCATCGTCATCAGCCGGGGCGGCGCGGATCGCCGGCGTGCGCGCGGGGCTGCGCGGCGCCTCCTGGCAGCCTCTTCGTCACCGTCGTCGCTTGAGGCCGCCACGGCCTCTTCTTGGGAGAGGCGAGGACGCCGCCGCTTCGTCGCGACCGGCCGGCCGCTCGTCGCGAGGCCGCCGTCCGTCCACCACCGGCCGCGCTCGCCGCACACACTCGCACACACATGAGAGAGAAGACATAGTGAGAGAGTGAGAGAGGAGAGAGAGGATAAGGATGAAATTTTGAAGTGTTGAGGAAGGATAGACTTGTAGGTGGGCCTTTAAGAGGCCCGCACGTGAAAATCAATTTTTGTGTGCGGGCCTCTTACGTGTCCGCACGTGATAATAGGTTTATTTTTGCATACAGACAATTAAGAGGCCTGCCTGCGAAAACCGATTTTCGTGTGCGGGCTTCTTAACGGTCTGCACGCGAAAATGGGAGACCGATTTTTGCAGACGCATACGAAAACGGCATGTCTGCAATCTAAAGAGCTCCTGTAAAAAAAATCATTTTTTAGTAGTGGATGAACGCATAGGAATTGGTAATATTATTTTTACAGGACAACCTTGGTGTAGATAGATTTTTCTGGGGTTTAGAAATTTTCTTGCTCTGCCATTGTTGTTATTCATGCTTGAAGATGCATGAATACTAAACATGTGCATCTGAATATAGATTGTGTTAGTGTTTGTATCGAATATGTGTATAAAATCGGTTACAACTAATTAGAACTTGGAGTTGTACTAAATAGGGTTAGAGTTGGTTTCTATTCTACGCTCTCCTAAGTAGAGAGCCGTATCTAGTGTAACTGCGTGACGATAGTAGCACAGACGAGGGATGATTGAGAGGTGGCCTAGCCAGTCGATGATCATGGATACCTGATACATTGTAATTATATTGGATAGGAAAGGAGCACATGCAATCAGTGTTTCGGATATGTAGGTTTTGGCTTAACTTCGTTACCAAGTATCATTGCAAATACGCGTTCTTACGGTATCCCCTAGCTAATTACACGTTTTTTTGGATGTCCTGTAGCAAATTTTGCCATTTTACAAGATGGGTGACTAAATTACACCCACCTCGCAAGTTGAGGTACCAGCGGTGCATTTTACTCGTTTTTTGTTATTATTTGTATAGGGCAAATTGTTCCTATAACTAGTTCTTTTACTTCTACAAAGGAAAATAATTAGGCGACCGTACACACTCGTCATATGCACATTCCTGTGAACGTACACTACTTAAAAAAATGCAAAAAAAAAAAAAGACAATATAGGTACTAGAAATTATAGAATGGACACCTATAGTAATTTTCCCACCCAAGATTTCGCGGGGCGCCTTTCGAGAGAACCGGCACCTATATGACGACATAGGTGCCAGTTTTTAATAGGAATTGGCACATATAAGTTCTATCAAATATAGGTGCCAGTTCCTAATAACAGCCGACACCAAAAACCGACCCCAGATATTTCTTCAAGTGCCCCTCTCTCATTATCTCGAGCCGAGCCGATCACTTCATTATCTCGATCCTATCCTGTGCCCCTCTCTCATTCTAATTGATTCCCCTTCCTCCACGATGCCGCCCTTCACGCCTCCTCCTTCCACCTCTCCCTACACCGCATGTGGATGGCGTGAGGGCGTGGTGGGTAGGGAGGGCGCTAGCTGGCACGCTTCCCGATGTTGCTCTCGTCTAGGCTTACCTCTAGTCCGTGGGAGCTGCCTTCCACCGTCGGGGCACGCTCCTCAGCCTTCCCTTCCCCTGCACTTGCACCCGCTAGGATAGCGACAACTACCCATCCTCCTCTCCGCTAAGCGGCACGATTGGATCTGCCACCACATGCATATGGGGGTGGCAAAATCTGCAGCCGCAAGCACGGGGGTGGTGCACTCGATGATGGTGACAACTTTGACAGCGGCGGCCTCCTATCTGTGTATGTTCTTGGATGCTGATTTTGTTCTTAATTCTGTGATTGTGCTCTTGGATGTCTTTGGATTGGGAATCTCATATGTTGATTTTGTTCTTGATTATAGGATTGTTTTCTTGGATGTCTTTGGATTGGGGATCTCATGGGTGATCAGAGCCGCTCGATGCATCGGCCCGAATCGAGCCGATGCATCGAGCCATCCTTTTTTTTTTTTGGTCGCAAAGCAAAGCAGAAAAGATAGCCACAAAGTGCAATTAATTAACTCTAATACTGATGTTTAATTTGCACATACTTTTATATATTTATTATTTAAAAAATAACTTAATTAGGGTAACCATTTCTTAAAGATAAGGAGATTGAGCCAACTAGAGAGGGTCTACGCTTAATGTGCACGCAGACCAAAGGTGATATGGTCCGAGCTATAGGACAATTATGGAAGGTATGTGAAATGTTCAAGCCACAGGATTTATATATAGCTAGCTAGAAGCATACCGAAGAACCAAAGAGAAAAGGAAGAAACAGCAAAGAACAAAAATAACAGATACGGGCATGGGATTTTTCTTTAAGACCCATACGGCCCATACCCTACATTTTTGATAGTTTCCCCACGCAAAGGTTTGTCCAACAACTGAAACGGCATATCAAACGAGAATATAGTTTCATAGTACCATATATTAATTTTTCGTTTGCACACACAAAAAAAATAGACGTTGCATGCATTACATAAAATTCTCAAGCATAAGATTTTTGGCATGTTATTTTTTCTGACTAGGGGCCTCATTGTTTCACTTATGCTTATATTATAAAGCCAAACCAAAATTTAATTTTAGAACTTAACTTTGAATTTAACTTTTTGGTTTTTATTCATCATAATTTAAAATAAAGTTTACTTACAAATATTTTTTATTTGCTAATAACTATTCGGATAAACATATAAATAAACAAAATAGTGGGGTTGTATGTACAATAATATGTCAAAATATAATACTACCTCGAGCAAAAATTCACAATGCCACATAGTAGCCGTGCCATTTCAGATATTTTTTCGATTATAAGGAGCAAATTCACCGTATTTTTTTTTGTTAGAATAAATACATTGGTGGTATCACAACTTGCAAGTGTGTGCAGTTTAGTCATTCATCTTGCAAATTGCTCAAATAAGTCACTCATCTTGCTTCGATGTTGCAATTCATACCGAATACATTGTCACATGGATTGTTTGTTTTCAAATTGGAGGTCGTATTGACCTAACATAATGCACTTTTTTTAGCCATGTGGGCATGACAAGCATTACAATTACAAATTAATACTCATATTTTTCATGTATATGCTAATACTCCTGCTTTCAATTAACACGACCTATTATGCTTGACAATCAAGTACAAAATTCATCTTAAATTCACGTTCTTACGGTGTCCCTAGCTAATTCATCGTTCTTGCGATGCCTACAGCATAATCGCTCGTCGCGAGGCCGCTGTCCGTCCACCGCCGGCCGCGCTCGCCGCACACACTCGCACACACATGAGAGAGAAGACATAGTGAGAGAGTGAGAGAGGAGAGAGAGGATAAGGATGAAATTTTGAAGTGTTGAGGAAGGATAGACTTGTAGGTGGGCCTTTAAGAGGCCCGCACGTGAAAATCAATTTTTGTGTGCGGGCCTCTTACGTGTCCGCACGTGATAATAGGTTTATTTTTGCATACAGACAATTAAGAGGCCTGCCTGCGAAAACCGATTTTCGTGTGCGGGCTTCTTAACGGTCTGCACGCGAAAATGGGAGACCGATTTTTGCAGACGCATACGAAAACGTCATGTCTGCAATCTAAAGAGCTCCTGTAAAAAAAATCATTTTTTAGTAGTGGATGAACGCATAGGAATTGGTAATATTATTTTTACAGGACAACCTTGGTGTAGATAGATTTTTCTGGGGTTTAGAAATTTTCTTGCTCTGCCATTATTGTTATTCATGCTTGAAGATGCATGAATACTAAACATGTGCATCTGAATATAGATTGTGTTAGTGTTTGTATCGAATATGTGTATAAAATCGGTTACAACTAATTAGAACTTGGAGTTGTACTAAATAGGGTTAGAGTTGGTTTCTATTCTACGCTCTCCTAAGTAGAGAGCCGTATCTAGTGTAACTGCGTGACGATAGTAGCACAGACGAGGGATGATTGAGAGGTGGCCTAGCCGGTCGATGATCATGGATACCTGATACATTGTAATTATATTGGATAGGAAAGGAGCACATGCAATCAGTGTTTCGGATATGTAGGTTTTGGCTTAACTTCGTTACCAAGTATCATACCTTGGTGTCGTCTTCATGTTTGGATCTATCAGTGTCAAGGATAAATCATACCTCCTATACTTGGGTTCGTACTATACATGAATACCATACCTAAAAATATATGGGAAGGTATCCTTTGATTAAAGAAATACGACAGATTTAGAAGGAAATTGTCTTCTCGGATAGATTGTGTTAGAGTCGTAGTCGGGAAAGACAAGGTCTTCTTAGTCCATATCCTATTCAAGTTCTCCGAGTTTTACTTGGAGAAGAAGGTAATTATCTCTATAAATACAAGGCTCCCTCATGCAGGGAGGGGCATAGAGTTACAAGCCGTAGCCAAAGCCACATCAAGATACAATCCGAAAGAAGCCTAAACCCTAGTCGCCGAGTAGATCTCGTTGGACCATTCTCGACAGGTTTCTAGTCGGCGGATTATATCTGCTATCTGTTCCCCCATTGTAATATGTGTGGTATTTGCATCCATATATACATATAAACTGGAGCAGGGTTATTACCCATCTTGAGAACCCGAACCAGTATAAACCATTGTTCCTTGTCTCCTTGATATGATCTCGCGTATACCTTAGTTCCAACAATTCCCATACTCGACAAATGCCGTAAGTGCGTATACCATAGTTCCAACAATCCCCATACTCGACAAATACCTTAGGTGGGTATCCCCTTCATTCAATAGGATCTTCTGTAACATACTCCTGCGTTTGGCTACTTATGTCAACTTCGAGCCCGATTTTATAATATATAGCTATATCTATCAATGTTTTTATTTACTATGGCTTGCACACTCTGACACTTACATTCCCAACCTATTTATATATCGTTACGTACTAATAATAATATCTTTCAAATATTAATGTGAACTAAGTAGAGTATTTATCATGAAAAATAGTTTCATTTGTTATATTTGTAGTTATATGTACAGATAAACTATTAGAGAAAAAAAATGATCAGATTAAACCTGCATATTGGGGAAATTTATATATCAATATCGTTCAAAACAAGTAATTAATTACACCAATCAGGGAATAATAAAACTACTAAAGTAAAAAAAACAGAGGAATAATTATTATGTTATAACACATTCAGTATTATGAAGTTCATGCAGATTTTTTTTTCAAAACTACTAATGTAAAACAGTATATTTTTTTACGGGAAAAATATATAAATAATTCAATATACACCTCATAAAAACTTAGTTGAGTCCATATTGACATTAATAATTGAGTTAGAACATAGGTTTGATATGAGTACCAAATATAACTAGAAAAAAATTCAAACTTAATTAGTGGATCTGCTGATCGACAAACCGCACATATCAATGATTTTGATATTTAGAGTGAATTGTATTTTGAGCCACCTTTTATTACTAAGTTCATTTTGTACTACATTTAACTGATCTTTTTATTTTGGATTAGTTAACTTTACGTGTTTATACTTTGGACCACCCTAATGCTATATCTATCCATTCCTTCAGCAAAGATATATATGTCTTGTGTATGGATAAGGGGGTTCATCGGGTGTTATCGAGAAAATATAATCGAGGTTATTGATGTGCTAAAAAAAGGTTTGGGATGGTCTAAATTACAAAAAAACACATTTATCTAGTCCAAAGTGAAAAGATAGTGTAGAGGGATGGGTGGTCCAAAGCAAAGCAAGAAAAGATAGCCCAAAGTGCAATTAATTAACTCTAATACTGATGTTTAATTTGCACATACTTTTATATATTTATTAATTTAAAAAACAATTTAACTTAGGGTAACCATTTCTTAAAGATAAGGAGGAATTGAGCCAACTAGAGAGGTGCTACGCTTAATGTGCACGCAGACCAAAGGTGATATGGTCCGAGCTATAGGACAATTATGGAAGGTATGTGAATGTTCAAGCCACAGGATTTATATATAGCTAGCTAGAAGCATACCGAAGAACCAAAGAGAAAAGGATAGAAACAGCAAAGAACAAAAATAACAGATACGGGCATGGGATTTTTCTTTAAGACCCATACGGCCCATACCCTACATTTTTCTGGATAAGTTTCCCACCGCAAAGGTTTGTCCAACAACTGAAAACGGCATATCAAACGAGAATATAGTTTCATAATGTACCATATATTAATTTTTCGTTTGCACACACAAAAAAAAATAGACGTTGCATGCATTACATAAAATTCTCAAGCATAAGATTTTTGGCCATGTTATTTTTCTGACTAGGGGCCTCATTGTTTCACTTATGCTTATCATTATAAGCCAAACCAAAATTTAATTTTTAGAACTTAACTTTGAATTTAACTTTTTGGTTTTTATTCATCATAATTTATAAAAGTTTACTTACAAATAATTTTTTATTTGCTAATAACTATTCGGATAAACATATAAATAAACAAAATAGTGGGGTTGTATGTACAATAATATGTCAACAATGTAATACTACCTCGAGCAAAAATTCACAATGCCACATAGTAGCCGTGCCATTTCAGATATTTTTCGATTATAAGGAGCAAATTCACCGTATTTTTTTTGTTAGAATAAAATACATTGGTGGTATCACAACTTGCAAGGTGGGTGCAGTTTAGTTATTCATCTTGCAAATTGCTCAAATAAGTCACTCATCTTGCTTCGATGTTGCAATTCATACCGAATACATTGTCACATGGATTGTTTGTTTTCAAATTGGAGGTCGTATTGACCTAACATAATGCACTTTTTTAGCCATGTGGGCATGACAAGCATTACAATTACAAATTAATACTCATATTTTTCATGTATATGCTAATACTCCTGCTTTCAATTAACACGACCTATTATGCTTGACAATCAAGTACAAAATTCATCTTAAATTACACGTTCTTACGGTGTCCCCTAGCTAATTACACGTTCTTGCGATGCCCTACAGTAAATACGCGTTCTTACGGTATCCCCTAGCTAATTACACGTTTTTTTGGATGTCCTGTAGCAAATTTTGCCATTTTACAAGATGGGTGACTAAATTACACCCACCTCGCAAGTTGAGGTACCAGCGGTGCATTTTACTCGTTTTTTGTTATTATTTGTATAGGGCAAATTGTTCCTATAACTAGTTCTTTTACTTCTACAAAGGAAAATAATTAGGCGACCGTACACACTCGTCATATGCACATTCCTGTGAACGTACACTACTTAAAAAAAATGCAAAAAAAAAAAGACAATATAGGTACTAGAAATTATAGAATGGACACCTATAGTAATTTTCCCACCCAAGATTTCGCGGGGCGCCTTTCGAGAGAACCGGCACCTATATGACGACATAGGTGCCAGTTTTTAATAGGAATTGGCACATATAAGTTCTATCAAATATAGGTGCCAGTTCCTAATAACAGCCGACACCAAAAACCGACCCCAGATATTTCTTCAAGTGCCCCTCTCTCATTATCTCGAGCCGAGCCGATCACTTCATTATCTCGATCCTATCCTGTGCCCCTCTCTCATTCTAATTGATTCCCCTTCCTCCACGATGCCGCCCTTCACGCCTCCTCCTTCCACCTCTCCCTACACCGCACGTGGATGGCGTGAGGGCGTGGTGGGTAGGGCGGGCGCTAGCTGGCACACTTCCCGATGTTGCTCTCGTCTGGGCTTACCTCTAGTCCGTGGGAGCTGCCTTCCACCGTCGGGGCACGCTTCTCAGCCTTCCCTTCCCCTGCACTTGCACCCGCTAGGATAGCGACAACTACCCATCCTCCTCTCCGCTAAGCGGCACGGTTGGATCTGCCACCACATGCATGGGGGTGGCAAAATCTGCAGCCGCAAGCACGGGGGTGGTGCACTCGATGATGGTGACAACTTTGACAGCGGTGGCCTCCTATCTGTGTATGTTCTTGGATGTTGATTTTGTTCTTAATTCTGTGATTGTGCTCTTGGATGTCTTTGGATTGGGAATCTCATATGTTGATTTTGTTCTTGATTATAGGATTGTTTTCTTGGATGTCTTTGGATTGGGGATCTCAGGGGTGATCAGAGCCGCTCGATGCATCGGCCAGCCAGTCTTTTTTTT
>CM020187.1:11003150-11040379 GCA_009805545.1 Oryza longistaminata | reverse complement strand
CATCGAGCCATCCTTTTTTTTTTTTGGATTTATGGAATTTATCAGTGCCACCTGCTAGGTGCCGGTTGAGAAATACGACACCTATGTGGGGTTTCCAACCGGCACACATTAAGATTTCTGTAGTAATTGTATGTTCTATTTTAAAAAATAATAATTGATAACCCGAATATGATTTAAATATTACTAATGAGTAAAATCATAAATATGTCTGTATCATTGGTCATATCAATAGGCTATGCATATCGATGTAAAGTTAGCGCGCCACATGCATACACTAAGTGATAGCACTTTCCACGCCCTCTAATCAACGCGTATTCCTCCGCTTGTATCAAAGCAAAATGCACGGTTCCAATCCCTGCCCATCCGTCGGGTGCATTCGGATGGAAGGGTTGGGATATTCAGTTATCTCCTGCACGTAGAACATGATAGATTATTAGTACATAGTAATTAACTAAGTATTATCTATAAAAGATTTAAAAATAGATTAACGTGATTATAAAGTTTTGTATAGAATTCTCTTAAAAAAATACAGCGTCTAATAGTTTGGTAAACGTGCAAATGAAAAAGTGAGAGTAGCTACCATATTGGAATATACATGTAGTTCTAAACACGGTCCTAATCACACGGCAACCTCCACATCAGAATGATGACTGGACCGCCACGTACGCACGATCCCACAACGAATAACACTGGAGATTCGCAATCCGGTTGACCGTATACCTGTCTGGCTGGGAGGCCGTACACAGATCAATCATCATGCTAATATTACCGATCTGAAAATATTGAGATCACAGGGAAGAATATTTTTGTTTGTCTTACTACGAATTCCAGATTGATACGGCCAAATGGTCTACTATGGTGTGATGGAGGTCGTCACACCGGCAAGATGTGAGAGATGGCTTGATAAAGCAATAGTGGCTGCTATTTCACACCAACACTATAAAACTGTTTTATTCTTATAGTGACTTTTAATAAACATTATAGTTTGAACTTAAGTTTTGAAGAAAACTCCTCTTGAGTTCTTACTTTGAACACTATTTTATATAACAATTAAATATCAATTTAATTTCCAATTAGTACGATGTTTCGTGTACATAAGGATGTATATGTTAATGAGTAAATTTCACTTTAAACCATCTTTTATTATCGATGCCTGTTTTCTACCACATTTAACCAATGGTTTTACTTTGGACCAGGTAAACTTACCTTTATTTTACTTTATAGTATATATACTTTACTTTTTATGGACAATTAGACATAGTTAAGTAGTCATACTTGGGTGTGTTTGGAACCCCTGGTTTCCAACGCAAAGTGTATGCATGGAAAACGAAGCAGCGATTAGCGGGTGAATAATTAAGTATTTGCTATTTTTTTTAAACAATGGATTAATTTGATTTTTTAAGCAACTTTCATATATAAACTTTTTTGCAAAAAAACACACCGTTTAGTAGTTTGAAAAGCGTGCGCGCGGAAAACGAGGAAGATGGGTTGGGAAGAGGGGCTGCCGAACACTGCCTTAAACATTCCACAATAGGTTGTTTTATGTTTTTCTAAAGAGGTAGAGAAAGGTTTTGGGTACCTCTCACTGTTACTAGAGATGTCAAATTTTAAATTGCAAAAGGGAAATATCTCTATACTTCCTCATGTACCATATAAAATTGATACCTAGTCAACAATTGAGAGGCAATGAGATGACCTTTTAGCGTGTGTATGTGTTTGACACAAGGGTTGAATAGTCTGTTTTTAAGGGTTTAGAGAGTGTGGACTCTATGTCAATGAGAGAGAGGAAGTGAGTTGAATTGACCCGCTAGTGTTTAGTGATGAAGCTGTGACCTGAATTTAAAGACAATATTCATTTTCAAAAATCATCACATCCTACTTGTCCTCAAACTAAATACCTTTAAAACAAGTTCGCTTTAACCCAACCTATCCTATTCCTCCAACCAAACACATGATTAGAAAATCTATATTACCAAATCTGAGAATCATCACTTGCCAACCTCTATACATATTTGTAAATCGTCTAGACCTCATCTTCCGTAGCTAGATAACACGTACCATCAATCAAACTTCGACGCGTGATGGAAACATTTCAGCAATCAATCAAGCCAACCAGCCTACCGAATTGTTGGCCTCTCAATAGAACACAAAAACACAGAGAAAAAACTATTACAGAATCAAAAACAAGTAAAATTAAGCCGTGGCTATAAGCAACTCACATGGTTTACCAAAGCAGCAACCAACCAGTGACGTCCATAGATCGGTCCATGGAACCAAGTGGGGCCCAGGCGGCCGCTTAGCTGTGGGACGGTGACAGGTGGGGGCCACCGGGATGAGGAGCATTTACGCAGATGGGCGTCACCGTCGATCGTGGCCGTCGCTTTCGGTTCCTTACAACGCCCGTATGATCGGTTGTACGGCCGTGGCTTTGTCCGTTTGTGCTTTGCGTACACCGACCGAATGAGTGAATGCTGACAAACGATAGTGTCACACGTTTGTTAGCGGTTGCCGTGCTCCTTTCTCGCATCAAATAACCAAGGTTTTCAGTATCCTGACCCGTATCTTACTATTTTATTTTATGATACTATGATTTTATCAAGCCAAAACGATACCGATTTTTTCTATTATCTTAATTTTCATCGTATCTCGATTCTACTATTCATTACTATTCGATCCTACGAAATCTTAGATAGTATCCTGATTCTACGATCTGTACGATCCTACAAAATATTATTTAAAATAACATGGTTTGAAAATAATGTAAATAAATATGCTCAAGTTTATATAAAAACCAGTTAAATATATCAAAACCAATGTGGTTTCTCACCATAAATGTCTCTATTTGCATCACATGTATTGTTACTATATTTTTTATATAGAATGGCTATATGTAATTAATATAAATATTAGTTAAACTTGAAAAAATCCCATAGTATCCACTTTAAGCAAAATGATACTACCTATAACCCCGATACTGACAACCTTGCAAATAACTACTCCCTCCGTATCGTTTAATTTAAATTTGATTAAATTTTTAAACACAAGACAAACATATTATCAAAATATATTCAATTAAT
The DNA here is from genome assembly GCA_009805545.1 of Oryza longistaminata. Lineage (NCBI taxonomy): Eukaryota > Viridiplantae > Streptophyta > Magnoliopsida > Poales > Poaceae > Oryza > Oryza longistaminata. The sequence continues at coordinate 11,037,302 of CM020187.1, read as the reverse complement.
ATAGATTTAACAAAACTAATTTCATATTTTAGATGTTGCAATTTTTTAAACTTGATTAAACTTAACAAAGTTTGACTTAAAGAAATCAAAACGACTTATGATATGATATGAAATAGATCGGAGGGAGTATCTTTCGTGAAACCCCTTCAAACTTGAAAAAAGCGATATTTTGTATAAATATGACAACATATATACAAGCTTCAAATTTTAACTCCACTGCTCGTTTGCAAAACATGTGTATACAGAGAGCACGGGAAAAATCGCAACTCTTTTTCCTCTTATAAATGGTGGAAGTTAATATATGAGAGAAAATCAAGAAACATTATTTACAAGCGTCTTACTCAAAGAAATCCCATCAATGAACCTAACTTCGTAGAAATATCATTGTACAAGCGTCTTTTTCTAGAAATGCCATCGTCGTCAGCTTTCCATTAGCAGTCCTCCCTAAGTGCTATAAAAAGAACATTTTACCCCTATGAATTGTTAATTAACACTCCTGCTCTTTACGTCAGCTTTCACTAATTTGTATGTTGGTCTTTAAACTAAATTATAGTGACGGAAACGTTTTAATCAGCTTTCAATAATTCATGGGGCAAAATGGTCTTTTTTATTGCACTTAGTGGTTGCTAATAGAAACCTAACAGTGCTGATATTTCTGGAACAATACGCTTGTACGATGGTATTTCTAACATTTCTTGATTGGAACACTTGTCGATGACATTTCTAAGATTTTCTCTTAATATATATACTAAGAAATGATTTTATGTATAGAAAATGATACTATACAGGCGTAAAAAAGTATTCTTATAAACATCCATAAATCATTGATGCATGTGGCACATTGTGATTCAGTAATTATCAACTAATTAAATCGAATGGTTGAGATTCTTCTCGATTAAGAGTTTTGTAAGAATTATTTTGATTAAGTACGTCGGGGTGAAAACGGTCTGATGGAAACAATAGCATATATCTACGAAAACAATTGTCGGTCAGGAATCAACCATATATATGCTACGATTTTGCTAATCCCATATGCTATTGTTTCCCATCCAATTAGAGAGAGAATTTTTCCGATCTCAGTATGACGTTGAAAAAAATAGAAAAAACAAATCTATACATGGTTACAATCGGAAACGGAACTGCTTATACTGAAACGGCGTTTGGACGTCGTCGGTTCGAAATGTCGATCATCTTTGTTATGCCTACTTTTATAGCACTATTTTCCTTGTGACCATGTGTACATAGAACCATAGGGGCTACATCAAATTGGGCTGCCTCATCCTCCCTTGATAACGTAAATAAATTTTATTACATGATACTTAAAATTTAAAGTTTGTGTAGTTTGTTGATGGATATTTAAAAACATGCTTCAGCTAGATGATACCTAAAAAACTGATAGGAATAATTTGCTAGAAGACGCTGCAACAATTATTTCATTATTTCCCATGCAATTAGAGAGAGATTGTTTTTCAAAAAGATGAGAAAACCCATCATGCCACAAGCTTCTAACCTAGCGCTGGATTGAATCAGGAATATGATATATGGTAGTAATTTACTCGAGGTGATCACAGATTGAGAAAGCACTACTACGAAAAGGATTTTTGCGTGCGGTGAAAAGAGGTTTTCGCGTGCGGGTGGGCGAACCGCATGCACCTAGGTGTCTGGAAAAATTGCTATTTTTGCGTGTGGGTGCCTATGGACGGTGATTAATCGCTAGTCGGCGACAATTTGTCCAGTTTACACCCTAGGCAGTGAATTAGTCGATTTACCGCCTAGACGGTCCTAGTCGGTCCTAGGCGGCCTGGACAGCTTGGACAGGACGGTGCCTGGGCGCAATTGGACAACGGGACAGTGTGTCTAGGCGGCGACTATAGGCGATAGAAATCAAAATTTGGGCGCAATTAAATTTAGAAACGCCGCGCGGGACCAGCTCGGTATAGAAGGGGATTTAGGTTACCTTATTTGAGAGCCTAGAGAGAGAGCGCAACCCCTACCTACTAGCCTTTTTCACGCCGCCACGAGCGACGGCTTCGCCGCCGTGCCCATCGATCTTCCACCGTGCTGCTGCGTTCTTCCCGATCTCCTCCTCTGCTGCTCCACGTTCTTCCCCCTCCTTCTCTGCTACTACTGCTCTCCCTCTCATCCTTCATCCTTACCGTCAATGGAACGTGGCAAACACACCGATTGAAGCAGTCAAGCACGGAACCACTCATGCAGCCTGCGCCAACCCTAGATCAGGCCATCAGGGGATCAGGCTCCCCTCCACCACTTCATCTCTTATGTTCTTCCAGTTCCAGGTAAATTTTTCTTCCTCTCTCCTAGCTCCAGCTCCTCAGATCTGTATGTATGTGATGTGTTGGTGTTGATGCTGTACTGCTACTCCCCTAGCCTGCTATGCTATATATATATATACTAAATATGAACTATAAAGTTATGATTTATGAATTATGATGTGCATGTACAGTGGCTATACTAATGTATGTGCACTATTCCTATGAGTTTGTACTAAACCCAATGCTATTTGTCTAAATGCCTATATTTACTGAGTACCGAATGTCAAGAATCAATATTTTTCTGTGAAAGAAATATAAAAAACGCCTAATTCGCCTAATCCGTCTAGTCGCCGCCTAATCAGCCTAGTCGCTAGTCAGTAGGTGACCGTCCGACTAGCGTTTAGCGACTAGGTGAACACTGGTAAAATCACAATTGAATCGTAAAGCAAGGGTAGAAACACAATTGCCCCAAGATATTTTTGTGCTATTATCTCTCGTATAAACAAATTTTCTCATATACCACATAAAAATATTATTTTCTAAAATCTAAATATAACATAAAAAACTTGAAACATATATACAAACTTCTACGTTGTGTAATGAGGCCACATAAAAATTTTCATATTTTTTTAAAACTTCTAATGAGATAAATCAATTGTTAAACTTATATGTCTCTGTTGACGCCAAATTTCGGCGTTAACAGTCTTTAAGGGTATTTTGGGTATTTTTGAAAGAAGGCCTAGCCCAATGGCGTATTGTAGAACAATTGATAAAGTCGTCGGTATATTATAGAAGGAGACAATGTCGATGGCAAATCGTTGAACTCGAACAAACTCAGTGGTATATAATAGTTTCTCTCAAATAAAAAACCAAAAAAATAAAAAATAAAAAATCAACCCTAACCCTTGAAGCCGGCGTAGCCGTCGTCCTCGTCAGATCTGCTGCCACGACGCCTCCTCCCCACTGCCCGTCGTCAGATCTGGGCGGGGGATGGCCTTTGTCGCCCCCATACCACCTTCCACGCGTGCCCGCCGTATGCAAGCATGCCGTGGTCGCCACCTCCTGCCTCGCCACGCCCAAGCCCGCTGAACCACTTGCCGCCACTCCCGGCGGCCACCTCATCGGCGTTGCCGCCGAGCAGGCCGCTGAGCTGTGGAGAGGAGAGGAGAGAGAGATAGAGAGGAGAGGAGAGAGAGGGATGAGTGGAAATAAAAAGGAGAGAAGTGAAAAATTTAAAGTGAGTGAAAGGGAAAAAGAGGGAGGGGTATTTTTGTGTGCGGACCTCGAAAATAGGTTTATTTTCACGTGCAGTCCATTTAAGAGGCCCGCACGCGAAAAATCGATTTTTTTCATGTGGTCCTTTTAAGGAGCCGCACATGAAATTGGAGGATGATTTTCACAGACGTGACCAGTTATGGTCCGTCTGCAATCTAAAGAGGTCCCTGTACATGAAAATCGTTTTTTGGTAGTGAAGCCGCAAATTTAATATAGATGTGGCCGCCACTCTATGGTTTTGGAGGAGATTGGGGTAGAGATGGATTGGTTCGGTCATGTTCGACCAAACCAAGCCGAGTAACAAGTGCTGGCTTCAGGGACAAATTCATCATTTCGGGAAATTTAACTATTTGCCATTATTAGGTTTGCCAATTATCCAAATACCCTTCTTAGATCAGCCCTTAATTTTTTTGCCCCTCTAAAGTGGTGGCATCTTAACTATTTGCCACTTTTGCCTATGTGGCATCCCAACATGGCAACACTGTGTAAAAAACAACGTGGGACCCACTTGTCAGTCGCACACTTCTCTCCTTCCTCTCTCTCCGGTCTGCCCATCGGCTACAGCACTGTTCCTCTCTTTTCCAATGGTGGCGGCGGCGACGACGGCACACTGGCTCACGGTGCAGAGGACGAGGGGAGCCGAGCGTTGCTCCTCTCTTTCTCGGCGGCGAACCATCTCGACAATGGCGACAGCGTGCCGACTCACGGCAGCAGAGGAGGGGGAACCAAGCGTCGCCGCGGTCGAGGACGAGCACCGTGCGAGGTTTGCGCCGACGGTGGTCGGCGTCCTCGCCGAGCACCTGCCTCCCTCGCTAGGGGAGCCATGGAAGGAGGAGGGGGGGCCGAGTGCTGCCACGAGTCCGACCTTTTCGCCTCGCCGCGCTCAGGCACAACCACGGCCTCCAATCAGCTGACACGGTGTCCCTCCCTCCCCGGCCATCCACCGATGACGCTGACGACTCCGCGGATCTGGCCGAGCCGTCCCCCGCCACTGCCAACTCCATCACCGTGGGCATTGAGCTCGCCACGCTCTTCCTTGGTGAATCCCGCGGTTGCAGCTGAGCGCAGCGAAGCGGAGGTCGGAGTCCCGGCGGCGCTCGGCTCCCCCTCCTCCTCCACAGCTGCGAGCCAGTGCGCCACCGCCGCCTTCGCCGGGGAAGAGAGGAGCATCGTCGGCAGCTGACAAGCAGACTGGAGAGAGAGAGGGGAAGAAGAGAGTTGTGTGACTGACAAGTGGGCCCCACATCGAGTTTTACACTGTGTTGCCATGTTGGCATGTCACAGGGGCAAAATTGGCAAATAGTTGATTCCACCACTTTAGAAGGGAAAAAATTAAGGGCAAATCTAAGAAGAGTATTTGGATAATTGACAAATCTAGTAGTGGCAAATAGTTAAATTTCTCCATCATTTCAATATGGTTTGTCACTCTAATAGGGTTAAAAAATAATAAAATAATGGTTGCGGTGTCTTGCAAGAAATTATCAGATTTTTAAGTTGTCCTCAAGTTGTGGTATGTTTTTATGTTATCCACCAATAAACTATACGTAAACTTTAAGTATTATGTAGCAAAATTCGTCATAAATTTTCCTTTGATATGATAAAGAGAGATCGTTAGTGCACAGAGATTTTCAACTGTTCAACCATTAATTCATTGTTTTCTTAGAGCTATACATCAAAGTAATTCTTTATAGGTGTCCTAAATAGGAACAATGGTGTTATTTTGTTTTTGCCCAAAAATACCAAGGATCACAATCACAGGCTCACTGCCCAACATTACAACCATCAAACTTTTTATATATCAAGGTTGAAGAAAGTATGGCCATTCTTTTCAAAAGAGAGACGTTCTTCAGATCAGTCAGTCTTGCTGTGGACAAAAAGATATGCCTTAACACATCTGCCTGCCATACATTATTTCTCGTTGCTATCCATAACACTGTATTAATCTTACTGAAAGAAATACCTGTTGTTGTTGTGCGTGAAAAATCAAAGAAACTTTTTATCCTATGGCGATATGCACAATAATCGATCTCTCTTTCCTTGACGTGTCAAGCAGGTGCTAGATTAATAATTGTTCCCTTTGAAAAGTACAAGGAAAAATGTTGTTCACTAAGTGGATTTCCAGAGCAGAAATAAAGATGGCGGTAGAGACAGGATTGGAATAATATGTACAAATCTCATGGAAAGATGGAAATGATCGGGATATTCTTGGAAAGAAAGAATGGACGCCTCTCCATGTTAGTAATTAGCATGAAAATAACTTGCATGTGAGGAAGCAGGAAATAATGTGTGGTGTACGACACTATCTTAATTTTTCTTTGGAAATATAGTACAAACACAAGCATAAATACGAGCATTCATATCAAATTTAGAATTTGAGTCCAGATGGATTGGTTCATTATAAGGAACCTAACCAATTGAGTTACGCTCACTTCACGATAATGTGTATTTTAGTACCGAGGATATTAATTATGCATACGGTGTGTTTTTAATAAGCAATGCGGTCTCGTGTTGATGTGTATATATGTGTGTTGATCGAACCAGGCAAGTGTATTCTTTTGAATTTAATTAGGGTGGTACCTTGTAATGCTTTTTTTTCTTTTTGTTCTTTTCAGCAACCTGTTAGTTGTTGCTCACTGTAACTAAACCTCTTCAATCTTAAGAAAATCTTGGCCGGGTTGTCTTCGTGTCGTCCCGATGAAAACAAAAATGATGGGAAGTACCTAAACAAAACTGAAATATGCCAAACTAATAATTATGAAAAAAATCACTCAAACTTTGTTTAGAATTTAAAATTTTCAACAGTTACATTTGTTGGCAATGTGTTCCTACACAAAGTAAATAAATAATTTTTCAAGGTCTAGTTGACTCAGTTGATTTCGTTGGGATACAGAATTCATAAAGAGAGGAATGGATAATGCTAAACATGCGCAGGTTAAAGTTGGACTTTATTACCACTACTGATATTCGCTCCGTTGTCTATGAAATTTTAGGCTGTGTGTTTGGAACTCCAAGTTCCCAACGCTCTTCTCTCGTTTTTCACGCGCACGTTTTTCAAACTGTTAAACGGTACATTTTTTACAAAAAGTTTCTTAAAAAAAATCATATTGATCCATTTTTTAAAAATAAATTAGCTAATATTTAATTAACCACGCGCTAATGGATCACCCCGTTTTCTGTGCGCATGTTAGAGTTGGGAAGTCAGGCATCCGAACACAACCTTAATTATCTTCCAAAGCCAGATTGGGTTTATTTATGTTTAAAAAAGGGTTTATTCATAAAATTGTACAAAACTGTATATAATTTATGATCTTATCTGCATATATATGGCAATTTTTTTCATAATATTTAAACATATATAATTTTCTCATATTTTTTGAGAAATTCATCTCATAATTTTAGAACACATGAATATCGTACATTATGTAACTCTTAATTACTCGAGGATTAGCATGTACTGGACGTACGCTCACAGAAAAAAAGGTAAAATTTCACGCTTACAAGAGGTATAATTAGATAAAGCATCAATTGCAATGAAATCGACATGAACGACGACATTCCCTGCTACGTAGTTAAATATTAATTATATATATGTTATGGGTGACTGATGCATATGCATGCAAACTTTTTTTTTGACAGCAATATGCATGCAAACTTGACGTACTCTCTTCATAAGAAAAGGATAAATTGATATGACGTACATTCGGATCTATTAAATTTTCTGGCAGTTGTCGAGAATAATTTTCAATTCCTAGCTAGCTAGCTATCATATATAAATATGTATATACAATTTTTGCATCTAAAACCTTACGTACGCATAGATCTTAATTATTCTGTGGACATTTCTCGATTAATTAGGGCCTACTTATTACGTGATTAATTAGGCTCTTTTGCCTCTTGGGATGAGATGGCTCCTGGACCGCTTCAGTAGCCACATGCCAAAATTTGCGATCTTAACCCTTGAAAAGTTTAATAGTACAGCGAATGATTAAGATTTGATATACAATTTATTATTATCTGTTGCGTCATTTTGATTATGCCGGTCGGGATTGGACTAGGTATTAACTCGGCCGGCGAGATCTTGCTTCAAATTAAAGCAGATACTGATTTGCTCACCAAGTTTTATATAATATAGAAGCATGAGTTATAACCAACTCTAATTTGAATATTATTTAAATTCAATCTGGTTGGAGGCTGAGGTCCACAAATTAAGGGTTTACCACAGGTAATTTGAATATTATTTAAATTCAATCTGGTTGGAGGCTGAGGTCCACAAATTAAGGGTTTACCACAGGTTAGATAAGTTTGATCACACTGACACCTGTATGGTTGTAGCTATAAAATCGTGGCAAAATTTTCTTTCAATAAACTGAGTCCTGCATGTCATTGACTCAAAAAAAAAATACGACAAGATTCCCTTAAATTTGCTAAAGTGCACCTAATAATTTGATTGTCTCAACTTATACAAGTGTGACAATATTTGTTGGCAAATAGTGACAAAGCTGAGAACCAAAAACACCGTTAAGTCGTTGTCACCTTACCGGACCACACTGATGAAATGCCATAGAGATGGTTAATTTAGAGTTATTATATCATGGAAGTACGTATCTGATTGGTCAGTAAAAAATAAACATTTCTGATAAAAGTGCTCACTGTAAATGATTTTTGGAGAGGCGCCGAAACGTAAATGGGCATTGAATTCAAATGGTACAATTGAGAACTGTCTATAATGGCTCATCCCTGAATCGTTTTCTCGATTTGTACTAGTGACACGTGTAACTTTGGAAATTGTGGCACTGTGGCAAGAAACAGTTAAATCTTTTTGTTGCTAGGAAATTGTCTACCACGAGTTACACACAAGTGGCAAATTAAAATAAAAGGAATGACGCTATAAATTGTTAACCATGAATTATAAAAATGTGCCAAACCACGATTTGTGATGGGCAATTAATAGATGTCACAGCCACAAATTTAGGCCCCGTTTACTTCGCGAAATGAAAATTTTTGGGTGTCACATCGAACGTTTGACCGGATGTCGGAAGGGTTTTTCGGATACGAATGAAAAAAAATAATTTCATAACTCGCCTGGAAACCGCGAGACGAATCTTTTGAGCCTAATTAATCCGTCATTAGCACATGTGGGTTACTGTAGCACTTATGGCTAATCATGGACTAATTAGGCTCAAAAGATTCGTCACGCAATTCCCCCCTTAACTGTGCAATTAGTTTTTGTTTTTATCTATATTTAATGCTTTATGCATGTGTCCAAAGATTCGATGTGATGTTTTTGGGAAAAACTTTTTGGAAACTAAACAGGCCGTTAGCACACGTAAAACCGGGCCCTTCTAATGGGCGATCGATCGCCCTGGTGATCACCCAGCGATCAGTTCGCCCCCCTCCCCCTATACTCCTCCCTCTTCTCCCCCTTCCTCCTCCCCTTTTTCTCTTTCTACTACAATACACCACAAAATTTTTTAAAAAAAAACAGAAGTTAGAAAAATTTATGTATAGAAAAATTGAATTCAAATTCAAATTTGAATCGGGTATGTAAACTTTTGACTTATAAATTTTGGTCTATAATTTTAGGTGTATAAACTTTAGATGTATAGAAATACTATATATAGAAAATATTTGAATTCAAATTCAAATTTGAATCAGATATAATTCAAATTCAAATTCGAATCGGACATGTAAACTGTTGACTTATAAACTTTAGGTCTATAAACTTTATGTGTATAAACTTTTTTTTTGCGGGGAGGTGTATAAACTTTAGATGTATAGAAATACTATATATAGAATATATTTGAATTCAAATTTAAATTTGAATCAGATATAATTCAAATTCAAATTTGAAACGGGTATATAAACTTTAGGTCTATAAACTTTAGATGTATAGAAATACTATATATTTGAATCGGATATATAAACTTTTGACTTATAAACTTTTGTTCTCTAAACTTTAGATGTGTAAACTTGAGGTGTTAAACTTTACTGTAAACTTGAGGTGTATAAACTTTAGGTGCATAAATTTACTAAAATAGGAAAGTAATGCGGTGCCAAAAAAAGAAACCAGGTGGAGGGAGGGAGGGGGGAGGGGGGTGAATCTGATCGCTACCCCATCTCCAGGGCGATCGATCGCCCATCAGCATTTCCACGTAAAACCTATATTACTAGTCGTTCTCAAATTTTATGGCCACTATTACAGATGTCGGTTCACTTAAAACCGATACATATGAGATCCTCGAACGTAAAACTGACACCTATAATACCTCATTAGTACCAGTTTTATAATAAAACCAACACTAATAAAATAAGTACTAATTTATTAAAAAACTGGCACTTATACATGAGTCATCTGCACTGGTTCTCTAAAAATCGACGCTTATAAGTGAGTCATATGTATCAGTTTTCTTAAGAAAAAGGTGCCTATATATAAGCTGAGCTAGCTGGGTGAGCGTAGGAGGTCTCCGACGAAAATATCTATATACCAACCTCTATTTTTCTATTCAATCGGTTCCTCTCCACTTCTCGTTCTCCCTCCCAGTCTCTCACTTCTCTCCCCCTTGTTTGCCTATCTCGCCGCTTCCACCTCCTTCTCTTCGCTTCGATCTCCCCGACTTAGTTGATGAGGATGCAGATTGAAGATGATGGCAGCACCGGCCGAAGAGGGACGAGCTCTCCTCAAGAAAGCTTGTTCCTCTTCAGCCAACTCCGCCGTCTATCCCCTCTTTATCGGATCCCGCCGATGCCTCCGAGGAGCTTCTTCATCGGATCCGCACCTACATCGCTGATGTGCTTCTCCACTGGATCCTCGTCGTGCCCTTCCAGATCCATCACCACCTCTAGCTAGTGATTTAGCGGCGGCTTAGGCTAACGAGGCTCGTGCCAGCGTGCGAAAATGTGCAACCGGCGGTCAAATTTGGCCAGTCGCCTCGCCTCCTTCCCTCGGAGCTCATGGCCTTAATTTGGCAGCCACAAGCTTGGCGGCCATCAGATCCGGCTGGGGTGGGTGACAGCAGAGGCGGTGGTGTCATCCTTGTCTTTCTATATTTATGTTCTTGGATGCTGACATATGCATGTTTGAGTCTGTAATTTCGTTCTTCGATATTCTTGCAAACCTTTTAATATCGAGGTCTCTGTGTCGTTGATGGTGGTACATGGATGTTGATGAATGTGTTCTTGATGTGGGATGCTCCGAGGGTGATGAGGAGCTGCTCAATACATCGGCTCAAATCGAGCTAACATTTTGTTTTGATCCGTGGAACCTTAAAGATGTTGATTCCTAAACCAGCACCTTTGATTCCTCCTTATCAGTGCCACCCATTAAGATTGGAAAATCTGGTACCTATGTGAGGTTTCCGACTAGCACCTTTTAGGGTTTAGGTAGTAGTGACACTAATTAGATGCACATGCGCCATAGAAATTTGTATATTTAAAATTGATTACTTGGTTATGCGGTGAACACTTATCATAGTTAAAATCTTAGTGTCTGTCCATCTTCGTGCGCAAGAAGAGTATGTCTCGCTAAGAATTTCTTAAGACTCCCATGGATTTATCTTTAATTTTCGCCAGTACTGACATGCGCTGACAGGCCGTATGTTTATGAGTAAAACTTTTTTAATATCATTTGACCTACGTACGGCTAATAAGCTATGGAAAAATAAATGTCACAGCCAAAAATAGTTTATGAGTAAAACTTTAATATCCATGTTGTTAGCTCTTTAGAAGCTAAGGCTTAAAACTATATATACTGCGATGAAAAATCCCAACATCAATTTTAAATTAGGTTTTAAAATTTAAATTTTGGTTCTGACTGATAAGCAAGCTAGAGAGATATTTCTTCATTTGTATTTCTCCCGTACATGTAATACCTCCATTATAAAATATAAGGGTACATGTGCAAAATGAGGAAGGTAGTACGAATTATGATAACTGGCTGTGTGCGGTACTTTTCTGTTCGGTTATCTATTAACTCGATATGTACGGTTACCAATCACACGTTTAATAGACTGTTTTAATCTGTGTGATGTGCAGATTTGTTTTTGTCTGCCACATGCCTGGCTGACAGGCTCGAGTTCTGAACAATATTCATAAATCATCAAGAACATCACTGCGAGACACTTGAGGTGTGTAAACCTATAAGCCACAGGTCCTCAATAGAGATGGCTTGGAAGACGGGAGACTTAACATAACATGTCACATGGTTAGGAGGCACATGTACATCCTGTGGGAGATTCAGCACTGCTGATCAGCTCAATGATTTAATGATCACCCATCGGAATGAGCATTTAATATCTTTGTGAATGATTTGATGATTCATCAATCTGAATGAGAATGATTGAAAATGGTGCTACATGGCCACATGGTGCAAGAAAAAAAAACATCACTACTTTTCTCCTTTTTCCCAACTTCTACTCTTAAGGGTGTGTTTAGTTCACACTAAAATTGAAAGTTTGGTTAAAATTGGAACGATGTGATAGAAAAGTTGAAAGTTTGTGTGTGTAGGAAAGTTTTGATGTTATGGAAAAGTTGGAAGTTTGAAAAAAAAAAGTTTGGAACTAAACTCGGCCTAAGTTTTCCACGCATACGTTTTATGAACCGCTAAATGATGTGTTTTTTTACCAAAATTTTCTATGGAAAAGTTTCTTAAAAAAACCATATTAATCTATTTTCAATTTTTAACTAATACTTAATTATGTCTTAACTCGCCGCTTCATTTTGCGTGCCAAGGAGAAGGGTTCCAACCCCACTAAAAGAACCCAACCTAAATTTACAGTCATGAATTGTGTTTACCTACAAAGCTTTAAGTTTTTTCCTAGATTAAACAGGGACTGAACACACATGTAGTATTTAAATTAATTAACCAAGAGATAGAATACCAAGTTGCCAACTAGTAACCTAATTAAAGAAGGGCCAGTAAGGCAGTACGTAATTTTTATAACTAATGTCCTTGTGTGCAACATGGATAACATTTTTCTCTGTTTTTATTTTGTCACACAACATTTTTCTATTAAGCCAGTTGCCTTCCCTAGTCATATATGTTCCAGTACCGACTCCAAAATTTTCTTGGTAGGATTTATTTTTCTAATCCAGGCTGACTTCTGCACGTAAGTCTAAACCTAGGATGCAAAGAACTGAATCATTCTGATGGTCCACAATACATTGTTAAATAAAATATCATTAATGTATGAACAAAATTTCTATAATGGACTAGGAATGCTAGGAAATATAATATATGTTCTTATGAAACCGACACATTCCATTGGCACACCCTCTAGTGAAAAGAAAAGGCAAAAAAACAAGTGGTATATTAATCATCAATATCCCCATTCCATCAGTGTTTATTTAGGTTTGACATGCGAAAATGACATGATTTGCATCAAGAGCTACGTACATTCAGAATATTATAAATTCACTGCATTCTGTAAATACACTACAAAACAAATCAGTAGTCAAAATCGTATTTCACACCATGTCCAAGACCAAAATGTAACTTGTTTGTGAAATAAAAGGAAAAAAAATGAAAAACTGTCAAGCTAATACGGCCAAACGGGAGTACTAATTTGACTGTCCAAGATCTTGATTCAATGAGAGTTTCATTCTCATCCAAACAGGAGCAGGCAGTGTTTGCAAATGGCCATATTCAATATCCATTTGATCATAAGTTCATATATATTCACAAATATCCAACTCCCAATAACCTATGATGCTTATTATGTAAGATCAATGCTGCCTGATATAAGTTTCTTATAAAATTTCCTATGGTTTCTGCATCCTAGTGATCTCGAATTAATCTACACCGTCTGAAATCATGGAGAAATATTCGGTGAAAACCATCAAACAAGTGAACTCCAGTGAAAACCGGACCTAAATGTTTTCTAAATGCATGAAAAAGTTTGAAATACATTCTCGCCAAATATTAAGCTCAAACCTCAAGTTTATTTGGGAGTAAAAAAAAAGGACATCTTGAATCAATGGTAACATGATAATTCACCTGAAATTTGTCTTCTTTTTTTCTCTCAAATGAAGTTGGGTTTGGACTTGAGATTTGGTGTGATTGTATGTCATGACTATACCTATCTCTTGTAAATTTGTCATGTATTTAGAGAACTTCTAGAATTGGTTTTCATGAGTACTTATTTGATGGTTTTCGCAGGATATTTTCTCCCGAATTATAATCAGGTGGCTGGCCTATCTTTATCTGAAGACTTGTCCACTTCCTTTCTGTCCCCCTACAAATCTAACAGTCTCCCAGTAAGAGCAGAACATTTTCTCCAAAGAAGAGTGGACACTGAACAAGATGCCATAGCTACATGACTCATGAGACAATATTGTACTCGAGTACACAGCCACCAGAACATGAACCAAAGAATCTCAAGGACATTCATCCATGGACATGGACTGATTCCCAAGCCAGAAACCGCAGCCACTTAGGTCGCAATCACAAAACTCTTTTTTGAATGTCATAGCAACTAGTCCATGCTAGGTGTCAGGTTATCATTCCCTGCATGCTGCTGGTGCCAAAAGAACCTAATGTTACAAGTGGCGAGCGCTTATTGGCCCGCGTGAAATACAGGCAACATGGAGCAGCCTTGCAAGGTGTGTTTGTATGGACTATGGAGTAAATTCCCTTGGTCACTATACTACTCCAGTAGTGTTAGAATGATAATGAAAATCCTCCTTTTGCAATTCTGTTGAGTTTTTGTACTTCCTCCGTTTCATAATGTAAGTCATTCTACCATTTCCCACATTCATATTAATGTTAATGAATCTAGACATATATACCTATCTAGATTCATCAACATCAATATGAATGTGGAAAATGCTAGAATGACTTATATTGTGAAACGGAGGGAGTGGTAAATAAAGCATAGCTATGAATTGAGATAAGTAAGATCATCCAGATACATCATGTCTGTTTGGAATGAACAGATTTCATATGCCAAAGTTCTTCTGAGTGAGCCTAAATTAAAGGAAAAAGGTCAGAAGAGTACGACGATGGATATACTGGGCCAACCATAGGCCCCAGTTTACAGGCCCAGTTTCCTAACTGGCCTCTTTTCTCATATATGAAACATAGCTGCGGCCTTTTCTTGTCAATCTTCATTCCGTGGTCATTGTTTAGTGTAAACAGTAAATCACACGCAAACATCACAGTGATTCTTAAGGGAGAAAGTTTGCTTATCGTGGTTATAAACTTATATGATGTCAAATTTCTTACATGGTATTGGTCAGTATATGCATTATAACAGTGGTCGGGTAGAGTCTACCTTCCTCAGACTCGACCCAGCAAACCTTTTTATCGCACTCTTCCAGGACCCCTGCATGCAAACCAAAAGGTATAAATTTCTTAGTGATTTTGAAAGCCCACTGGCAATGACCAATAAATATTTCTTCAGCATTACAGGGCTTCAAGAATGCCAATCTAATCATCATAGCATAATGCGCAGCAGGTTTTCAACAAGGATTATTAGCAGCGAGTTTGTACCTTGTGACCATCTCGATACTTGACAGACGGATCAGCGATACAGTTCTTTATAAGTCTACATAGCTCAGCTGGCTTTTCGCGGTTTATGGCATGTCCAGCGTTCTTGACAATGACTAGCTCGGATGTATCCCCCAAATGTCTGTATCCAAACCAAAATTTATTGCCTTGGTAACTTGAATATTATGACAATTTTATTTAGACCAACCTCTTAAGCCGTAGGCCAAGTTCCAATGGAAAGACCCGATCTTGCTCTCCCCAAATTATCAAGGTTTGCTGTCAAATAAACAGAATGCAACAGGCAAGAGATTAAATTAACTGTAAAAAAAACATGGACAGGCATCAACTGCTTGTAATGGCAAATCATTACCTGGTTAATTTTTGGAAGGTCTGAAAGCTTCTTACCATTGATCAAAGCATGTAATAACTCAGTCTTTTCCTTGACATTCTCAGTGCACATAACCTGCAAAATAATAGGGGAAAAATGTATAGAACTGCTAGACGGTTGGCAGAATTAACTAACTAATGTGAAAAACACATAAAAAAAGGTTCTAAATCTACTTAATTTTCCCCTCAAGCTGTCCTGTGTACTGAAAGAGAAGTAACCTGATGATGTGGAGTGCACATTTAAATCTCACTCTAGGTGCATAAACTGAATTACTAGTAATATAGTACTAGCAAAATATAATATAGTACTAGCAAAATATGTCCATGTTTGCTATGGGTAAAATGGCCATGCTTATTTGAATATATGTTATTCATTTGATTCAAACAAATATTAGACTATTGCATAATAACAGAAAATATCAGCGACTAATTTGTAGAACGTGCAAAAGTAGTGGTGGTGGGCATGTGGCAGAACCACCACAACCACTATTGTCTTTTTTAGTAGTATAGAGTATACATTTCACTCTATTCATATGCATTGTGGGCAACATGTAACTACAAACATTATGATATTAACCTACAAAGAGTGGCAAATGCAATTGATGATTCTACAAGGATATCTTGCTATAATATATCAGATGTACATATAAGATGTATGCCGGGTAAAGAAATAGCATTCCAGGCTTCCAGCACAATCAAAATGATTTAAGTGAATTTATCATTAAAGAAAAAGTTTATTCCTCATAATATTTATTCCACCAAATCTCGTCTCTTTTTATTACGCTATGCTCCTCAGTCACACATGAGAACACTACAGCATGTCAGCAACACCATTTCCATCTATAGACTTAGGGCCACACCATTTCAAGAAAAATATGCTAACTTGTACCCTTTACAACATGCAGTCGTGCACTTCATGCTTTAATCCTTGACCAATTGAGAAATATATTTAAATTCCCTTTATGTGAGCTTTTCTTGCTTGAAGGGTCATGTTGTAAAGAATTGTTCTCATAAAGATGGATAAAGATATCTGAAGGACCATGAGTCCATGACTCTGGGAGAGCTTTACATAGTGCTCTAAATAAGGAAAACAAGCATGAATAGGGTGGATAATGCTAACTTGTTTAATGATCTGTGCATAGTATGTTGGAGTGCTGATGCATACAGGCATTCTCCAATAAAAATATTTTGGGATCATAGTATTTCAAATGCACAGCATCATTCTAGTTTTGTCCTAAGTCAAACATGTCTATCTTTGACCACCAATTTGAACATCGTTCAAACTATATGAATTTTTAGAAATTGATAATAAAATATACGAATGTCTGACTTAGGACAAACCTAAAACAAGTAATTTGAAACGGGGGATGTACTACTTGTTAGTAATACAAAAATATCAATTATTCCCATGATCAAGAACTAAGGACTTGTGGTTTCTTAATTCCATGAAAAGAGTACAACATATGAATAAGAACAACTATGTCTAATGTCTCTGCAGGTTCAAGCAAAGTAATCAATGTGTTTAGCTAACTCAACTTCCTGTCGGGCTATCAGCATAGCCAACTTCCAGTGAGGAATAATATTTCAACACTATCTCTTGATTGCACAAGAATGTTCAAGACTTCAAGTTGTAACACTTAAAAGCAATGTATCGATTGTTGTACACATCTCGCCAAAATCAAAGTGTTCCATGAATTATGCTCCATGGAACCAATCGAGATGGGCACCTGTAGTTCTGTACCGATGGTAACAACTACTGAACTACTATATCAGAAATATATTGCTACCATCCTAAAATGGCCTGAACCGCTTTATACAAGCATATTTGACATAGATAAACTGCTTATATTACATTACAAAGTAAGTTGGTAAGGTTCTAATAAGAACTATACTCATCCAATAGAGTGGAAAAATACTTATGCAGATGAACTTAGATGAGCTTAACCTATACCAATGAGTTACTCAATTTCTTGATGTGGTAACTAAAAGCATCTCCACACAACAAATAAATCTATATTTACAGTACAAACATTGGACTCCATTGGAATTTGGAAATTCTATGTCCGATCACCCATTGAGACAGCCAATGAAAAACCTAAGCATCAGATCTATATACTCTAATAAAACAATTATTCAGATGAACTACAAAATTAGATCTTATACAGCCGATTACAGAATTTCTAATTTGAAATTGCCATATAGCTAGACCCATGCAGCTCCAATGCCTCTATATATTTCGATTTATAGGGTAGAAAGTAGGAATCACAAATCAAATTGCACATTTTAACACCCCAAACACCCAATCCAAAGTGACCACTATCAACCACACAAAGATTTCACCACAACAAAAAGCAGCAAAATTAGTTGGCAAGTCACTGGATTACCTACCCTGATGTAGTCTCTGATGAAGCAGGACGGCATGAACCGCGGCGGGCGGCAAAAGGTGAGCCCGACCAGCCGCCTGAGATCCTCCGGCCGCTGCGGCAGCAGCAGGCTGGCCGCCTCCGCGATGTCCTCCACGGCGAAGAGCCCCGCGGCGAGGTCGGCCTCCTCGAGGCACACCCCGGCGGCGGAGAGCGACGGCGCTCCAGAACACCGCGGCCGGGAACGCGTGGGCGAGGTGGTACGCCACGAAGCCCCGTAGCTGACGCCGACGACGGCGTACCGCTGCGCCTGCGGCGGGGCCCGGGAGCACCGCCGCCATGGCCGCGGCGACGCAGGCGGCCTGGTACGCCGGGGAGCGGTCGGCGGCGGGGAGGCGAGTCGCCGAAGAAGACGAGGTCCGGACGAACGGCGCGAGGCCCGCGGCGATGAGCGGGCGGAGGAAGGGCGCCCACTGCCAGTGCGCGCGCGCCGAAGCCGTGGAGGAGGAGGACGGGTGGAGCGCCGGCGGCGGCGCCGCCGGGGCAGCCAGAGGTGGACGACGGCGCCGTCGGGGAGCGGGACGGCGGTGGGGCGGAGGCCCGCGGAGCGGAAGGCGCGGGTGTAGCAGCGGTCCCGCGCGAGGTGGGGCTCAGCCGTTCTGCCACCGCTCCGGCCGGCCGCCGCCGAGCGCCGGCGGCGGACAGCGGCGGAGGTGGCGGCGGCGGCATTAGACGGCGGTCGGAGATCTTTCTCAGGTGGACTGCGGTCGGGTCTTACGCCGTTAGCAAAAGACTTGTTCCGTCGCCGTGATGACAAGTGGAGTAGGAAGGAAAATGGGGGAAACAGAAAATTCCCAAACTGCCATTCTACCTTTCCTTTCAAGGCATCGGTCTTTTTCAACAATTTCAACCACAACAGTTAGTTAGACTGTCTTAGGGGAGTTTTATAAAAAAGGTGGATGTTGCATCTAATTTTAACCACATCATCAACTAATAAATGTAGAGGTAACATGTACAATATATCACATCTATACTAATTCTACTACACTAACCCCAATGTTTGTTTGCCCAATCTACTCTTCCCATCTCTCCTTTTGTCTTGAATTTTGTGTAGTGGTTGCCTCTTGCATGAGAGGTGGCTGCTTATCTCTCTCATCTCTTCTCTCCTCCACCTCACTATTTTAGCTTATGTGGCATCTAGGAGATTGTGTTTGGATGCCCATAGTACTTGCCCTTAGGCACGTAAAATGATGTACTCCCTCCGTTTCATAACGTAAATCATTCTAGCATTTCTCATATTTATATTGATGTTAATAAATCTAGACTTGATGTTAATATGAATGTGGGAAATGTTATATCTAGATTCATTAATATTAATATGAATGTAGGAAATGCTAGAATGACTTACATTGTGAAACGGATGAGGTATGTGTTAACACATGAATAGTTAAGTATTAGCTATTTTTAAAAAATTGGATTAATATGATTTTTTTAAAAGCAACATTCATATATAATTTTTTTAAAAAAGCACACCATTTAACATCTTAAAAGACGTGCAAGCGAAAATAAGAGAGTAGGAAAAGTGAAGAAAAGAACAGAGTCTTATTACTTTTCCGTCTCCTTTTACTTTCGGCTAGAAACCTCTTCCCCGTCCACCTTGAAAAACCGATATTTAAACAAATCTGACTATGGTATATAAAACCAAACTGCCCACTGTGTCGAAATCTTTCAACTAACCTGTATAAAAAACCATCACAATAAACGGTTTATAACTAGGCTCTATAAAAGCTCAATAATTCTCCTTCACCTTCTCACCCCTGTCCAATCCCACATGATTATCAAAGAGCTACTTCCTCCTTTCCGTAAGAAGTTTATTTTTTAGTTTCTTCTATCTGTTCTAAAATAAGTTTATTTTTAAAGTAATCATTACATCATAGTTTATGAAAGTAGAAAATAATTGTATTGGGAGTATATAAAGTGAAAAATAGTTGTATTAGACTTTGATAAAGTAGAGGAAGAAAATTGGCTATGATGGAAATCGTCTGCAACCATGGCCCATGTGACCATCACTTTAACAAAATTGTTAAATCACGTTTTATAAAAAAAAAAGAGGGACCAAAATCTCTGATTCGCGATACATACTAGGACGTTCACCTTCTCTTCAAGCTCTGGCATCCCCTGACAAAGTCCAACAACCGAACAGTAATCCGACAAGTTAGGATTTAGGCTTGGAGACGAGGTTTGGGTGGAAAGAGAAGACGAGAGGTCCCATCGGTTGGCTTTTTCCCTAAAAAGCCAAAACGGCTTATTAGGGAATAAAAATAAATTTATAGGTAAAACTTTTATATATGTGTTCTTGATGACTTAAAAGCTAATGGTGAAAAAGAAACTACGTTGAAAGTATCTCAAAATTAAGTTTAAAAATTTAAAATTTGACTTTTTCTTTAGCTGATTAGGCCATCCGATAGGAGCCGAGGTAGACAGAGGCTGGTCAGAAGGACCTTATCGGCTGCGACAGGAGGATTGGCTTCTCGAGTTGTCGAGCACGTTGATCTGATGAATGAGGAGAGAGAGGGAGGGGGCATTTGAACTTTTTGCTACTCACAATGTATGACATGTGAGTCCTTGTATGTTTATAACATATGGGACATATGGGTTTAGAGGTAAATCTTTTACTCGTAAGAGTGACAAAAAAAAAATTAAATATCTCAGGAGCGTCAGTGGAGGATAAGGTGAAGGCACTGCAACCGCATAATAAATCTCAAAGCGATCTAAGCCCGTCTAAAATGTAACAAAAATAAGAGGTTCTCTGTCAAATGTGATACATGTCCCATAATTTAATGATCTGGAACCTACTGGACACGATTGCATCTTGCAAAACCCGAAAGTACAACTAAAGTTTATTCAACCACATTGCTAAAGCTGTAAAGCATCCCAATAACGTTTATGTATACTTGTTATCCCCATGTACCGCACCAGCAGGCACCATCACTCCCAAGTGTATCAATTACCACACTGCATCCTTTCAATAAAAGTTACCACACTACATCGAATTTCTCTAATGCAAGAAATTGCTTAGCACACATGCAGCTTTGAATTCAAATGATACAACCACCAACTTTCTACATTAGTTTCATACTGCATATACATGGCTCCTTCAATGATAAAATAAGATTCTACTGTACATAACGCTATAACATAAAAGCAAGAATACCACAACTGAATCCAAATCCAAGCATTCAAGATTTTAAGATCATGCTATTCATGCTATGTTGAGAGTTTGGGTTATCGGCAGGTGTCAATTCAGCAGAACTGAAGAGAAGAGATTTACAGAGACACCACCAGTTAGTCTAGAACACTAGAAATAACCAGGGAGTGGTGTATCATCATCCCACAGCTCCTTGAATTCACTCATGAAATCACCTTCATCCATCTCGGTTGATTCGTCTAAAATCTTTTCTTGCACGGTCTGTCGTCATATCAGCAGGGACAAACGGCGTAAGTGTTCCATTTGGATAAAAGTTGCAGAGTAAGACATAACAGCAACGCTTAATGCTACTTGTTTATAGGGAACCAGGACATTACCTGAGACTCTTGCATTTTCGAAACAACATTCAAAATCCTTTGGTACTGATCCCTTGCTTCTGGGTATTGAACCATGGACTTCACTCTGGCAAGAGCTTTCTGCAGCCTTTCTTCAGTTTGCTTCCGTCCTTCTTGCAAGAAATCATAATCATCTCCAGCAGGTTTATCTTTGACCAAATTGCTACTTGTGCCACCACTGCTGCTCTCTATTGCACCTTCTGTAGGCCTAAAACCACGTAACCCAGCCCTTCTTCGCCTCCAGCGCAATATAACTTTCTCCACTATCCCAACAGACCAAACTATTTTCCGATAATGCTTCCTCACCTGGTGGCCTCGCACATGAGCCTAGCCAGCAAAAAGATATATATACATATATATCAGCATTAGCCAATGACGGATTAGACGGTAAAACAAAGATTATCCCACTATAGTACTCTTGATCTTAATATCCATCCAGGTGTTCATTAATATTCCCAGTGGCAGACAAACAAAATTTTGATAAGAGCAATGCAACTATTGAGAAATATGGGAAACTAAATTATCTGTTGGATTTCATATATATAATATACAGTACCTGGATCTTCACAATTCGTTGTCTGAAGAGAAGAAATTCCTTTCTCCCCTTCCATCCCCTATATTTATTTTGTATACGAGATGCTGCAGCATGCAGGGGATCAAGCTGGCCTGACTTGGATGGCTTCATAGACAGGAGTGAAAGTGCGTGTTCGTCCGATATGCCACCTTTGTCACCCTCATATTGGACCGCTTGTTTCCTCTGGAAGGATTGCACCCTGAAAACTTGATATATTCGAGCAGCAGCTTGAGCGGCATTTCGAACAGCACCTAAGGAATCTCCAATTGCAGGCTGAGATGCATTTCTCTCAGTTATATCTCCAATACCAGGTAGACCAGATATTTCAGACATATTGGCTTCCTTCAGATTGAGGGCTTGAAGATGACTTGTCAGAGAGGACTCTGCCAGGAAACCAGAGATGCCCTTATGTCCGTTAGCAGATGCAAGGTCTGCTGGTGTGCTTTCAGCAGGGTAATTAGGATGTGGATCTGTCAAAGCTCCAGGAGCTGCTCCCAGTGCAATAAGTGCTACTACAGTCCGTTCTCTGCAACATAGATCAAAGAGTATTTACTGTCCAATATTCAAAAATTAAAGAAAAAACATACTCTTAGCCTAATTCACCATTTTAGTCACTTACCTGCCACAAAATGCAGCCCAATGTAATGCAGTCCATCCATGAAAATCTCTGAAATTTATGTTCACACCAGCAGTAACAGTTGGCCTTATGGCCCAATCATAACCAAGGGCAGCTGCAAGATGAAGAACACCCAGCCCCTCATCATCTAACACACTGGGTCCTTTGCCACCATCGCCTACTTTATGGAGAAGCCAGACATGCAATTTTTCCTTAATTAAGTTTTCAGCATACTGATCCTGCTGATCATGGCTAAGAGGCTCGTTATCATCAGCCAATTTAAGTAACTTGGACCACTCATCATTGTTTGCCAACAGTGAACTAATCTTCTTGCTCAAGTCGATCATCTCCTTACTGGGGTTAGTTATAGTAGCTTGGTACACATCTGGCCCCAGGGACAATAGGTTGTCAAGACGTATCTGGAAATAAACTTTGTTGGTTGCACCAAGCGGGCTAGGAGCATCCATGTATTGAGAGTCACTTGGTCGAAATTCAAACTCACGTACTTCACTACAGGCTAACCTGTTGGAACAGGTGACATAGAAAGGGACTCTGCCTGGTTTATGCGGGGGAGAATAACATCGGAGAGTCCCATCTGCTGAAATCTCCGCTTGAATTTCAACTTCTCCAAACATGCATGACCACTTGCATCTCTCCGTGACTTCATTAGCATGTAAGAATCTACCAGTAACTAAAACCTACATTGCATACAACATATTTGTGAGCACCTGGAGAACACTATTTTAGCTGGAATTTCAACAAAAAAAAAAAGCTGAAAAGTTTCACCATCAGAAAACTATACCTTGGTCTTCGAGCCTGCATATGTCCAGCTTGGCGAAAAATCAACTATACTGAATAGCTGGTCTTGCAAAACCATAGGGGCCACGGTGAACTGATCCAGTGGCTCACGGCTTGATGCTTCGATGATACTATCTGCCTCTTCAGTGTTCCAGTATGCCCCTGAGCTAGACTGAATTTGCGAATCCTCAACATCAAGAAGCTCTTTGCTCATCCATCTTGTAAAACTGTCAGATTTCTTAAAGCTGTCTTTCAGGATGTCAGATAGATTGGATGACTGAGTTTTCAAAAATGGGAAGCCAATAGCTGCCCCTAGAGATCCATCATTTTGTTGGACGCTGTTCTCTGTTGCAGATATATCAGCAGTAGCACTAGAGAGCTGAAATGCAATGGCTTCTGTTAGATAGCTGTTTGAAGAAAACTAAACCAGACAAAAGCACCAAGAGCGCCAATATAGGGAAGAATTACCATATGAGAGTTGAAACTTTGATTTTTAGCGCACAATATGGGGAAGAATTACCATATGAGAGCAACTATTAACTTTACAACAGGACAATATTTTAGCATCTATTACAAAACTTGCACATACCTGCCAGAATGGTTCTACATCAGCACCTGCAGCACCTATATCCTTCAGACTGAGTCCATCAGAATATACTTCATCGAATGTCAAATATTCAACCCCTTGGCCTTCTGTGGTGAACATGCCTTGCTCAGGATGAACAGGAGGTTGTAGATGAGTCATTTGAACAGTCCCTTCATCAGGTTTCATAACCCCATTCCACAATGACTCATGTCCATTATTTGCAAGTTCAAGGTTTGGATCACTGAGAACAAGAGGTGAATCATGTTGACTACTAGAATAGAAGTTTGTTGTATGTCCCATAGCATGTTGTCCCTGATAATTACCTGAAATCATGTGACAAAAGAAGTTAATATCGACTTCACTTAGGTTCAAACCACATGCGTATTTCTCTTGTTAATTACCTATGGATGAAGCAGAAACACGAGAACTGAACATAGAAGCATCAGTCACAGGTCCAATTCCATTTTGCTGCTGCTGCATCTGAGTGAAAGAGTGGTATCCGGTTCCTCCTGAATAAATATCTGCTGCACCGAATTTTGCTTTAGATACGCTGTGCATAGTTGGAATATGTATCAGTGAAACTATTTCTTTCTGTGTAGTATTTTTATTATCATTATAGATAACGGAAGAAGACAGCCAACATTTTTACCTGATTCTGCCTCTTCATATTCAGAGAACTGTCCACTAAGTGAGCTTTCACCATCTATAGTTTGTGAAGGTAATTGACTTAATGGACTATCCATAACAGCTGCTTGATGCATGTCATTGTTGCCCCTAGTACGAGATTTCCCACCCTGAAGTTCATAGTCGCATAGCACGATGCAATGAGGGTTAAGTGACTTCTTACAAGAGCAAAACAAGAGAGGAAAAAGCTCTCTTCAACAGGCAATGAGGAATTCTATTCACAATGTGAAATAAGAAAACTGACTTGAACTACAGAAATGGAAATGGAAATGAATGAAAATTCACTAAGCAGATAAATCAGAAAATAATAGCACTCTGTTTCTAAAACTAGTTCCAACTATACAAATGAAAAAAATTACACACTGTTCCGTCTAATTTTTAAGACATATTCATTATCATTATATAATGATACTACAAAAAAAATCAGATGTTAACACCTAATATTTATCTAATTCTTAATATGAGACTTACATTAAGTCAGGTCAATATCATGTAACTCCTAGAGTTGGTATCATACCGCTGTTTTCTGTATCGTGGAATTGGTAGCTGACATATAATTAATTCAAAAATCATTACACGTAACAAGCACCACCTTAAGTACAAATACAAAGGAAAAATGTGTATTTCTTAAAAATGCATGTAAAGATTGCTAGCAAGCACGAAAGCATACATAAGTGATATCCTAAATTATGTGAATATCAATCATCAAAACTAAATAATCATAGTACTACAATTTCGTAGCACAGTGGTGCAATATAGTACTAGTATTTGGTCAATAAAAAATTAAAATAAATAAAGTCCACAATAAAAAAAATGAAAGCGCCAGAAAAAGGAATCAAACATTATGGCGCTAAACAATGCATGTAACTTTTGCATACCGAAAGATGGAATGTAGATTAAGGTAGATATAAGCTAATCATTAAGTGAAAGATAGGAGAGTTCAGTAATACCTTGGTCTCAAGATAATGTACAAGAACAATGTGCATAAAATCCCTGCAAAAGCAAGGGTAACTCTATAAGGTTATCCAAATGCAAATAACTAAAATTCTGTATGCAAACTCTACATGCAAGTGTGTTCATTTATGCGCCTCTGATAAAGAATTTGTGTTCATAGCCTCATAGGCTCAGAACAATTATAGCATTGCTAATAACATAAACGAACATGTAATATTTTTGGAAGAATTCGGCTTACTCTTCCAACATCCAGTAAGTCCTCCTTTGGAAGTTCTCATTCTCTTCTCCATGTGCATAGTAGCAGTGAAGCACATCAATACTTCCAGACTGAATTGGCAAACAACAGTGAGTCTTATTCACATTGATAAATAATCACTACATAACGCAAAGTGACTTACTTTCAGCCTTTCATGTGCTTCTTTGACAGTCTTTCCATCCTTTTTCTTCCTCCAATTATGGCCGTCCTTCCTAAAGTATCTCAATACTTTCCGATCAAATAGGAAAAGCGAGCCACCTAGGCAGGGCAAGAATGATCAGAAATATTGAACTTGAGGATGGTATAGGCACTTTATCAACTTCAATTACATGCATGCAATGGTAATTGGTAATGTAAGAAAAGTGAACTGTTTACTAGTGTTGCAACTAAACGATCAGGTCAATAAAAAGTAGATTTTTAAATTCACATACCAGTACATCTTGTTTTATGTGCAATACAGTATTTTTTTTCATGAAGGAAAGGCATCAAAGTCAAGAGAATAGAATAACTCTTTGATGGTAAAAGAAATGCATATTGATACCTCACTAATGCAGCCTGACAAGTGTTCCATTGTAACAGTCATAAGGAGCCCAGTAATAAATATGATGTTTTACCTACTAATGTCAAGCAAAGAAATTGCATTTACACGTGGCACAAAGGTAATAACAAGCTAAAACTAACAGAATACAGGCAAACAACCACAAGATAGAAGTTCAAACGTTCCTATTCTTAAGGACTAAATATAATTTCATAAATTAGTTAATTGGCATACAATCAAATTCATGCATGTGCTGGTATTTTTGAAATGATAATTTTAATAAAACTGCTAACATTATGGCAATTCACCAATAAAAAAATACTTTAGGGTAACAGCAGAACGAACTATAGCAACATTTAATGTGGGTGACATTGCTCATACTTGGAGGCTTGTTTGGTGGTTCTGTTGCAAGAAAAAAGCTTCTGTAGTTTTTAAGTATTTCACATATTTCACTGGGACACAACCATCGGTTTATAGCATCCTCCAGTATCTGCTTGATATCTGCTTATAGATCACACAATAAAGTTAGGGAATGCAACATATTTCTCAAGAAGCATAGACACGGTCATCACAAAATAACACATTCCTCAAGAAAGCATAGACACGGTCATCACAAAATAATTTGGACATTTTTTGTAACATGTTGCCTCCAATTTGCATTAATACGCTGTCCTGTAAAGCGGGCCCATGTTCGCATAACACTCAACTTATACTTTCGCACTCTCTTCCCACAAAAGAGTTAACCTGGGGTACAAAGCTTAGGGCCTGTTTGGGATTAGTCCCTTCACTTTAGTCCCCTTTAGTCCCTAAAGTCCCAAACAGGGGTGACTAAAAGGGACTAAAAGTGCATTAGTCCATTAGTCCCTGTGCGAGGAGCTTATAGGGACTAAAGTTGTTTTTTTCCACCCGCTGCCCCCACACACAACCCTATCCTCCCATTCCTCGTCTCTCTCTTTCCAAGGCCACCTCCAAGAAAGTTTCATCTTGTAGACTCGGGATACCCAAACAGGCCGGGTTATCTAGCACCGTATAAGGGTCTAACATATCATTTCCAGGATTACAACGAAAGCATAATGCCCAGAGGAAAAAAAAAGAGCACTTTAATTACTGCCATTCTTCGTGTCGGAATGTCATAGAGAGGTCATTTGGAGTCTTGAAGAATAAGTGGAGGATTTTGTTTCATTTACCAAGTTACTCGCAGAAAAAGCAAAGCAAAATAATTGTCGCATGCATGGCACTGCATAATTTCATTAGAGACAGTCAACTAGCCGATACAGAATTCAACCATTGTGACCAAGATGAAAACTATGATCTATTGGCCGGAAAAATGTCTTCTCCATCAAATGATGCAACAGACTATTTGGACTCGCAGGTGATGAATCAATTTCAGGATTGGGTTGCCGATGGGTTGTGGAGTTTGAATCAAATGTAATGTCAGGTTTAAATTTCTTGTGGAACATGTAATTTGTATGAATAAGCACTTACAATAATTTTAGGAACTTGTAATTTGTATTTTTAACTTGCAGTACTTATGTTCATATTTCGGGACTTTGTATTTCGGGAACTTGTGATTTGTATTTCTGTTTTCTCCACCTGTTCATGCGTGACTGACGTGATAGAGTGATGATCGAAACCAGTTTTACCTCCAGGACAGCAGTGATGTTTTCTAATGGAGCTGATAGAGTGATGTTTTGTAAAGAACAAGGCGGCAGCCATGGGCAGGGGATGGTCTCTCTTTGCATGGTTTTAGGGGTAACATGGTCTTTGTACAGTGCAATTAATGGCCTTTAGTCCCTTTTAGTCCCTACATCCAAACAGGCATGGACTAAAGTTTTTAGTCCTAGGACTAAAGGATCCAAACACCCTCTTAGAGCTCCTAGGCTTATAAGCTGACTCTCACCTAACTAAGCTTCTAAGGTGGTACTAAACCACCCACCACAACTAGTTCTGGACCATGTAGGCCTAAACTCCACTACTACATGCTGCTAATGAGCTGGGGTTTTACAATTTTTGGACATTGCTCAGACCTGTGCGCATAATGACGCATGCAAAGTTGGCTCGTTGGCCTAACAAGCCAATCTTGCGCAAGCACTACAACATAACCACCTACCTAGCCCATTATCATTGCTAGTTCATTTAGTACCGATAGTAAAAAACGATATTACTGTCGGTTCTGAAAACCGGTAGTGATGCTGGCCAAAAGACACTAGACTACTCAGGCCACCCCGAGCGCTAATTTCACAACTCCACATGGCCAACATCTATCTCTCCCTCTCCCTATTTCTTTCGCCTCTCTATATATCCCCGATCTATCCCATCTCACTCCCCCACGCTAATGACACAAGGCTCTCTTTCTTTTCCCTACCCAATGATGCTGACATTAGTCCTTCATGGTGACGCCTCCTGTCCTCCCTCACCAGCCTCTAGCCCATGGTGGCCCATCTACTAGCAGCCTAAATAGTGTAGATGTAGACCCTTATTTCCCCAATCCTTCATCCACTTCATCAAGCTGAAGGCCATATCGGCTTGGTTTACATGCGGTATGTCGCCACCAGCCACTATCAACGCACTACCTGCACCCACTGAATGTTAGAACCTAGAGCCTTCCCGCACTTCACTCCCTCTCTGCTCTACTAACTGGCAGGCTCTTGGCTCCATCTCTCAGCCCACAAAAGGACCAAGTGGGGTAAAATAAATGGTTCCGAAGTTGGGAATTCAGTTTCATCATTGTAGTTTTCCTGAATGTGCAATTGAGCTGGACATTCTAGGAGTTTAGGGGAAAAATGCAACTATTGTGCACAGGAATGTAATATTCACAGTTAGAAGTAAGGACTCATAATTAGATAGAACAAAAGGGATTGGTGGCAAAGAACTAAGAAATGCAATAATATTACCTAGAAAATTTGCTGATGTAGAAATCCTGACGACATCAACCATTTAGCCACAATTAAGTTGGGTCGAACAGTAATAGAGAGGAAGTCAGGTAGAAGATCTATGGTGAAGCGAAGGACGATATGTTTATAAATGGAATGTCCGTACCTGATTTCAGCTTGTTTGTACTTATCTAGGTGTTCCTGCTCATTTTGTTCTTCTTGAAACCCGTGATCTTTCTCTTTTATCACCATATGTCTACCTCCCTCACCATAAGTAGTCCAATCTACCAACTTTTCATTGATTCTAGGATTGTTCGGATGATTGCTAACTGTGTATGTCAACACAGATTCTGCATCGGAACCTACACCGTGAATTTTTACTGAGATCTCCTTGACGCTTGGCAAGTATCCAATGCTGATAGGTGTAGTACCATGTAGATCTTTCCTAAGGACATTGAAACCTAACTTGAGCTTCCTGAGATTAGGCATTGCGCCTGCCTCAAATTTCAGCCAAGGTACAGTACTACAGTTAAACTTGAAGTATTTTAGAATTGAGAATCCCACATTATCAAAGATGATTCTTTCTACTGGTATTGCATGCATACTTAGAGACAGAGCCGTGAGGGCAGACAACCCCTTGAGAATATCAACACTGTTCTTCAGAAGCTCCCTTACTGCAATCTTTAAAATGCGGAGGTTGCCAAGTTTTTCAATCCACCTAGGAACTCTGGAGAAGATACAGTTGTCAAGCAACCACTCAAATTTCTGGAGAAGAGGGGGAGGTGCCAAGCCTTCCCAGGAAATATTCACTTCTAGAGCTCCTGAAACCATAATGTTTTTTTGAGAGGAAGAAGAAACTAGAATTAGATTTTTCAGATTACTGAGTCTTCCAAGTAAAGATCCCAAAACTTCCATGTTTCTCTCTATATATTTGGACGGTGGTGTACAGAAGGTGAGATGAATATCCCTTAAGTTGTTCAGATTACTAATGATGCCCCTGCTGGGTAATGAGTTACTACCGCTTGGTTCAAGGGATAATAGTGTGCTGGGAGGTGTCATGCGGCCAATCAAATCCATCATATTTGTATCAAAAGGAAGATGGAGGTGTAACAAGCACGGGAGATAGATAATATCCCAAGGAACAGCAGTGAGTGTTGTATCCATCTGCAACGTTTCTAAATATTTTAGCCCTCGCATTTGGCTTGGTAGTTCTGTGCGAATATTGCATGCAATCTTCAAATATCTCAGTTGAAATAGTTCAGAAATCCCACTGAGGTCTAAGAGTTCATCACCAACATGACCAGATAATTGAAGGTTTAGAACACGAAGAAGCTTAAACTCTGTAAGAGAAGGCATACACTTACATAATCCAAAAAATGTAAGTGATCGAACTTCTGATGTTCTGATGTTTGTTGGTATTTTTGCGTACTTTGTGTCACCAAAGTGGACAGAAAGTCGACGAACTTTATCAGAAAGTTCCACATCCTTCTGGTAACAATCTAGTACCAGAACAAAGCTCTCCTCTAAAGACTTGTATGCAATAAGATCTCGTACCTCATCATGAATTGTACAAGTTGACACCTCATTGTTGTAGTTGAGTCTGCTAGGTTGGAGGAATCTTCTGTCTATAAGTTCATCGAAATAGCTCCCTGCAACTTTCTTCAAGTCTCGGCCCTCTATTTGATCAATAAAACCTTCAGCCACCCATTTTTCCACAACATCATCCTTGCATATTTTATAACCCTCTGGATACATATTAAGATATAGCAAGCATGTCTTTAAGTAATGAGGAAGATTATTGTAGCTGAGGTTTAATACTTGTCGCGTTCCTTCTATAGAAGAATTTGTCCTAAAAGCAGAGCTTAAAGAATCACGTATGTATAAACATAGATCCATTAAGATGACAGGCTGACTTGCTAAAAGGCTAGCTAGATTGGTTGTTGCTAGAGGCAAACCACCACATATTTGAACAATTTTGTTTGAAACTTCTTTGAATTGTTGAGGGCAATCACTTTCAGAACCAAAAAGTCTCTGAAGAAACAACATTGTTGAGTGCTCATCATTCATGGGTTTCATCTCAAAAATGTATTCGGTGTCATAACAGCAACATGTTAATGCAACATCTTCAACCTGTGTAATTATTACTATCCTGCTGCTCTGAATTACCTCTGGAAAAGCTTGATTGATAAGATCCCATGCTGAGGCAGCCCATAAGTCATCAATAATAATTAAATACCTGGCAATATTTTATGCATATTAGATACATTTTTTCAGCTAATATAGTAATGTTCATGAGAAATATATGAATCAAATAAGTAAATAAATGAGGAAGCAAGTTTTACAGGAAAAGATGTTCAAATTTTGACCATTCCTATAAATGTTGGGTTCACTATAGAGTTCAAACTGTCATGCAATAGTGTCTGTCTATATATTGCCTGCCGTTATATGCAATAGAATTCAAATGGGCCAGCTAAAGTGGCCAAATTGGCTTATTATCAAAAACCACATCCCCATTAACATAGTTGTAGGTATGGCCCTTGAGAATATGTATCCCCAATGATCAACGGTCATTTTATGGAGCGGTTTTGCAAGAATCATTAAAAATAGTACCATCATTACACAGAATAATTAAGAGTGGATAACTAGTGTATGCACCCCTGTGAGCAATTGAATGAAAATAAAGAACTCGATTTCGGAATGTACATTAGTTTCAGTTTGGATAATCTATATATAAGCATAGGATTATATACTTCAAACAAATTAGGAATCTCAAGATGGGAAAAATCATTGCAATTATCATAGGGAAGTCGAGAGACTTAGACCATATCCTATTTATTATCTAGATTATTTTGCTTAGCACTCCTTCCGTTTCATATTATAAGTCGTTTGATTTTTTTTCTAGTCAAACTTTATTAAGTTTGACCAAGTTTAAAAAATATTAGCAATATCTAAAATATCAAATTAGTTCCATCAAATTTAACATTTAATATATTTTGATAATATGCTTGTTTTGTGTTGATAATCCTAATATATTTTTCTATAAACTTGGTCAAACTTAAAGAAATTTGACTAGGAAAAAAGTCAAATGACTTATAATATGAAACCGAGGGAGTACTATCTATGTACAGAAGTGATGCATGGACTATTGGCAACCAGAGGATCTGATGCATTTTGTGATGGGTTGGTTTCTTTGGCATGTTCCAAGTTCTAGCACTGATATAAAAATGGACACAAGAGGCACTACTTAGTAAAGTAAACCTTTTATCTTGAAGATACTCCCTGATGCTGTCAATAAGCGTAAGCTCCTTATAATCGTCGGGTGGCTGCTTCCGCTGGACTTGATAGAACATCTCACGGAAAATCCTCTTCATATCAGGCTTTCGCGAGACCCGGACGAAAGCTCGACAGTCGAATTGTCCCCCAATTCTGTTGTAAAACTGTTTGGCAAGTGTGGTCTTACCAATACCTGAAGATCCAACAATAGACACCACCTTGAGCTTCTGATCCTCATCATTGGCGAGCCGCTCGATGAACTCGCTCACCCGGCCATCAATCACTAGCTGGGCATCTTCTTCCCCATACGGCCTAGATGGCAACATAGGGCCAAATGACACATATCTCCGCCTGTGGTCGCAGCAATCCAGCCCGTATCTCCCATGCCGCTCAATGGCCTCCTGAACATAAATCCTGAACTGCGACACCATCTTCCCCATCTGCTGGTGCCTCTTGAGCCTCTTGGGAAGACGAGCAACCTTGACACGGCCGATTCTGCAGACGAATCTGGCCGTGGTGTTCGCTCGGCGGCCAGGCCGCGGCGCTGCGCAGAACTCGTCGATGTAGTCCTCGATGTCGTAGGACAGCTCGCGCACCTCTCTCATCCAGCGCTTGGCCGTCGGGGGAGGGTCCTCCAGCTCCGACAGATCGGCGAGGTACGCGGCGACCTCTTCAAGGTCGCCTCCCAGGAGGAGCATCCGATCCTTCACCCCCTTGGGTAGCCTGCTGCCACCGGGAGACACAAGCAGCTCCTCCATCTTCCCAAAGAGGGATCCCATGGCTCCCTGTGAAGCACAAATCGGGGCGGCGAGGGGCGGGGCCTCCATCCTGAGGACAGAGATCGAATCAACCGATTAGAGATACATGGAGTACTACAGATTGAAGAACTGGGGAAATGGGGATAACGATGATGGATAATACTCACCGAGCTGCTTGCATCAAGCAATATAGAGTGTTAGCAAGTTGGATGAGATAAATCCTGGACGGTGTCGACAAAATCGGAGCCCAATTGAAGATTATACGAACCCACAGCTATCGGAACTTGGAAGAGCACTGGTGAAGGCCGCAGAGACCAAAGACGGATCGGCGCAAGACACAGCAAGAGCTTTTCGTTCCCGAGGGATATGATCATCAACCTTATCAGAGCACCCGCAATCGCAATGGCTGCTCTCTATAAAACAAAACATGTACATCTCAGCAATAGACTAGATTAATAGTAAACCACCTCAATAGTATGTCTGCATGGGTATCTATAGCTCTCTCATACATTGCCTCGTTTTTCTCTATAGACTATCTCTAAGTTAGTAGATAGCTTTGCTCTCTCTAAAAAAAACCGAGAGATGGCTTCACCCTTCATGGTTGGTGGACAATATTACGACCAAGTCTTACACTATTAGCTTCACTTTGGACAATATTTTAGTAGAGTAGTGGCTTCACCTTCATGATGTATTATGTAATAGAGTAGGACTCGTTCTAATGTTGTCATGTGTTCTACAACGGCAGATTTAGAGTCCCAACCGGGGTATACTATATAATAGATTAAGGAAACTGATTGGTTGTATCCAAGCTAGGCTTTCATCTTTATAAACCTTGCACCCCGACTATATAAGCAGCCAG
>CM020187.1:10903823-11002518 GCA_009805545.1 Oryza longistaminata | reverse complement strand
GCAGGGAGTTGTCCAAAGGCACATAGGAGAGATAGCGAGATAACCCCAATCAAATCGTCAGATCAATACTACACTCAGCGGATACAATACCCAAAGAGAAGTAGAGTATTACCTCTCATCGAGAGAATCTGAACCTGTCTAAATCCTTATCTCCGCATCCATCCACTTTTAGGTCTCGTGCGCTACCCCCTTTTATTATTGCCATTTCGAGAATCAAACAGTTGGCGCGCCAAGTAGGGGTTACGCTGAGTTTCCTATCGACAAGTGCGACGGAACCAATCATCGACGCCGTCGGATTCAATTTCGCCCTAGGGAAAACCTTCCACTTTGGGAGCTTCGACTTCTTTGCCGACGACTTAGGCGAGCTTCCCCTCTCTAACTCGGATTCTGTTACTGCAAAACACGGCGGCCTAGGAGATTTGCTTAACTCCAGTGTAGGTCCAAGGCTTTGCCTCAAGTGTCAAGAGCGTGCCAGCTGATTTGATACTGCAACTAGCAAGGAAACAACAAATATAGTTAGATGAACAATAGTCAATCTGCCAATAAGCCGATGTCGTATTGTTAGGGTTTAGCCGATGCAGTTAAACCAAATCGGCTCTATCTTTATGATGAACTGAACAAAACAAACCCTAAACATGTCTTATCGGCTATAATACCATCTACTTCCTCCGTTTCATATTATAAGACTTTCTAGGTGCCTAGATTCATTAACATCTATATAAATGTGGGCAATGCTAGAAAGTCTTATAATATGAAATGGAGGGAGTATCTTGTTTTCATCAATCACGTTTTACATAGTATGGTATAAATAGCCAATGAGCCAATACTTAGAGTATAATAGGTAATGTACTGGCTATTGCTCCAATACAACCTTATTCAGACAAATCAATCTAAATAAATATATCAAATAATGATCAATCT
Source organism: Oryza longistaminata (assembly GCA_009805545.1). Lineage (NCBI taxonomy): Eukaryota > Viridiplantae > Streptophyta > Magnoliopsida > Poales > Poaceae > Oryza > Oryza longistaminata. Next base: position 11,001,597 of record CM020187.1, on the reverse strand, counting down.
CAAGTACAATGATCTGATCAAGATTGATTAAGATTTGATATATTTATATAGTGTGATCTATCTAAATAAGTGACAAATATATATGTAAAGCAGAATAGAAAGCATGCAGTACTATATATTAGGTAGGTAAGATCGGCTGAAACTCCAATACTATCCTTAATTATGATTAATTCCATGTTAGTTTTTAGGGTTCTAAACAAGACTTGGGTTGATGCAACTCAGTATGTAAAAAAATCTAAAGTCTAAACAATCAAGTAATTAACAAATTTTCAGGATGGTAGATACATTAGCTAATCTAATCTAGCAGGGCAATTTAGCCGATATCAACATAAACCCTAAAGCAAGTCTCAGCCGATACGATTAAATTAAGATATTAAACTAGATTAACTAAGATAAATGATAAATGATAGTTACAAGAACGAAATTAATACATCTAAAGTGACTGTTAACGACCAAATTTGGTAAACCATGAACCAGGTTCAACATCGGAATCGAAGTGGATTCGGCAGAGGATTGTATCCAAAGAACAGAGTGCGCATCGGCTGCGAGGGCATCGGCTGAAGATCGCATCAGCTGAGATAGGATCGGACAGAAGATAGCCGATACAGCCGATATAGCCGATTTCGTTGAGATGGTTGTAGAACCATCTCCGGGATCGATCAACGTGCTACACAAGGATTGCCATGATGGAGATAAGCTCACGGATAGGCAATTGTATTTATTAATTAGGATATTTTAAATAGTTTCTTTAGATATATGTTTCGGCAAGAGTCTGCTATAAAGACTTGTTCGTATCTTAGAGTTTGTTAGAGATAAGAGTCGTGTCCGGCAAGGACCAGTCATGTATCTCGGGTATAAATATAACCCGATCCCATGTAATTTACAACAATAGTTCAATAACACTCTCGGTGCATCGCCACCCTTTTTCTACTTTTATTTTGACGAGTTCTTGTTTTTGGGTTGAGCTGCATCGATTTTGATCTTTAACAAGAGGTAAACTTGTCATAGCGGCTTGCGTTCTCGGGATTAGTACTTCCATCTTTATGATACTCTAATCTTGTTTATGTAAATCGTCGAGTTATCATATATGCTTTATAATCCTTGTTAGTTTCCCAATCTGACTTGCAATCAGCTGATATCTATCATTGGAGAGTAGCCGATCGAGTTAGATTTCGTTGTTAATCTAGATTATATAGCATATCTACCATCTTTTAGAGGTTTTCATCAGTCTAGATCTTGTATTTATTCTTGTGCTAATGCTGCATCGGTTGAGTTCGATCTATTAAGTAATATTCATAACTGCAATATCTAGCATGCTTTATGATTACCAATAAAGATAGTATCGGGGTTTCAGCCGATCTTACCTGATTTAGCTATTTTATACCCTATATGCTCGCTTGACATGCTAAATCCGCCCTTTATATTAAGATCTTATTACATTAAAGTATATTATGCTGGTTGTTTGATATATTTTGTCTGTTTTAATATCTTAATATAGAGTAGTATCGGAGTATTAGCCGATACATGTTAGATCTATTTGATCGGCTATGCTATAAACGTATGTATAATCATTATCTTAAAATGTCTTTAAATATAAGTGATTTATATTGTCTCGACTTGCTGCTCGATCTATCCCAATCACTTAATTTAAATATATTCCGAGAGAAGGATTATATATCGTTAATATCTACATCCGATCGAGTAAATATAACTTTACATTGCTTTATTCTTCATTGCCGATCTATTGCCAATAACATTGGCTTAATAATTGACGATATGTCATCGGCTTCTAGCCGATCGGCTATCATTTATGGATTTAACCACGGTTTCTTCGTGTTTCTTTCTTGTTGATTGCAGGATCAAATCAACTGGCACACCTTTGAACCCAAGAGCAAGATTTAGGACCTGCACCGGAGTTAAGCAGATCTCCCAGGCCAGTGTGTGTTTTTCGCATCAACAGTGATGTAATAGGCCCGATAATGCAAACCATCGTGACAAGTCATCTCTTGTCGAGAGATCGCAACCGATGCCCCAACTTGATGCAAGAACTCGTCAAAGAACTTAAAAGAAAAAGGTGGCGATGCACCGAAAGTTGTATTGATTAGATGTTCGTCCCTTTTCTACATGATCTTGGGTTTATATCTATACCCAAAGTACAAAACCTATCCATTATGGAGACGACTCAAACTTTCCTAAAGGTAAAAGGAAAAACAAAAAGACTCAAACTTTCCTAAAGAGAAAAGGAAAAACAAAAAAGTCCGTATGGCGGACTCTTACCATATCTCTAATTCAAATCGACATCAATATATAATTGCCTTAAATGGACTCTATCTCTATACGGCAATACATCAACTATCTCGATCTTGGCCCAAACTGAGCCCAAGTGAAACCGTATCGACTGTCTTCCCATATCGGCTCATTCGAATCCCCCAGGGCTTCTCCGCAGCCGCATCCTCGAGGCAGCGGCGCCAGCGCCACTCCTCGACGGCTTCCAGTTCTCCTCCGCCTCCTCGAGACAGCAACGTCACACCCTGTCGCCTCCTAGGCCTTCTCTCTGGCTCGATGGTGGTGAAGCAGGATGGGGATGACCAGATCTAAATTACAAGCTCAAGGTGAAATTAGCGGCGGCGTGGCCGGAAGATGCAGCCATGTGGCTCGGATCTGGAGATGGTTAGCCGTTAGCGCTGGTGGCATCAAGCACTCAAGCGCACGGCAGCGGAGCAGATGATTGTGTTCGACGGCGATGACAAGATGATTTGTGCTGCTCGCCATTACCTCCTTCCAGGTTCTATCCTCTTCTTCATGGCGCTCAAGAAGTGAGTGTACTTGTCTGCAGAACTAGCAGCTTGTTTATTAGTTCTTTCGTCTTCCTCTCCAAATCTATATGCAAAACAAAACTAGTTGGTTTTTATACATATTCATTTTGATATTTTACGGAGAATCGAGTTCATGTATGGCTGGATGTTTATGCTTTTTTATTTAGGGAAGGATGTTTATGACCATTCTGAGAGTTCATGTACGAGGTACCTGTTTATTTTTCACACATGCGCAAAATGAAAGATGTATTCTTGCTATGGTTTATTAGCCGTTCTTTTGTTCTACTTCAATTAGGTGGTAGTCTCACCACTTTCTGCAGGAGGTAACCGAACTCATCCTATGCAGTTATCCAAACAACTTCTGTGATATACAAGCATCTATGGTACAACCAACCAAACATCTTCTCAACCCAAACAGGCTCCACACATACGAGTAACCAAACAACTCGACATTGCATGCCCCATCCTGGCTGAAGCCAACCAGGATGAGTGATACGGGCCTGGCCAGGGAGAGCCAAGCAACCAAACACACCCTTATTTGCTCACGGATTATATATGACTCCAAGTACACATTTCCAATTATTAGGCAACAGTAATTACTCACTAATTGGCCTTGGTTAGGCTTATTTACGTGTTCTAATTGGTGATAACTAGAGACATATTTATTTAGTCATTATTTCTAGGGTTTGAGAGAGATGATCCCATTCTGGATATTCCACTGCATGCTCCAGTGGTTGTTGACGTTCTTGTAAGTCCAATAGGCCCATCCGAAGGTAGCTCGTCCATAAACATCTAGCTGGGCTTGTGCAAACCTCTGATAATCCTGGTTAGATGCTCCCTGCACATTCCACTCAGCCACCCACTCTCCTGCATATATAATTAAGCAACATATATGTATCACGTTCAAGAACTTATTCCCTGTTCGTTTCTGATTCAAGGAGAGGATTAAATTTTGGATACTTTGTGACACGCTTTTCAAACTGCTAAACAGTATGTTTCGTGCGAAAACTTTCTATATAAAAGTTGCTCTAAAATATCATATTAATCTATTTTTCAAGTTTATAATAATTAAAACTCAATTAATCACACGTTATTACCATATCGTTTTACGTGAAACACTTAATCTTTATTTCACCTTCATCTTCAGGAGATTCAAACACCACTATAATCTTCATGTATATAAACAGTACTCACTCGCTCTAAGTTGGTTGAAAGTAATTATTGTCATTTTTGAGTTTTCAATTTTTCAGAACTTTGACTATAAATAACTTCTAAAATATTTTTCTTCTGGATATGAAGACCATATATATAAATAAATCTTTAAAATGTACTTTAATAAAATCATATATGTTAATATTTACATATATTGTAGTAGAAAATATTGATCAGAATTAACTGGCTAGAGAAACTTGCAATTAACTTACCCACGAACGTCAGCGGCCCATTCGGCCTTGTGACGGTGCTGAGTTCGTCGGAGCGGTTGGTCCTGACGTAGTCGATGTTCTGGTCGACGGTGAGGCCGTTGAAGTTGCTGGTGAAGAGGTTGTAGTAGTGGACGTCGAGGACGGCGCCGGGGAAGCCGGCGGCGAAGCCGAGGAGCTCCGTGTTCTGATAGGGGAAACCCAGGGCCAGCTCAAGGTGATCTCCATTGTTGGGTTTGGTGGGTTAGGGAAGACGCTTCTTGCCAGGCAAATCTACGAGAGCGACGCCGTCGCCGCGCAATTCCATCCACGGATTTGGGTTCGTGCCGCGGGGAAGAACGCAGAGGATGTCCTCATGGAGATTCTCCAGCAGCTGTGGATGCCGGTACATCACTGCGATGCCAGCAATCTCGTTGTAAATCTCAGAAATTGCCTTGAATCCAAGAGGTAAGAAACCAACCACTGACATGTTCAACTGTTGTTACTGTTTGTTACCAAATCAATCTCTGTTGTGTCTCCTTCATCCTATACCTATTGAGGCCTCTGAAAGCAATTGCTTCCAAGAACTATGAGGGATTGAGGAGCACTAGAGTTATTTTTCTTGATTTGTTTTATACTCAACTTAAACGAAGTGTCAGAAGGTACAACGTATTTTAGTACTAATCTACATTTCAGTCATACAGAGTAAGGTGAGTACAAAAAGTTAGACCTCAAGTGCAGAAAGAATCACATGTATCCGGTATCCCTCAAGTTCAGTTTCGCCTTAATCCGTGTGATAGAAAGCCAGAATAGGAGTAGACAAAAGATGTATGAATTGCTGTGTGCCTGCATTAACAGTTCTGATTTCCCTGCATACGCATCACGCATGTAGATCTGATCACCTCATTGATGTAGGTTTTCAGAAAACCGTCATTTGACTGTGCACCAAGTGACCCATTCTGAATGCTTATTTTCAGGTTCTTTGTTGTAATTGATGACATGCAGAGGGAATATTGGAATAGCTCTTTCAGAAATGCCTTTCCTTCTGATACGGGACTGAGCAGCATTGTGATCGTAACGACGGCCATCCAGTCCATAGCAAATGCCTGCAGCTCTCGCAACAGCCATGTGTACGTGATGAGAACCCTGAATGAGGAACACTCAAGACAGCTATTCTTGAAAGAAGCATCATGGAAAGATTACCCACCAGGTTCAGAAGCAATCCTGAAGAAATGCGATGGTCTGCCGCTTGCTCTCGTCACAACAGCCCAATTCTTGCAAAGCAGATGTCAGCAGCAGCCTCTGGGATGCGCAAAGCTGTGCGACAACCTGGGTAAGCATCTTGTGACAGAAGACACCTTAGCAAGAATGAAGCGTGTGCTTGTTCACCATTACAGCAGCCTCCCTGGCCATGTCATCAAGGCCTGCTTGCTCTACCTGGGAATTTTCCCCAGTGGTCATCCTGTCAGGAGAAAAACTCTGATAAGGAGATGGTCAGCTGAAGGATTCGTGGGAGCAGACCATCACCGGAGCTCTCTAGATGTCGCCATCGACAGCTTCGAGGAGCTCATTAACCGGAGCATCATCCAGCCTGTTGATGTGAGCAGCAACACTGAGGTGAAGACCTGCCAAACTCACGGTATGATGCTTGAGTTCATCCTGCACAAATCCATATGTGACAACTTCATCACATTTCTGTACGGTCAGGCTCGCCTGCCTGACAAGATCCGTTGCGTTTCCATACAACAGAACAGTGGTAGTAAGACCAGAGTGGATTCAGACATTGATCTGTCCCTTGTCCGGTCTCTGACGATCTTCGGAAAAGCGCACAAGTCTTTCCTGAATTTCTCCAGGTATAAACTTCTCCGGGTTTTGGATCTCGAAGAGTGTGATGAATTGGAGGACGAGCATCTGAAGAAGATATGCAAGCTGTTGCTTCTCAAGTACCTAAGCCTCGGCCGTGGAATTACAGTGCTTCCAAAGGAGATCGCAAAGCTGAAATTTCTTGAGACGCTCGATTTACGGCGAACGGTGATTAAGTTTCTTCCCATACAAGTGCTCGAGCTGCCATGTCTGATTCATCTGTTTGGAGTGTTCAAGCTCCAAGATGCTGACCAGCAAATGAGGAAGCTCAAATCCTTCCTGACGGAGAAAAGCAAGTTGGAGACACTGGCCGGATTTGTCACCGATAGGTGCCAAACATTTCCTCAGCTCATGAAACATATGACCAACTTGGCAAAGGTGAAAATATGGTGCGAGAACACCGCAGATGCCAGCAGCAGCAGCAACTCTGATGTTCACCTGTCAGAGGCCATTCAGGAGTTCATCCAGAGAGGCACAGATGTGAACGATGTCCGATCACTCTCTCTCGATGTCGGCGAATGCTCCCAAGAATTTCTCAACTTCTCTTTAGGAGATTCATGCTACCTAAGCTCCCTGAAGCTGAAAGGAAACAAGATATGCAGGTTGCCACCGTTCGTCACCTCGCTGGCCGTTCTCACTGATCTGTGCCTCTCATCCTCTGATCGCCTCAGCTCTGATGTTCTTGCGGCCCTGAGCAACGTCCGCGCGCTGCGTTACCTGAAGCTGATCGCGCGTCACCTGGACAGGTTCGTGATCGAACGCGGCGATCTGCAAAGCCTGCGACGCCTGCACATCGTGGTGGTGTCCATGATGACGATGAGCAAGCAGCAGCCAGAGATCCAGGAGGGAGCCCTGCCGAATCTGGAGTCGTTCCATCTCCTCTGCAAGGATCTGGATGGCCCCTGCGGCCATGGATGCATCAGGATCGACTCCCTCGGGCTCGGATGCCTCAGGGAGATTGTTCTTGACGACGGAGTTCGTGAGACGGCGAAGGAGCAGTGGAAGGACGCGGCGAGGCGGCACCCGAAGCGGCCCAAGGTGGTGTTCGTCGGAGCGGGAGACGTCGTCGATCGGCGGCGGGTGGGTGCTGCTGCTGCTGCCGCGCCTGCAGCAGGAGAGAGCAATTCTGCGGTGGCACCGGCGGCGGTGGCTTCGGTGGTGGCCGCCGGCGACGTCAAGAGGCCGGCTAGGGAGGAATCCGATATCTCCGCCGCGCTGGCGAGCCTTCCGGCGAAGATGGCGAGGCTGCTCGGCGCTGCGAGCATCCACCAGAGTAGTGGGACTCAGGGCGAGCTGTCCTGCGGCGGGAACGGAGCATCACAGCGCCATTTCAGCTAGACAGAGATACAGAGAGCATAGCGTGGTAACGGGTAACTATCTCTGTTACCTCTGTTCCATATTACATGTCGTTTTTAGTTATATTCTAAGTTGAACTTGTATAGTTTTGATCGAGTTACATATAAAAGTAAATACTACTCCACTATAAGAGCAGATACAATAGCAGATTATAAGCTAGCTATACACATATTTTAAGAAAATAAAATAGGGGAGAGAAAAGCAGTCGGCTACATATTTGTAGCCAGCTGTAGTATGGACTCTAAGACATATTGTGTGTATGACAGATGAGACCAGATTTAATAGTGTAGTATGTAACTATTGTATAAATTAGCTATTAAATTAACTATAGATGATTTAAAGCTATTAGTTGGCTATACTATTAAACTTGCTCTAAAACATGTTAATTAAAATCCACTATAAAACATGTTGTTCTGATAGTGTATTTATTTAGTATTGGAAATGTTAATTATTTTTTACTGTATAAATTTGCTCTTAAAAATAAATTTGACCGAGTATAATACTAGAACACCTCCCGTTGTGGAACTAAACCTCCAATTAATGTAAGCATCTAGGAAGAAGAATCTTTATTTCTTTAATTCAGCTTCACAAGAGAAAGTTACACTCAACCTGAGTACCTGACGTTTTATCTGCGGTTCCGCAACGTCTTATGTATTGCACCTGGCTCGCATTAGGGATGCAGTTGTACGCTTGTTTGGTTGCCTGCGCAAGTGCCAGGGCCAGGCTCAGTGCGTGCAAGATTCCCTCCGCAGCCTGGCTCGGGAGGAACGCTCATTTTGACCTTCGCTCGCGAGCCTGGCCAGTGTCATGCAGGCGGGTGGCTTTTGCTTGCATCCACGCGTGCAACAGGCTCGGATGGGGTCACCGCCCCGCTGCCCAACTCCCCTCATTTGCTCTCGTCTCTCCCACAGTCCCACTTCTAGCTCTCCCCTCCTCGTCGCCTCCCAGGGCTTCTCCGCAGCCGCATCCTCGAGGCAGCGGCGCCAGCGCCACTCCTCGACGGCTTCCAGTTCTCCTCCGCCTCCTCGAGACAGCAACGTCACACCCTGTCGCCTCCTAGGCCTTCTCTCTGGCTCGATGGTGGTGAAGCAGGATGGGGATGACCAGATCTAAATTACAAGCTCAAGGTGAAATTAGCGGCGGCGTGGCCGGAAGATGCAGCCATGTGGCTCGGATCTGGAGATGGTTAGCCGTTAGCGCTGGTGGCATCAAGCACTCAAGCGCACGGCAGCGGAGCAGATGATTGTGTTCGACGGCGATGACAAGATGATTTGTGCTGCTCGCCATTACCTCCTTCCAGGTTCTATCCTCTTCTTCATGGCGCTCAAGAAGTGAGTGTACTTGTCTGCAGAACTAGCAGCTTGTTTATTAGTTCTTTCGTCTTCCTCTCCAAATCTATATGCAAAACAAAACTAGTTGGTTTTTATACATATTCATTTTGATATTTTACGGAGAATCGAGTTCATGTATGGCTGGATGTTTATGCTTTTTTATTTAGGGAAGGATGTTTATGACCATTCTGAGAGTTCATGTACGAGGTACCTGTTTATTTTTCACACATGCGCAAAATGAAAGATGTATTCTTGCTATGGTTTATTAGCCGTTCTTTTGTTCTACTTCAATTAGGTGGTAGTCTCACCACTTTCTGCAGGAGGTAACCGAACTCATCCTATGCAGTTATCCAAACAACTTCTGTGATATACAAGCATCTATGGTACAACCAACCAAACATCTTCTCAACCCAAACAGGCTCCACACATACGAGTAACCAAACAACTCGACATTGCATGCCCCATCCTGGCTGAAGCCAACCAGGATGAGTGATACGGGCCTGGCCAGGGAGAGCCAAGCAACCAAACACACCCTTATTTGCTCACGGATTATATATGACTCCAAGTACACATTTCCAATTATTAGGCAACAGTAATTACTCACTAATTGGCCTTGGTTAGGCTTATTTACGTGTTCTAATTGGTGATAACTAGAGACATATTTATTTAGTCATTATTTCTAGGGTTTGAGAGAGATGATCCCATTCTGGATATTCCACTGCATGCTCCAGTGGTTGTTGACGTTCTTGTAAGTCCAATAGGCCCATCCGAAGGTAGCTCGTCCATAAACATCTAGCTGGGCTTGTGCAAACCTCTGATAATCCTGGTTAGATGCTCCCTGCACATTCCACTCAGCCACCCACTCTCCTGCATATATATAATTAAGCAACATATATGTATCACGTTCAAGAACTTATTCCCTGTTCGTTTCTGATTCAAGGAGAGGATTAAATTTTGGATACTTGTGACACGCTTTTCAAACTGCTAAACAGTGTGTTTCGTGTGAAAACTTTCTATATAAAAGTTGCTCTAAAATATCATATTAATCCATTTTTCAAGTTTATAATAATTAAAACTCAATTAATCACACGTTATTACCATATCGTTTTACGTGAAACACTTAATCTTTATTTCACCTTCATCTTCAGGAGATTCAAACACCACTATAATCTTCATGTATATAAACAGTACTCACTCGCTCTAAGTTGGTTGAAAGTAATTATTGTCATTTTTGAGTTTTCAATTTTTCAGAACTTTGACTATAAATAACTTCTAAAATATTTTTCTTCTGGATATGAAGACCATATATATAAATAAATCTTTAAAATGTACTTTAATAAAATCATATATGTTAATATTTACATATATTGTAGTAGAAAATATTGATCAGAATTAACTGGCTAGAGAAACTTGCAATTAACTTACCCACGAACGTCAGCGGCCCATTCGGCCTTGTGACGGTGCTGAGTTCGTCGGAGCGGTTGGTCCTGACGTAGTCGATGTTCTGGTCGACGGTGAGGCCGTTGAAGTTGCTGGTGAAGAGGTTGTAGTAGTGGACGTCGAGGACGGCGCCGGGGAAGCCGGCGGCGAAGCCGAGGAGCTCCGTGTTGCTGGCGGAGAGGCGGTTGGACATGACCACGTACGCCGTCGAGGTGTACTTGCGGACGGCGTTGTAGCCGTCCTTGTAGTATCTCATGAGAGCCGGGAGAGTCACCCCGGGTGCCAGTGGCTCGTTCAGGAGCTCCACGGCCAGGAGGCTGGGGCTACTCGCATATCTGTAGGATCATGATTTGATTTTTATTAGGATTGACTTATATGTGCATGATGAGAGAAGGGGAAACAATCCATGAAAGTTCATCGAATTTTTCTTTTTAAATTGAGTAACTTTATGGTGATCTCTAATGATGCTATTCTACTGCTTCCTCCGTTTCAGACTATAAGACATTTTTGACTTTGGTTAAAGTCAATCTGCTTTAAATTTGACCTAGTTTGTAGAAAAAAAATAGTAACATTTTCAACCCAAGACAAATTCATTATGAAAATATATTCAATTATTGATTTGATGAAACTAATTTAGTATTATAAATATTACTATATTTGTCTATAAACTTACTCAAACTTAAAACAGAACAAAGTCAAAATATTTTATAATCTGAAACAAAGAGAGTACTAATATTATCACCTGTAGAGATCTTAACCATTGATTTATGAGTTTTACTTTCAGTAGAAAAAAAAATATTCTACTACCAGTGTAGATTGGAGAAGTTGACGGTCTGGATTGAGATTGCTTATCTTAACATTAATTAGAGACCATTATAAAGCATCTCTTTCAAGATAATGGATAAACCAGACGCTGTGTCCGATGCACAAGGATACTACAATTCAATCTGTTTTGTGTTGTGAATTGAAATATTGATGTTTGAGTCATTAAAAATTGTGACCTGTGCGTGAGGAAATCGATGACTTGAACAGTTTGGGCGATGTTGGCATCCGTGGTGCCCCAGTCCTGTGAACCATCTCTGGAGGCACTGTGCTCATACGGGTTCTGCGACCCAGGTGCAGCGTGCAAGTCCACAATGACTCCCAAGTTATACTTCCTGCAATGTACATACAGATGACACATGCATATATAGAAAATCTGTCATTTGTAAAGTGCAACCATCTACCAAGAGATTGCTCATATATAGATCTATCTCATGCTTCCAAACCAATTTATTCTTCCCCCCAATATCAAAATTGTTGGAGACAGGGAATTTAATCATACTTGACTTATGCTGGAAAAAAAAAAAAGGAACAACTATACACTTACTCTGCCCATTTGAATGCATTATCCAGGGCTTTGAGGGATCCTCCAACGAAAGGAGCAGGAGGATTGGGGTCGCTAGCAATCCACCATCCAACTGGAATTCTCACTGCGTTCAGCCCACTTGTTGATATGAACTTGAAGTCGCTCTCAACTATGTATGTGCGCCAGTGTTCCTGCAAAACACAAAAAAATAGGATATATACTTATAATTTGTACATATGCAATACTTAAAAAGAGGTGGCAAGCTCTGCCTGTTATAAGAAAAAAGAATTGCATATATATCACGAGATATGTATGTAGTTCTCATCCTGAGAAATGCAAGGATTTTTGTGTGCTTATCTATATAACCTGCCTGTCATTTGTTGACTAGTATATCAGTTTGTTAAGTGAACAATCGCCAGAGCCACCGGCTTCTATTTCTCTCATGGAATAACTAGGACTGGAGAAAAATGTGCGTGGACTCAAAACCTAAATCAGAAACCAGACGGGTCCTTGTGGAAAAATTAAGAAGGTTTTCATCAATTTCGTCCAAAGTACTTCCTGGAAACGTTTATTCAAAGCCCAGCCATTATTATTTGACTAATCCCAGTTCTCGCCGCTATTAATTATTCAGAGACAGCTGTCTATATAATTTTGTCAAAGAATAAGAATGGACTGAATGCCTCAACTGAAAACCAAACTTGGAAGCCAGCTTGTATCTAGATGTATGGATCGTTTTCAAGAGATTAAGAGCTTCCCATCAACAGTCATTTCCCCTTGGACTATGGAAGCCAATTAATATAAATATCACTTTCTGGGAATTGAACGGCTGAAAAGTTGGTATGCTAAAGATTAATTCAAGTAGGTCCAATTAGTCTTTTTTTATGTTCAATCTTATTGGTTTGTGGTTAACTAAGTCAAACATATTTTACTTCATAAGGATATTTACATTAATATCTCCTCTATTTTTAAATATACAACTGTTAACTTTGCACGTTATGTTTGATTCTTGTGATTTATTTTATCACTAAAGATGTTTTAAGTATAAATTATTTATATTTACACTAAGTTTTTTAATAAAATAAATAGTCAAACGTTATGTCTAAAAATCAGCAACAATATAAATTTAAAATCAGACGGAGTATAACAATAGCACATATGAAAACAGAGCTATCCTCATGTTTCTTCTCTTTTGCCACACATATACTCCCTCCATTCCAAAATAAACAAAACCAGTATGGATGTTATATATCTTAGTAATACTCCAACTTAGAATATTAGTATGTGTCATAACCAACTTAGTATACTAGAATCTTATGCATTCCATACTAGGCTAATTTATTTTGAGATATGGAGGAAGTAGTCAAGTAATTGGTTCTGCAATTTGCATATTCCTTTAACTATATTTCGAATGTTCAGATATTTACCCCATTCAAGACTATATATCTTTAGTTGTACGTTTTGTATCATACGTCCAAGTAACAAGTGGAGCTGAAATGAGTTTGACATGTGTCTTACCCTGAGCACTTTTGTGGCCTTTGCTTTACCATATCCATTGCATATTTGATACTCCCCTTGTAGACCGCAGGAGGCTGGGGCTACTCGCATATCTGTAGGATCATGATTTGATTTTTATTAGGATTGACTTATATGTGCATGATGAGAGAAGGGGAAACAATCCATGAAAGTTCATCGAATTTTTCTTTTTAAATTGAGTAACTTTATGGTGATCTCTAATGATGCTATTCTACTGCTTCCTCCGTTTCAGACTATAAGACATTTTTGACTTTGGTTAAAGTCAATCTGCTTTAAATTTGACCTAGTTTGTAGAAAAAAAATAGTAACATTTTCAACCCAAGACAAATTCATTATGAAAATATATTCAATTATTGATTTGATGAAACTAATTTAGTATTATAAATATTACTATATTTGTCTATAAACTTACTCAAACTTAAAACAGAACAAAGTCAAAATATTTTATAACCTGAAACAAAGAGAGTACTAATATTATCACCTGTAGAGATCTTAACCATTGATTTATGAGTTTTACTTTCAGTAGAAAAAAAAATATTCTACTACCAGTGTAGATTGGAGAAGTTGACGGTCTGGATTGAGATTGCTTATCTTAACATTAATTAGAGACCATTATAAAGCATCTCTTTCAAGATAATGGATAAACCAGACGCTGTGTCCGATGCACAAGGATACTACAATTCAATCTGTTTTGTGTTGTGAATTGAAATATTGATGTTTGAGTCATTAAAAATTGTGACCTGTGCGTGAGGAAATCGATGACTTGAACAGTTTGGGCGATGTTGGCATCCGTGGTGCCCCAGTCCTGTGAACCATCTCTGGAGGCACTGTGCTCATACGGGTTCTGCGACCCAGGTGCAGCGTGCAAGTCCACAATGACTCCCAAGTTATACTTCCTGCAATGTACATACAGATGACACATGCATATATAGAAAATCTGTCATTTGTAAAGTGCAACCATCTACCAAGAGATTGCTCATATATAGATCTATCTCATGCTTCCAAACCAATTTATTCTTCCCCCCAATATCAAAATTGTTGGAGACAGGGAATTTAATCATACTTGACTTATGCTGGAAAAAAAAAAAAGGAACAACTATACACTTACTCTGCCCATTTGAATGCATTATCCAGGGCTTTGAGGGATCCTCCAACGAAAGGAGCAGGAGGATTGGGGTCGCTAGCAATCCACCATCCAACTGGAATTCTCACCGCGTTCAGCCCACTTGTTGATATGAACTTGAAGTCGCTCTCAACTATGTATGTGCTCCAGTGTCCCTGCAAAACACCAAAAAAAAAAAAAATAAAGATATATACTCATAATTTGTACATATGCAATACTTAAAAAGAGGTGGCAAGCTCTGCCTGTTATAAGAAAAAAGAATTGCATATATATCACGAGATATGTATGTAGTTCTCTCATCCTGAGAAATGGAAGGATTTCTGTGTGCTTATCTATATATATAACCTGGCTGTCATTTGTTGACTAGTATCAGTTTGTTAAGTGAACAATCGCCAGGGCCACCGGCTTCTATTTCTCTCATGGAATAACTAGGACTGGAGAAAAATGTGCGTGGACTCAAAACCTAAATCAGAAACCAGACGGATCCTTGTAGAAAAAATTAGAAGGTTTTGATCAATTTCGTCAAAAGTACTTCCTGGAAACGTTTATTCATAGCGCCCAGCCATTATTATTTGACTAATCCCAGTTCTCGCCGCAATTAATTATTCAGAACAGCTGTCTATATAATTTTGTCAAAGAATAAGAATGGATTGAATGCATCAACTGAAAACCAAACTTGGAAGCCAGCTAGTAGAATCTAGATGCATGGATCGTTTTCAAGAGATTAAGAGCTTCCCATCAACAGTCATTTCCCATTGGACTATGGAAGCCAATATATATAAATATCACTTTCTGGGAATTGAACAGCTGAAAAGTTGGTATGCTAAAGATTAATTCAAGTAGGTCAATTAGTCTTTTTTTATGTTCAATCTTACTGGTTCGTGGTTAACTAAGTCAAACATATTTTACTTCATAAGGATATTTACATTAATATTTCATCTATTTTAAATATACAATACTGTTAACTTTGCACGTTATGTTTAATTCTTGTGATTTATTTATCACTAAAGATATTTTAAGTATAACTTATTTATATTTACACTAAGTTTTTTAATAAGATAAATAGTTAAACGTTATGTCTAAAAATCAGCAACAATATAAATTTAAAATCGGACGGAGTATAACGATAGCACATATGAAAACAGAGCTATCCTCATGTTTCTTCTCTTTTGCCACATATATACTTCCTCCATCTCAAAATAAACAAAACTAGTATTGATGTGTTATACCCTAGTAATACTCCAACTTAGTATATTAGTATGTGTCATAACCAACTTACTCCCTCCGTCCCTAAATATTTGACGCCGTTGACTTTTTAAACATATTTGACCATTTGTTTTATTCAAAATTTTTTGTGAAATATGTAAAACTATATGTATGCATAAAAAATATATTTAACAATGAATCAAATGATAGGAAAAGAATTAATAATTACTTAAATTTTTTTGAATAGAACGAATGGTCAAACATATTTAAAAAAATCAGCGGCGTTAAATATTTAGGAACGGAGGGAGTAGTATATTAGAATATGATGCATTCCGTACTAGGCTAATTTATTTTGGGATATGGAGGAAGTAGTCAAGTAATTGGTTCTGCAATTTGCATATTCCTTTAACTATATTTTGAATGTTCAGATATTTACCCCATTCAAGACTATATATCTTTAATTGTACGTTTTGTACTATATATCATACGTCCAAGTAACAAGTGAAGCTGAAATGAGTTTGACATGTGTCTTACCCTGAGCACTTTTGTGGCCTTTGCTTTACCATATCCATTGCATATTTGATACTCCCCTTGTAGACCGCCTACCCTAGTGACCACAAACACAGAGGGGTCATCGTCGCCCCAATTTGTCTCCCCATCATAATCTGCTGTAACTGAGTCGCTTGTCTTCGCCTAGCATCATCACAAGAAGAAAAGGATTTCAGATTTTGTATCAAGCTAAAAGAATAATCTTGGTAAGGATTTGCATAAATTTAGCAAGATATACTAAAAAATTATTTTGATTTGCTGAATTTAATTAGCAATGTTTCGTTTCTATTTAAATTCAGCTACAAGAATATATTATATTTCCACCTATGCTATGCATCCAAGCAAAGAAAACGAGTGGCCATAGTTTGTAAGGGATTAAGAAACCTAAATTAATCCTCAAAACTACAAAGGCATATGGCTTTTAGTCTTACTAGTTAAGAATATTTGCTGATATAAAAGAGGAGGGAAAATGAGTGGAGAGATAAATATTGTTGCTACATGATGGTTGGAAAAAGAACAGAACAGTAATAGTTTTATATTATATTAATGGTCAGTCTTTATTAATTGTTATGACCGTTGTAAGTACAATCAATTAATGTGTATTGTTTAAGAGTTTTTATCGGGTTCTACCTTTACACTTGACATAAGTTAACCAGTAAAGAAGCAAATTGACTAACTAACCTTCTACTCTTAAATATACCTTCTCAGGTTAGACTAAATATGTAATTAGTCAACAAAAACCGAAAAATGTTTCAAGCTAATATATATAGTATTGGTCAAGCTTAGCGGGCAAGAAAAAAACAATTAATTTTAGCCGTATAAAATTTGACTGCCGAACACTTTGACTCTTTGATTTAGTAAGGTCGAGTTAATTTTGTCTACGTTGAATCCCTTTGACCCATGTAAAGATAATCCAAAGGAACATTAGCTTACTTCTCTTTGCTAAAAAAAAAAAAAGCAGGAAACCTTCACCATCATACTAAAGTAGATTAATTCGCCCTATAGCTAGCTTTATTATCACTTAATATTACTAACTATCTTTCTCATTTTATCACTTAGGACATGTAGAACAGTTATTATAATAACACTCTTAGCTATACTAATTAGTGCTGACAAAAAAGAAAGAAATAGGAGATAAAACATCATTGCTACGATTAACAACGACTCTTAATTTTTTTAAAGTTAAACTTAGCAGCATAAGGATTGAAAGAAGGAAATAAAGATTGGTTAGAGGTTTTGTTGTCTCAACTGTCATTTGGGATGACAGTCTTGCATAGTTTAAGGGCTCATAACAGGCTTTAACTTTAAACATGCCATCCCTAACTTTATCACTTATTATTACTAAGTACTAATTAACTATCTTTTAGCACTACATTATTTGATCCTCCAGCTAGCTTGATCTTTATTGATCTGCATGAAATGCGCTGGCCACATTTGTCGTTGTCACCAATATTGTTCAAAGAACAATACAAGCCAACATGCATATGGACCATGCTCGCAAGTTGGCAGCTATCATCAGCACATGTATATATCTATCCCAGCCTAATCCACTACTAACTTAGCTATAGCTACTTGTTGCCATTGGAGTACTATTATGCAATGCAAGAGGTGACTCTTGTACAGTGACATTAATCAATTTTTCGGCGTCCTAATTACCTGCAGGAACATGCCATTGGGTGCCCTGATGCGCGCGCGAGTCTTGTCGCCGTTGCGCACGATCTGGAACGCCTCCCCGGGCCCCGGCGACGCCACCGTCGCGACGACGGTGACCCCGTCGCCGGCGACGGTGACGAACAGGTTGTCGAACACCCTGAGGTCGAAGGTGTCCTCGTCGATCCTCCACAGCTTGAAGGTCTCCCACCCCGAGGCGCTCGTCCGGTTCGCCACCAGGATGGTGCCGCCGCCCTGCTCGGCGCACAGGTACATGTTCTGCGTCACCGACTTGAATTGCAGCTGGGTTCCATCCTAAAATGCATAGAACAGCGTGTTCTCTGATCATAAATATTTGATGTTTAGAATAAGATTTGATAAGATTTTTGAAGCTTTTTGATCGTCGGAATGTGCTTATACCAGGAGGTCTTTGTTTGGAATGTCGTCGAAGAGGGAGGGAAGGATCCAGCCCTCGGTGACGAGCCACCCTCCGAGGTTCACCGCCCGAATGTGGGGCGACGGGGCGCCCCGTTTCGTGGGCCGCACCGTCCTCCCATCGGAGACTGAGAAGAGGCACGGCGAGCAGAGGAGGAGGAAGAGGAGGAGGAGCTCGAAATGGCGCATGATGAAGACGAAGATTCTTCAGCTCTTGATGACTATCTTAGTTCAGCTTGCCAATGTATATATATACACAACGTAATGCAGCGATGGATGCATGTGCGTGTACGAACTGCGTAATTAATGGATAGACGTGCGTGCTTAGAATAAAAATGTGGACATCCAGAGTTGAATAGCTTGATGCCTACCCCCTCCGTCCTAAAAAAAAAACATGATCCTAGAGTTTAACTTTTTTCGGAGGGAAGGAGTAAAGGATATGGTCACCATTGCAACCACGATTGGTTACATTATGGATGGGATGGATTGCATGGAAGAAGAAACATTCCAAGCTCAAGCTGACATACATTATGCTGGTGAACAAATTGGTTATTCGTAGATATACTTTAACATTTAGGAGATGTGCGACTTGGCTAGTCATGTTTCTCTCTACATAATATATGGTTGGAAAGTTTATTAAGATTATGGACTTGTTTGGATTAAAATAAATCTACACTACTATATAATCGATTTTTCTGAGAAGACCCCCTCTAGTCTGAAGACGGGCCAAAACTGCGCCAACATGCAAAGTCGCTCCCCCAGGGTCGGTTCAAATACCGCATGTGAAAATACATTATCTCAGAAGGCCGATTAAGAGGTTCGCCTGCGAAAAGTTTGACCGTCCTCCTCTCTTCCCTTTCCACATCTTCAAAACTTTATAAGTTCTCATGCTTATCTCCTTACCTCCTCTCTTCCTCATCCTTATCTCTCTCAACCCTCTCTCTCTCCCTCTCTCTCTCTCTCATTTCTCACCTCCTCTCTCCCTCGCCTCTCCCTCCCGAGCAGCTGACGACGTGCTCAAGCTCGGTGATGGTGACTGTGGTCGATCCCTTCTCTCTCAACTCCCCTCCCACGAGGATCCAGCAGCTACCTCCCCTCTAGGCGGGCGGGATCCGCCGCCGGGTGGCGCCGGTAGGGCGACGACGATGAGTATGAGCTGTGGGGCCTCGGTGGCAACGACGGTGACGAGCGACAGCAGACTACAGCGTCAATGTCACCTGTGGATAGGAGCTAGATTGGGTTTTAGCGATTTTTCTTTCCGCGGGTGGGCGACATATATAATTTACCGACCGCAGAAGGCGGATTTTCACTGACAAGTGCGTCGCTCTAGCAGGCGGCAACCCAACCGCATGTGAAAATTGGTTTTGATCGTTTGGGAAAATGATTTTTTTTATAGTGCTTTGTCCTACCAAAAATTTGACAACTTCAATAATGCTTCCATAATGTTATATGGATGTTTTGTTTGCTATCAATTTTTACACATACTATATAAATTCTATACTATCAATTTAGTAGCACTAAAACATACCAACATTTTGGCACTAAAATTTGGTATGAAAAAAAAACGGCTCCAAACCAATTGGCCCTATTTTCAATTCAACAAAAAGAGTATCATTTGGACTTCCCAACAAAAAAATAAGCAGCAGTTATGGATCACTGTTTTTTTTTTTTCGCGATAGGAGTTATGGATCACTGTATGTGAGCAACCACTTTGCCATCAAGAATGTTGTACCGGCCACCAAGGATCACTGTATTTGAGACTTGCCCACTACACGCTGCTGCTACTTACCCAACGGTGGTGGTGACCGGTGAACAGTTGCAGATGAGGCCGACCCTACCTCCTTGTCCAGTGGCTAGTGTGCCTGCCATTTCGCATTTACTCCAGCATTCAGCATAGAGTAGGAAAATATACACCGGAAACTATATGTATATATATGTATACAGTGGACACCTAGAAACTAACACTAAATTAAGGCTTGGTTTAGTTCCCAACTTTTTATTCAAACTTCCAACTTTTCCATCACATTGTTTCAATTTCAATCAAACTTCCAATTTCGGCGTGAACTAAACACACCCTAAAAAAATAGACGTATGAATACCTTTGCATCGAGAACTACCGTCATCAGGAGTCAATTTTACTAACGGTGATGTGGACGAATACATCTATTTTTTTTATATAACTATAGTTTTCAGGTTTCCACGATTTGCACTGTATATTTCTCCCGTGTAGCAGCGAGGAGAGAAGTCATGGAACGCCAAGCCAAGCCAAGCAACCAGACGTACCCTACTACTGTCGGATTCTATTTATGTTTCAAGCCTTTTAAAAACTATTTTATAAATAGATTCTTAAAAGCACATATTTTAAAATTAGACCTTTCTCCCGACGCCAGTGATCCTGTTATCGAAGTCCAACATCTAAACGTCAATGATTTAGCTATGACATGGGGCTAGGGTGTCAACGCTAACGTTATTGGCGATATTGACACCAAGACATCTCGGTATCATTACCTTTGCATCGAGAAAAAACGTTGATTCCTAGAATAGTTAAAAAAACTGTTTTTTTAAGATAAATTTAGACAAATATTTATTCAGATTAATTCTCAGAAGTTAGTTTCTCTTAGCATAGAGGGTGTAAGTTTTCTCAGAGCTCTATATATAAAATAAGTTTTTAACTAAGGCCGTGTTTAGTTGTTTGGCCAAAAAATTTTTGAGTGAGAGAGAGAGAGGAGGGGATAAAAAAAGAGCGGGGAGAGAGATGTATTTTCACATGCGGGTTTCTTAGCAGGGGCCTTTTAAGAGGCTCGCCTGCGAAAATTGATTTTCACATGCGGTTCTTGATCTATGCTTGGAAAATCGATTTTTACATACACGAGAATTATGGTCCACCTACAATTTTAAGGGGTCTCATTTAAAAAGTCGATTCTATGATAGTGGATATATAGGTGAATGATACGTGGATCAAAATGACAAATAATTGAGACCCATTCTACGTAAGCCCCTGCACTCCACCCTAAGCTCTTGATTAAGCTTCCGATGCCACGGCCCTTCGCTCTGCCTCTCCACAACTAGCATCGCCATACCAGCCTTGATGGTTCCGCGTTCGTCGCCTTTAGCAATTTAGCCTCGATCTCGCCACCATCGCTAGCTGACTTCAAACCGTGATGTCGCCGTCTCTCTATGCCACCATAGCTGGTCTAAGAGCGAGTGACTTGAAGCACATATGAAGAAGATAAGAGAGAGATCCTGTCACTGCATTGACAGAGCTATCCTTGAGCAGCCGAACTATCTGACTACCTATATAGTTGGATTGTTCAACGTAGTTCCGGACTATCCTATTAGGCTTAATTCCACTCCAAGTTTTTGAAATTTCAAGAAACGCCTATTCACCCCCCCCCCCTTCTAGATGATATATCCGATCCTCAAGAACCTTTCAAACCATATGGTCATATGCTAGCTTTCCAGTCTTTATCTCAATTCTTCTATGAAATTCGGGTAAAGTACCCCCACTAGCCTAGATTTTCTTAGAAAATCTGCATTTAGCATCCCCAATACATTACTTTGATTTGAAAGAAAACATGGAATTCTGTAGGATTCCAATCCTATAGGACTTTTTCTATACGATAGTTTGCAACAAAGGATTAGATAGTACTGAATCCTACGTGTTAGCGTTTCGGTCAAGGAGTCCCTACTTTACCAGTTTGCTTAATTAGAAAGGCAAGTCGATGTATCTGCGTGATTAGTGGGCCATCACATCCTCGCCATAGTTTAAGCCAAAAACCTTACGCAGAGATCCATATGTTCTCTTGCCGCCCAATTCTACAATTAAGGAAAAGTTGGAATTGTTCGAGAGTCTGGTAGGTGGCCCTAGACCTGCTTGGAGACGACTACGTGTCCTCTGCTAGCGCATGGGACTATCTGGTTTTCTGCCCATGAACAAGGTTGTTACATCATTTGGAGGTGAGAACCATATCCTGGCTTGCCTGAGAACTACCAAGGGTGTTGCGTCTTGCATGTAGCTAACCATAGCAGAAGGCTTAGTCCTCTCTGGGGCTTAGCATGTGGCTCAGTCCTCTCCAGGGCTTAGCATGTGGCTGTCCCCATGAAGGAGGCCGGTCCAACACTCCAAGTGTTTCACTGCGGGAACCCCTCATTAGCCCGGGAAGGGCTAGCATGATGTTCTCGTTAGCTAGAGAATGGTGGAGGTGTATCTTACAGGATGTTACGCCTCCATCGGATGTGTTGTGCTGGCTCTCATGTCTACCCATATTATAGATTCTCTCGAGGTGTCTCATTGTATTAACATGGATAGATAGCCCACATATATATATGGGCATCTCATTTTCAACTACCATAGTGGAAACAATGATAACCTTGTAGATGGGCCTGACGTGAAGTTTCACAGGCGGGTTACATCGGTGGCTAAATCGATGTGGAGCTCGAAGGGCAGAAAGTGAACTAATGATTGTAAATAGTGTAGTGCGCTTATCAGATATAAAAACCCAACCGGTACTCGTTAGAAAGTGTTAGGTTCTTCATAATCGGCAAGGACTAGATCTGCTAGCTCGAGAGCTCTCAGCTTGTACGGACATTCTTCTCATAGTGATATAAATACCTTTTTTTAGATAATGGAATATAATCCCGGCCTTTGCTCAAAGAGCTACAGCCAATTATTACACCAACTCAACAAAAACTCACACCTAGTAGAAACGATGAATGAATTTGGATAAAAATATTGTGAGAATGACACGAGAAATAATGATTTAACATGTTTATATATTGAGCTTTAAAATGTAATAATATGTAGATGATGTATGTAGTTATATATATATTTATGTTTTAGTGTTTGGTGTGTTGATGTAACATACTTGCATGTTAATTAATAATTGCTATGCTTGTATATTAAGTTTTAGGTTTTTAGTGGGTTATATGGATATATAGAAGGTATTGATTTGTTTAAAAATATAATAAACTTTGAGTCTAGATACACGTATTAAATATTAAGAGAGTAGGTGTAATTAAATGAAGCGAGTTTGTGATTGATCGAGAAAAAAAAAGGAGAGAAGATGAAGTAATTAAACATGAAAAAGTTACTATTGGTTAAGTAGCGATGGTTGGTGGAGAAGCTATTATGTTTTACATAAATTTTAAAATCCTTCAGTTTACTACATTTTGCAACGACGGAGACATTTTTAAATCAATCTCTAAGAGAAAAACTATTTGCATGTGCAGTTCGTAAATGGGCGTACTACACCCTGGGCCCTGGCGAAGGGAAAGCATGTAAATTAAGCTTCTATCTAAAAATGCAAGGAATCTCAGATACTGACAGCGTTGAACATATGTGCGATTGCGATGATATGACGATCAGGCCATACGTCGTCTATTTGCCGTTCGATTTTGTGTGTCAGAAAATCTCAGCCCTCCATTCCGCGCGACCGGCATGCTATGAGCCTATCCTATGGAATGATATGGATGCTCCCCCGGCCCGTGAGGCCATAAGGCGTGCACGTCTCCGCCATGACCCGTGAGACGTGCACGATCCCATGCATGCATCCGGAGAGTGGAGACAAGCCAGACAGAGTGGCTGAAAATTTGACGTTTTGTCGCTCTAAATATTTGCCCCTTTGATTACTTATGTCGTTACAATCAGAGAAAGGATCACTACCATAAAATTGATTTTTTTTTTTTTGCACGTGGCCGAAATCGATTTTCACATACGGTTGGGCAGCCTGCACGCACCCAAATATCTGTGAAAATCGGATTTTTGCATGTGGATAGAGCAACCGCTTACGCAAATCCGATTTTTTCGCATGCGTACGCATAAGCCGCTCGATTGTGAAAAGGAAAAGTTGCAAAAAAGAAACCCAAAAATCGATTTCCCTTAGCCCTGAAACCTTAACGCTGGAATTTAGAAGCTGCCGACACTGTTGATGCTTGAAGCTACTGCCGCTACCGTCATCGTCGCTCGAAACCACCAACGAATCTGTGCGTGTGGGTGGTGGAGAGGCAGCGGGATCCATGCGGGAGGGGGAGAGGGCATCAGACCCGTCTTTCCTATCGCTACCGTCGGTGGATTCACACACATGGGAGGAAGAGCGGCGACCGGATCAGCGCCAGAGGGAGAGACCCTTTGTCACCCGCTCCACCGGGTCGGCGCCGTCGAATTGATCAGCTCCGAAGGCCGGAATGTTTGGCTTTATACCTCCAGTTCCAAGGGCAAAAAGGTAGAGCCCTAGGTAGACAGTTAGACGAGAAATACCCCCATTGTAGAAAGAAGCATTCAGGAACAATGGTGATGCCGAAACCGTCAGAACGATCATTCCCTGACAAAATAGAACTGTTTCAGAGTTGCAAATGACACATGAAACTAACTACAGATTGTTAATCTTTCAGTTGCTGCTCTGCTTGTTGGCCTTACAAGGATGATAACAAGGATGGACATTACTACTGTCCAGTATCTTCCCCAATATGTGTCAGCCAAGAAGGCTCCAATGAGTGGTGTGAAGAAGCAACTGCCGATCCAGATCGACACACTTTGTGCAGCATTGACGTTGCTTTCATGGAGCACACTTGTGAGGTATGTGACTAAGTTCTTTGAAACCCCGTAGAAGCAGATGCATTCAGTGAATTCAACACCTAGGACATGTTCAGGACTCAATAGGTCAGTTGTGTATGTTGAAGAAGGAAGTTTATGAGCATCAACAGAATAATTTTGTGAACTTCTCAGAAGTACCTAAAATGAAGAAACATGCTCTCCAATTCCCCGTACTCTGCTTCAGCGCGGGCTTACTGTCAATATTAACCGTTCCATCGCATGTGTATTTTGAACATTGTTCCTGAATGACAAATGCCAAAACTAATGTATGTTGCACAGGATTTAACATTAAATATATGCAAAGATTCGCTGAAGAACCAAGAAAACTGTAAGAACTCATTTTTTGTTTCTGTGTAACAAACTGAAGCCAAAGTGGCAAAGTATTAACTGTACATGTCATGGGGTCACAGGAGATACAAAAGTTTGGTACCTACCTAGGCAAAAAAAAAAAAAAAAAAAAAAAAAAAAAAGATAATGGAAAGGTTATCGATTAATACCTGTGGAGGCAGGTGATGAATCAGTGGCCTCTCCTCATCAGATGCCTCCATTTGAGCCTCTGGCTTCTTCAGCAATTTTGTTGGAAGAAAACCGATGACTCTAAGCTACTTGCAATTAATTCAGTATAATCTTGCACCTAAGGAATTTTTCGTAAGCCATCTATGTGGGCAATGATGAGATAAGAAATTGTTAGAAGATAAATAAGAAATTATCTAACAAATTGCATCACATACCCGACAACACCCATTTGTGCTGTCTTGGTCTTCTGAAAATTCAGTGACATTAGGCCACTAGCATATCACTCGCACTTTTTCTGATTGATTACTCATATCCAATTCTGCATTTTGATTAGCACAATCACGCAATTTTGGTACTGGAAGTTATATATGAACTCTATTGACTACATAATTCTGTAAACAACTATTTCTTGCAAGCAACACCCTTCTGTCAGCTGGGAAATTAGGAAAGTAATTATCATAAAAACAGAAGAGGACAAACTGACCTTTTTTTGGGGGGTCAGACCGTCAGACTTCCTACTTTCTAGAGAAGGAAGCATTCCATGCAAATTTTTTTGACAATTATTACAATCTTTTTAACTTGGGCATTTAAATTGAGAGCTAACCCCTATGTCTTGTCCTATTCAATCTTGAACACAAACACACCAAAAACCTAAGAAATGAAGTGTCAAAACAAAATTAGCCTTGAACCATCAGGTCCATCCCACAATTTCTTTTATTTCTTTGAAGCAAACATCCATCCCACAATTTAACCAGGGGAAAATGACCTCACACTACTCATAAAGAACTAGTAGGCTTCATTCAAAGCTGATAGACTTTATTTTTTATCCAAAAAAAAAAAGGTCAGGTGCGGTATTAATTCCAAAAATGAAGAAAGATTTGGCCTGCAACAAGCATGCTTATATCTATCCCTAAAATCCTCTAAAAACATATGTAAGCCATCGATCCCAGCAAAAGTGTAGGAGAGAGAGAGAGAGAGAGATGAGACCTGAGGAGAGTGAGCGATGGACGATTGGAGAGGGAAGGGCAAAAGCGGCGGTGGGAGGTCGGTCTGGGAGGGAGATGGAGATGGAGATGGTGTGGTTGCCGCTCCCCCATCGTAGCTCACACTATAGCAGTAGCCAGTAGCACAGGAAAGCCAAAAGCAGTTAAGGTGAGTGAGACAGTAGAGGCATCGAAAAGATTCTGGTTCTTGGACAGCAATCAATCACGTGACGGATATATTTATTGTGGCAGGAATATTTATTTGTACGACCTAAAGCCGCGGAGACTACAACGAGAGCGTTCGATTTATTACTAAAAATCGACCGTTGTTTCACCGCAACTTAAAAAAGGTTTTATTATTAAATGAAAAATATTTCAGATTATCAAAATGGTGAAACACATGTTAATCACGATTGAAACATATTATTCTCACATATAAAATATCAAGCTTCAAGAGCTGAAACATCAATAAACTATAAGTCATATACTAAAATATGAAACACCATCAAAATATGAATGCAACATTAGCTGAAACATCACAAACTCATAAAAATGTATCGGTTCAAACCTAATTCATTTCTTCTCTTCGATGGGCTTCTCAAGTTTCTACTGCATGTTCATGTAGAGTCGTTATCCTTCTACTCCATCGATGTGGGTAGCCGCTGCTCCCAAGCCTTCTTCACCTCGTCGTCATTGGTATCGGGCCCTCGTTGTGTCATCTTCGTTGGCAAACGACACATCCACATAAGGTCATCATCTTTCTCTAGCTAATCGATGAGCATGTAGAGCACAACGTCGGCGCTCCGCATGGCCCCACAACACCCACAACCTGTGCATCCCAAACTTCTTTGCCACGTCGGAAGCCATCCCTCCGGCCGGCCGCGCCACCACGTTCATTGCGCCAAAGCATGCCACAGTAATGCCCACAACCTCTAAGGGCAAAAAGAACCGCTTGAAGAAAAAGTCGTGGGATCTCGTCGGAGACACATGGCGAAGACGCCACCACTGCTCACAGACGACACAAGAAGATAGAGAGAATGGATAAGAATGCAGAGGAAGATAGATATATGTAGAGGATGAGTGGGCTGTTGAGCTCTCGATTGTTTTTTGGACTGATGCAAAGCATTCTTGGACCTAAGAATGTGTTCTATTGGAAACTCCAAGCGACAATTTTTTAGGAGTTTGTTACCAAACTGCTAAATAATACTCCCTCTGTCCTAAATAAAATCGATTCCTAGATCCATGAGGCAAGTTTAGGATTAATGTGAAATTATTGAAGTGCCTTCGTTAACTACGTCCATCCATCAACACTCCAATTCTCTCCACACATTAATTTAGTATACTACTCGAGTACTTTGGTGGAGGAAAGGAAAAAAATAAATTACACTGTGTTGATGTGAAAAACACACACTGGACTGGAAGATTTGCTTAGGTCCAGTGCAGGTCCAAAACTTGATAAGATGCGGGTGTGCCAGTCAGTTTGATCCTGCAACTGACAAGATAAGTAAACAGTAGATCAAATAGCCAATCGGTTGATAAGTCGATGTAGTAATTCCAGCCGATGCCGATACTAGCCGGTGCCGATAGGGTTTTGAGCTATCGGCCATGCGTCCAATATATATTCTGACACTTGATGTAAATACCGATATAAAGACAATCGGCTGATGATAATATAATATAACAATATAATCCATTAGAAACCAATCGGCTAATAACGATATGATAGAATAGAACAAGCATTGATCCGAAGGTTAAAAAATACATCGGCTGGAGGTCCGATATCATAAAATCCACAAGATTAGATTAAACAATAAAACCTCTATTGTCATCGACTAGATCCAACTTATATATGCAATCCTTGTAAGCCGATGCAACATCCAGATAACTCATCGGCTGAAACCCCGACGACACCCTTATTGGCAGTCAACAAACATGCTAGAGATTATAGTTTTAAGCACAACTTAGTAGATCAAACTTAACCGATGCAGCACTAAGTATGAAAAGAAACATAATACCTAGACAATCAAGCCCTTGACTGATTTTCAGGGTGGTAGATAACTGAGCTAATCTAATCTAGTAAAGCAATTTAGCCGATACCGGCAGAAACCCTATGCGAGAGGGCCGGTCTGACCGGCAGAGTTCGAGCCCGAGTCTGTTTCGTCGGGTCTCGAGTTTTCCTTGCTTGGGAAGGCATGTTTCGGGTTTCCTTTGGTTTCTATCCCGAGTTAGACGTGGAGGAGAGACTGCAGAGGGTAAGACCAACCCCTATATAAGGGACAAGGCTGGTTCAGTTGTAAAAAATATTCTACAATCAATCAATCGAATCGTTTTTTTCAATATTGCTTCTAGTTCTAGTTTAGTTTGTCCATCTTTGTCGATTTGCGCCGTAAATCGTCCGCTACCGCTGCGAGAGTGCGACACCTCTTTGTAGGTTTGTCCTGAAAATCTTCCGTTTGCTCACGAGACGGGTAATTATCCATAGTTTCATCTAAATCGGCTCCGCTAGCCGGTTTAGTTTATCAAAACCCATCTTGATCTAGTGCTTGCTAGATTAGGGTGGTTGGCGACTCTAGGATCACCGCAAGGCGTTTAGGTGCTGCGATCATGCTTGTCAACTTGTTACAAAAAGTTGCCAACACTTAGCACTAAAATAGAATGGTTATATTTATGACTTGGGTCTTTTAGCATGTCATATCTTAGCATTAGAGTGCAGGTTCCCTCTACAAAATATAACATGTACCTCTGATGTAGAAGCTGCAAAGATTGGTGCCATCTTTTTGTCTAAGGATCTAGTCATGTACGAAGACCTTGGAATGTTGATGCGTACCCCACGTATCCTCCATATGATCCTCCAGACCTGCGGGATCTCGCATATGCCCTATTTAGTGAATTTATAAGAGTTTGACAATGATCAATCCCTTTCCTCAGACTATAATATGTGACAATCTTACTGTTGTTGATACTCTTTTTTAAGATTACACAGCAAATGCACACGCATACACACCACTACACGCGCGACACCACACTCTCACCCCCGCAAATGCATCCTCTAACACATGCTCTAAGACAAAAACCAATGGCACATTCCCGATCTCACTAAAATCATGTTGAAAGTACACCTGCATGTGCATAGTATTCGTAGGCATCAGGATTTGAACCCTATGGGTAGAGTCATGCACCCACGACTACACCACCACACCACTGGTGCTTTCCCTACTGTTGTTGATATTGATTACGAAGTTATAAATTTAATGCCATGATATGCCCCAGGTATAAACTGAACATTATATTCAAATGCTCATTCTTTAGTGGAAATGTGCACTTTGATAGCATGTAAATCGCATGAAATAAGACATGACAGAGGCCAAATAAAAGCAAAGATCATACATATTCAAATATGTGAATGTTACAATACACAATATAAGTCTTATAATACAAGCATGCATCTGGATGCATGCTTCCACCTGGCTAACAGAACTGATTTATTGGCCGTAATTAAACAAGATTTACAGACTTATTCTAGTTCGTGTTAACCCGATGGAAACTTCGTTTTAGATAGTGGAAAATCATTATTACAGTTCTGGGCTTCTGGCCTTTGCATTAGGTGTAATGTGTATTCACCCACCAGACAGAATTATGGCACTATTTCTATATTTTCAGTGAGATATACCCGTTCTTGATCATCCATTCCAAGCTCCAATGGTTATTGACGTTCTTGAAGTTCCAGTAAGCCCATCCGAAGGTAGCTCTTCCATATACATCAAGCTGTGCTTGCGCAAACCTTTGGTACTCCTCTTTGGATGCCCCGTTTACCTTCCACTCTGCCGCCCATTCTCCTGCACCGGAACAATAACTTCAGTGACCTATTGACCGTATATTCTTCTACAATTTCAAATTCTCGATCATTTAGAGAATTAAAAACCTTCTGATGTCTAAATTCTGATTGAAAGGCAATTTCCAACTTTTCAATATATGCCAGTCAGCAGAGAAGAGGGAGACCGTTCAAGCAAGAAAATAGGAAGAGGAAATCAACCAGAGATGTTAGAGCCACCTCACTACTTACCAACAAACGTGAGAGGGCTCTTTTGCTTCGTGATGTTGCTGAACTCAGCCTTGCGGCTGTTCTTCACAAATTCAATGTTTTGCTCTACGTTTAAATTTTTGAATGTGTCGTCATTGAACAGGTTGTAGTAGTGCACGTCGATGACTGCGCCCGGGAACCTACTGGCGAAATCAAGAAGCTCAGTGTTGGACTCCCCTGCCAGCCGGTTTGACATGATCACGTAGGCCTTCGCGGTGTATTTCCTCACGACGTTGTATGCATCCTCATAATATTTCTTAAGCTTTTCTAGGGGTACATCCGGTCCCCATGGCTCGTTGAGTAGCTCAATTGCCAGCAGACTCGGGCTATTGGCATATCTGTAGATTAATTAAGGTGAAAAATAGCGTTACAAGAAAATCATAGATTTGTATGGTGTGTTTAAGGATGATGGTGAATTCTGTTAAGAGACCTGGAAGCGAGGAAATCAATGATTTGCACTGTTTGGGTGATGCTTGTATCAGTGGTGCCCCATTCTAGTGATCCATCCCTTGTGGCGCTATGCTCCCAATGGTTTTGTGACCCAGGAGCGGCATGCAAGTCCACAATGACACCAATATTGTACTTCCTATATACATGTGCCAACAGTTCAACAAAAAGTTTAGTTAATGGTAAAAAGGTGGAAAATTTGCTTGAACTTTTTACAAGCCTGCCATTTCAATGCACATTAGCAATGTAAGCACCAATGTCCTCTTTATAAGATGAGACTAAAACCATCTGTGTTATATTTCTTCACCCAACATGGCCATCAGGGTAAGAGGTGCTTATTCATAAATAAATGGCTGCATGGAGATACTTACTCTGCCCATTTAAATGCGTTATCCAAGGCTTGGAGGGATCCTCCAACAAATGGAGCAGGAGGATTGGGGTCACTGGCGATCCACCATCCAACTGGGATTCTCACTGCATTTAGCCCGCTTGATGAGATGAATTCGAAGTCACTCTCAACTATGTATGTGCTCCAATGTTCCTGCAAAACATACAATTTCAGAAAATGTGATAGTCATTGCTATGATTCTTCCTGACAAGATGTTTACCAATTTCTACACAAGATACATTAGTAACTTTTCTAAAGGGAAAATTATGT
The DNA here is from genome assembly GCA_009805545.1 of Oryza longistaminata. Lineage (NCBI taxonomy): Eukaryota > Viridiplantae > Streptophyta > Magnoliopsida > Poales > Poaceae > Oryza > Oryza longistaminata. The sequence continues at coordinate 10,970,270 of CM020187.1, read as the reverse complement.
ACTAGTAGTTATCAGAGAAGGATTTGTGATTATAATATGTATACAAAGAAATGCAATTGTTGCTTTCCTTCTAATCATTCAGGAATGCTTCTTCAGAGTCCCACTGTCATTTGTTGACTAATAACAATTTAGAGAGGGACAGTTCAGCACAGTGAGACTCACTGGCCTCTAGTTTTATCAATGAATATAAGACAGGATATATAGGATATATTGCATCGACTCAAAAAATAAGTCAAAAAACAAAGGTTTAGCAACATGGCAGAAATTAACAAGCCAATTATCAAATCCATTGAAGCAACATATGTAAATATTAGTGGAGGAAACTTTGTTCTTTTTTTAATGAAGCCAATATGAACCCTCTAAGATGCTAACTACTGAAGGTAAAATGCTTAGGTTTTAAGGGCAACACAAATAATTGCACAATATTGTAGTGTATTTGCCTCTTCTTCCTGCAGTTCTCAGGGAAAAAGTGTTTCTGCCATTATGCTTTATATCTACGTATACTCCAATAGTTAGAACATAGAAATTATGAAAGAACCTAACCTGATCGGCTTTCTTTCTGCCAACAACCATTCTATAGTATAACAGTTCCAAACTTGTAGAATCAGTATACAGTTAGTAGAAACCACAACCATCTTAATTTTTTAATAGCTATCATGAATGTTATAACCGTACATAGTAGGCTAAGAATTTTTTTTCTGCATTGTCTTACACATTGCAGTGAGTTTTCTGCTATTCTCCGTCAAATAATAGGTTAAAAATACAAGTGGAGGAAAAGTGGCCTAGATGTCTTACCCTAAGCACCTGCGAGGCCTTCTCTGCACCATAGCCATTACAAATCTGATACTCCCCTTGTGGACCACCTACCATATCTACGATAAACACTGAGGGATCATCATTGCCCCAGTTTGTGCTTTCACCATAATCTGCTGTAACAGAATTGGCAGTCTTTGCCTAACATCAAGAAATAGAGAAGACTGATCATTTTGAGTCAAGGACGGAGATAGCTAGATAAACTACTTTCAATTCAAAATTAGTGAGTAAATTTAGAATGATCATAATTTAGAAATGCCAAGTGAAGTATTTTTCATCTTAGAAATCTTTCTATTCATAAATTTTATTCAAATACAAGCTTTCTGTTCAAGAGCACACAAGTAATTCTTCAAGAACCCAAGCTTATGAATCAACTCTATTTTAGTCCAGGTACTAACCCACCAAGAACCTTTGGGGTAGTAGGGTTAATTCAGTCAGTCAAAGCATTACATGCCCTTGAACTCGGATTAAGCTAATCCACATAATATATTTTAAATCGACAAGTTAAATGCACTCACAATGCAATTTTTTTAGGGAAAACTTGGGCTATAATCCACCTAACCAGAAAAAGGATGGGACAAAAGATACATGCTAACTGGAATTTTTAGTTAGTACATACAAAACCTCGCATAACCTTTTTTTTGGGTGAGGAAGCTAGCATAGTCTAATTAATTTTAACCCTAAACCAAACACAACATGTTAGAAGGCATATTCAAGCAGCTCTAGTCCTCCTTTTGTTTCTAAATGGAAAGGTTATCGATTAATACCTGTGGAGGCAGGTGATGAATCAGTGGCCTCTCCTCATCAGATGCCTCCATTTGAGCCTCTGGCTTCTTCAGCAATTTTGTTGGAAGAAAACCGATGACTCTAAGCTACTTGCAATTAATTCAGTATAATCTTGCACCTAAGGAATTTTTCGTAAGCCATCTATGTGGGCAATGATGAGATAAGAAATTGTTAGAAGATAAATAAGAAATTATCTAACAAATTGCATCACATACCCGACAACACCCATTTGTGCTGTCTTGGTCTTCTGAAAATTCAGTGACATTAGGCCACTAGCATATCACTCGCACTTTTTCTGATTGATTACTCATATCCAATTCTGCATTTTGATTAGCACAATCACGCAATTTTGGTACTGGAAGTTATATACGAACTCTATTGACTACATAATTCTGTAAACAACTATTTCTTGCAAGCAACACCCTTCTGTCAGCTGGGAAATTAGGAAAGTAATTATCATAAAAACAGAAGAGGACAAACTGACCTTTTTTTGGGGGGTCAGACCGTCAGACTTCCTACTTTCTAGAGAAGGAAGCATTCCATGCAAATTTTTTTGACAATTATTACAATCTTTTTAACTTGGGCATTTAAATTGAGAGCTAACCCCTATGTCTTGTCCTATTCAATCTTGAACACAAACACACCAAAAACCTAAGAAATGAAGTGTCAAACAAAATTAGCCTTGAACCATCAGGTCCATCCCACAATTTCTTTTATTTCTTTGAAGCAAACATCCATCCCACAATTTAACCAGGGGAAAATGACCTCACACTACTCATAAAGAACTAGTAGGCTTCATTCAAAGCTGATACACTTTCTTTTTTATCCAAAAAAAGTTCAGGTGCAGTATTAATTCCAAAAATGAAGAAAGATTTGGCCTGCAACAAGCATGCTTATATCTATCCCTAAAATCCTCTAAAAACATATGTAAGCCATCGATTCCAGCAAAAGTACCAGGTGGAGAGAGAGAGAGAGAGAGAGAGAGAGAGAGAGAGATGAGACCTGAGGAGAGTGAGCGATGGACGATTGGAGAGGGAAGGGCAAAAGCGGCGGTGGGAGGTCGGTCTGGGAGGGAGATGGAGATGGAGATGGTGTGGTTGCCGCTCCCCCATCGTAGCTCACACTATAGCAGTACTAGCCAGTAGCACAGGAAAGCCAAAAGCAGTTAAGGTGAGTGAGACAGTAGAGGCATCGAAAAGATTCTGGTTCTTGGACAGCAATCAATCACGTGACGGATATATTTATTGTGGCATGAATATTTTATTCGTATGAGCTAAAACTGCGGAGAATATAAATGGAGGGCGTTCGATGTTTTACTTGAAAAATCTTTTTGACCGTTGTTTCATTGCAACTTAAAAAAAATTCATTATTAAATGAAAAATATTTCAGATTATCAAAATGGTGAAACACATGTTAATCACGATTGAAACATATTATTCTCACATATGAAACATCAAGCTTCAAGAGCTGAAACATCACCAAACTACAAGAGTCATGTACTAAAATATGAAACACCATCAAAACATAGAGTGCAACATTAGCTGAAACATCACATACTCATAAAAATGTATCGGTTCAAACCTAATTTTATTTCTTCTCTTCGATGGGCTTCTCAAGTTTCTACTACATATTCATGTAGAGACGTTATCCTTCTACTCCATCGATGTGGGTAGCCGCTGCTCCCAAGCTTTCTTCACCTCGTCGTCATTGGTATCAGGCCCTCGTTGTGTCATCTTCGCTGGCGAACGACACCTCCAATTCCACATAAGGTCATCATCTTTCTCTAGCTAATCAATAAGCACGTAGAGCACAACGTCGGCGCTCCGCATGGCCCCACAAAACCCACAACCTGTGCATCCCAAACTTCTTTGCCACCTCGTCAGAAGCCATCCCTCCGGCCGGCCGCGCCACCATGTTCATTGCGCCAAAGCATGCCGCAGTAATGCCCACAACATCTAAGGGCAAAAGAACCGCTTGCAGAAAAATAGGGGTGGAAACGGATCGGATAATATCCGATCCGAATCCGTCCAAAACGAGGATATGGTATGAGCTTTTAGAAATCCGGCGGATACGGTTGCGGATGCGGATAGTATGAGGCAGATGCGGATGCGGATATGGTATCTCTAAAATCCGGCGGATGTGGATTATCCGACATTTTTGTCAAATTATCCGATAAGCTGTTTCCCGGATAATCCGAAATTATCAACATATATAACCACTCTATCTATTGTATATAACATAAGTTGGTACAACCAGTGCCCTCATTCATCAATTAACAAAGATTTTTTAGTCTAAGGCGTTTATCGTCTCATGTCACACTCACGTAGCTATATTTTTTATATTATGGATATCATGCGTTCATGTTGTTTAGCACTTAATCATATAATTATTACGATGGGTCATTTATTGATTATTGTATTATTGTTCATTGGATTGCTAACTCGATGTTGCATTGATTGCATATACACGTAACATCCGATAAATTTAATCCGTTTCCGAACCGATTCCACACAGACTCCGCACCATTTCCGACATCCGAAACAATCCGCTCCTCATCCGCATCCGTATACTATCCGCACCCGCTCCGAATCCGCTCAAAAAATATGGTTTAGGATATGGTATGACCACTATCCATCCGAATCCGCTTCGTTTTCACCCCTACAGAAAAAGTCGTGGGATCTCATCGGAGACACATGGCGAAGACGCCCCCACTGTTCATAGACGACACAAGAAGATAGAGAGAATGGATAAGAATGCAGAGGAAGATAGATATATGTAGAGGATGAGTGGGCTGTTGAGCTCTTGATTGTTTTTTCCCCGTCAGTCGACTGATGCAAAGCATTCTCGGACCTAAGAATGTGTTCTATTGGCAACTCCAAGTGACAATTTTTTTTAGGAGTTTGTTACCAAACTGCTAAATAATACTCCCTTCGTCCTAAATAAAATCAATTCCTAGATCCACGAGACAAGTTTAGGATTAATGTGAAATTATTGAAGTACCCTCGTTAACTACGTCCATCCATCAACACTCCAATTCTCTCCACACATTAATTTAGTATGCTACTCGAGTACTTTGGTGGAGGAAAGGAAAAAAATAAATTGCATTGTGTTGATGTAAAAAACACACACTGGTTTGGGAGATCTGCTTAGGTCTAGTGCAGGTCCAAAACTTGATGAGATGCAAGCGTGCCAGTCAGTTTGATCCTGCAACTGACAAGATATGTAAATAGTAGATCAAATAGCCGATCGGCTGATAAGCCAATGTAGTACTTCCAGCCGATGCCGATACTAGTCGGTGCCGATAGGGTTTTGAGCTATCGGCCATGCGTCCAATGTATATTCTGACACTTGATGTAAATACCAATATAAAGACAATCGGCTGATGATAATATAATATAACAGTATAATCCAGAAGAAACCAATCGGCTAACAATGATTTGATAGAATAGAACAAGCACTGATCCGAAGGTTAAAGAATACATCGGCTGGAGGTCCGATGTCATAAAATCCACAAGATTATATTAAACAATGAAACCTCTGTTGTCATCGGCTAGATCCAACTTATATATGCAATCCTTGTAAGCCGATGCAACGTCCAGATAACTCATCAGCTAAAACCCTGATGAAACCCTTATTGGCAGTCAACAAACAGGTTAGAGATTATGGTTCTAAGCAGGACTTAGTAGATGAAACTTAACTAATGCAATACTAAGTATGAAAAGAAACATAATACCTATACAATCAAACCCTTGACTGATTTTCAGGGTGGTAGATACCCGAGCTAATCTAATCTAGTAAAGCAATTTAGCCGATACCGGCATAAACCCTAAAGCGAGAGAGCCAGTCTGACCGGCAGAGTCCGAGCCCGAGTTTGTTTCGTCGGGTCTCGAGTTTTCCTTGCTTGGGAAGGCATGTTTCGAGTTTCCTTTGGTTTCTATCCTGAGTTGGATGTGGAGGAGAGCCTGTAGAAGGTAAGACCAACCCCTATATAAGGGATAAGGCCGGTTCAATTGTAAAAAATATTCTACAATCAATCAGTCGAATCGTTTTTTCAATATTGCTTCTAGTTCTAGTTTAGTTTGTCCATCTTTGTCGATTTGCGCCGTAAATCGTCCGCTGCCGCTGCGAGAGTGCGACACCTCTTTGTAGGTTTGTCCTGAAAACCTTCCGTTTGCCCACGAGACGGGTAGTTATCCATAGTTTCATCTAAATCGGCTCCGCTAGCCGGTTTAGTTTATGAAAACCCATCTTGATTTAGTGCTTGCTAGATTAGGGTGGTTGGTGACTCTAGGATCACCGCAAGGCGTTTAAGGTGTTGCGATCGTGCTTGTCAACTTGTTAAAAAAGTTGCCAGCACTTAGCACTAAAATAGAATGGTTATATTTATGACTCAGGTCTTTTAACATGTCATATCTTAACATTAGAGTGCAGGTTCCCTCCTCTACAAAATATAACATATCCCTCTGATGTAGAAGCTGCAAAGATTGGTGCCATCTTTTTGTCTAAGGATCTAGTCATGTACGAAGACCTTGGAATGTTGATGCGTACCCCACGTATCCTCCATATGATCCTCCAGACCTGCGGGATCTCGCATATGCCCTATTTAGTGAATTTATAAGAGTTTGACAATGATCAATCCCTTTCCTCAGACTATAATATGTGACAATCTTACTGTTGTTGATATTCTTTTTTAAGATTACACAGCAAATGCACACGCACACACACCACTACACACATAACACCACACTCACACCCCCGCAAATACATCCTCTAACACATGCTCTAAGAGACGAAAACCAACGTCACATTCCCGATCTCACTAAAATCATGTTGAAAGAACACTTGCATGTGCATAGTATTCGTAGGCATCAGGATTTGAACCCTATGGGTGGAGTCATACACCCACGACTGCACCACCACACCACTAGTGCTTCCCCTACTGTTGTTGATATTGATTACGAAGTTATAAATTTAATGCCATGATATGCCCCAGGTATAAACTGAACATTATATTCAAATGCTCATTCTTTAGTGGAAATGTGCACTTTGATAGCATGTAAATCGCATGAAATAAGACATGACAGAGGCCAAATAAAAGCAAAGATCATACATATTCAAATATGTGAATGTTACAATACACAATATAAGTCTTATAATACAAGCATGCATTTGGATGCATGCTTCCACCTGGCTAACAGAACTGATTTACTGGCCGTAATTAAACAAGATTTACAGACTTATTCTAGTTCGTGTTAACCCGATGGAAACTTCGTTTTAGATAGTGGAAAATCATTATTACAGTTCTGGGCTTCTGGCCTTTGCATTAGGTGTAATGTGTATTCACCCACCAGACAGAATTATGGCACTATTTCTATATTTTCAGTGAGATATACCCGTTCTTGATCATCCATTCCAAGCTCCAATGGTTATTGACGTTCTTGAAGTTCCAGTAAGCCCATCCGAAGGTAGCTCTTCCATATACATCAAGCTGTGCTTGCGCAAACCTTTGGTACTCCTCTTTGGATGCCCCGTTTACCTTCCACTCTGCCGCCCATTCTCCTGCACCGGAACAATAACTTCAGTGACCTATTGACCGTATATTCTTCTACAATTTCAAATTCTCGATCATTTAGAGAATTAAAAACCTTCTGATGTCTAAATTCTGATTGAAAGGCAATTTCCAACTTTTCAATATATGCCAGTCAGCAGAGAAGAGGGAGACCGTTCAAGCAAGAAAATAGGAAGAGGAAATCAACCAGAGATGTTAGAGCCACCTCACTACTTACCAACAAACGTGAGAGGGCTCTTTTGCTTCGTGATGTTGCTGAACTCAGCCTTGCGGCTGTTCTTCACAAATTCAATGTTTTGCTCTACGTTTAAAACTTTGAATGTGTCGTCATTGAACAGGTTGTAGTAGTGCACGTCGATGACTGCGCCCGGGAACCTACTGGCGAAATCAAGAAGCTCAGTGTTGGACTCCCCTGCCAGCCGGTTTGACATGATCACGTAGGCCTTCGCGGTGTATTTCCTCACGACGTTGTATGCATCCTCATAATATTTCTTAAGCTTTTCTAGGGGTACATCCGGTCCCCATGGCTCGTTGAGTAGCTCAATTGCCAGCAGACTCGGGCTATTGGCATATCTGTAGATTAATTAAGGTGAAAAATAGCGTTACAAGAAAATCATAGATTTGTATGGTGTGTTTAAGGATGATGGTGAATTCTGTTAAGAGACCTGGAAGCGAGGAAATCAATGATTTGCACTGTTTGGGTGATGCTTGTATCAGTGGTGCCCCATTCTAGTGATCCATCCCTTGTGGCGCTATGCTCCCAATGGTTTTGTGACCCAGGAGCGGCATGCAAGTCCACAATGACACCAATATTGTACTTCCTATATACATGTGCCAACAGTTCAACAAAAAGTTTAGTTAATGGTAAAAAGGTGGAAAATTTGCTTGAACTTTTTACAAGCCTGCCATTTCAATGCACATTAGCAATGTAAGCACCAATGTCCTCTTTATAAGATGAGACTAAAACCATCTGTGTTATATTTCTTCACCCAACATGGCCATCAGGGTAAGAGGTGCTTATTCATAAATAAATGGCTGCATGGAGATACTTACTCTGCCCATTTAAATGCGTTATCCAAGGCTTGGAGGGATCCTCCAACAAATGGAGCAGGAGGATTGGGGTCACTGGCGATCCACCATCCAACTGGGATTCTCACTGCATTTAGCCCGCTTGATGAGATGAATTCGAAGTCACTCTCAACTATGTATGTGCTCCAATGTTCCTGCAAAACATACAATTTCAGAAAATGTGATAGTCATTGCTATGATTCTTCCTGACAAGATGTTTACCAATTTCTACACAAGATACATTAGTAACTTTTCTAAAGGGAAAATTATGTACTAGTAGTTATCAGAGAAGGATTTGTGATTATAATATGTATACAAAGAAATGCAATTGTTGCTTTCCTTCTAATCATTCAGGAATGCTTCTTCAGAGTCCCACTGTCATTTGTTGACTAATAACAATTTAGAGAGGGACAGTTCAGCACAGTGAGACTCACTGGCCTCTAGTTTTATCAATGAATATAAGACAGGATATATAGGATATATTGCATCGACTCAAAAAATAAGTCAAAAAACAAAGGTTTAGCAACATGGCAGAAATTAACAAGCCAATTATCAAATCCATTGAAGCAACATATGTAAATATTAGTGGAGGAAACTTTGTTCTTTTTTTAATGAAGCCAATATGAACCCTCTAAGATGCTAACTACTGAAGGTAAAATGCTTAGGTTTTAAGGGCAACACAAATAATTGCACAATATTGTAGTGTATTTGCCTCTTCTTCCTGCAGTTCTCAGGGAAAAAGTGTTTCTGCCATTATGCTTTATATCTACGTATACTCCAATAGTTAGAACATAGAAATTATGAAAGAACCTAACCTGATCGGCTTTCTTTCTGCCAACAACCATTCTATAGTATAACAGTTCCAAACTTGTAGAATCAGTATACAGTTAGTAGAAACCACAGCCATCTTAATTTTTTAATAGCTATCATGAATGTTATAACCGTACATAGTAGGCTAAGAATTTTTTTCCTGCATTGTCTTACACATTGCAGTGAGTTTTCTGCTATTCTCCGTCAAATAATAGGTTAAAAATACAAGTGGAGGAAAAGTGGCCTAGATGTCTTACCCTAAGCACCTGCGAGGCCTTCTCTGCACCATAGCCATTACAAATCTGATACTCCCCTTGTGGACCACCTACCATATCTACGATAAACACTGAGGGATCATCATTGCCCCAGTTTGTGCTTTCACCATAATCTGCTGTAACAGAATTGGCAGTCTTTGCCTAACATCAAGAAATAGAGAGAAGACTGATCATTTTGAGTCAAGGACAGAGATAGCTAGATAAACTACTTTCAATTCAAAATTAGTGAGTAAATTTAGAATGATCATAATTTAGAAATGCCAAGTGAAGTATTTTTCATCTTAGAAATCTTTCTATTCATAAATTTTATTCAAATACAAGCTTTCTGTTCAAGAACACACAAGTAATTCTTCAAGAACCCAAGCTTATGAATCAACTCTATTTTAGTCCAGGTACTAACCCACCAAGAACCTTTGGGGTAGTAGGGTTAATTCAGTCAGTCAAAGCATTACATGCCCTTGAACTCGGATTAAGCTAATCCACATAATATATTTTAAATCGACAAGTTAAATGCACTCACAATGCAATTTTTTTAGGGAAAACTTGGGCTATAATCCACCTAACCAGAAAAAGGATGGGACAAAAGATACATGCTAACTGGAATTTTTAGTTAGTACATACAAAACCTCGCATAACCTTTTTTTTTGGGTGAGGAAGCTAGCATAGTCTAATTAATTTTAACCCTAAACCAAACACAACATGTTAGAAGGCATATTCAAGCAGCTCTAGTCCTCCTTTTGTTTCTAGAGATTTATTTGAAAATACTACTAATTTTTGCCAATTGCATCCAAAGATGTTTTTATCCTGTGGTGCATGCCTGTTTAAATCACATAAGTGTACAAGGTTGTTTGGTTCCTGGCCGCACTTTGCCAACATAGACCAATAAAATGTCCATAATTAGCCCTGCATATGCCATTGCTAGCAGAATATCCATAGTGAACATTACCTGAAGGAAGCTCCCATTTGGTGCCCTGATGCGCACCCTATTCTTATCGGTGTCACTGCGCACGATCTGGAATGTTTCTGACAGACCAGGCGTAGTCGCTGTTGCGATGACTGTTCCATTGCTGTCAATGCCCATGAATTGCTTTTTGAACACCCTGAGATTGAACGTTGTCTCGTCTACCCTCCACAGTGTGAAGCTCTCCCAATCAGAGGCCACTACTCGGTTGGCAACAATGGTTTGGCCGCCGCCCTGTTCGGCTGCAAGGTACTTGTCCTGGATCACAGACTTGATATGGAGAGTGGTACCGTCCTATAAAGTTACATGATTTTTGAAACACCATGAGATCACTGCCAAAACACAACAGGGAACCATTCAAATGGCTAATGTTCTAACTGAAGGTACCATGAAATTGAGTATAGACATACCAGGAGGTCATTGTTGGGTATACCGTCAAATAGTGACGGTAGAATCCAGCCCTCTGTCACAAGCCAGCCGCCAAGGTTCACCGACCGGATGGGTGGTGATGATGGAGGCAGATTATTGAGGGAGATGTACCCATTCTTGATCATCCACTCCATGCTCCAGTGGTTCTTGACGTTCTTGAATGTCCAATAGGACCATCCAAAAGTAGCTTTCCCATACAGGTCTAGCTGCGCTTGCGCAAAATTTTGGTAGTCTTCCTTGGATGCATTATCCACGTACCACTCGGCCACCCATTCTCCTGTTGCAAAGAAGAGCGCATACCAAACAATGTATCAGTTGAGCACTCCAGCATTTTCAAATTTTCAATAGATCTGACCAAATATAAATTTTTTTTGTCAATTTTGCTTATTGTATTAATCAAATGAGATCATTTTTGCACTTCTCCCATATGAGTGTAATGTGAAACAGAAGAGGAAGAAACAAGAGAAAAATGTCAGTGCCACATATTTTCTTTGAAAGGGATCAGTGCCACATATTAGTACCTACCGACAAATGTTAGAGGAACGTTCTGCTTTGTGACCGTGTTGATATCTGATGAACGGTTATTCCTTACAAAATTGATGTTCTGCTCCACAGTGTAGTTATCAAACATGCTGTTATACAGGTTATAGTAATGCACATCGATAACCGCACCAAAGAGACTGCTGGCTACTGAGAGAAACTCCGTTGGATCCCCTGACATTCGAGTTGACAGGATTACATAGGCTTGCAAAGTGTATTTTCTTACAGCATTGTATGCGTCTTGATAGTATTTTGTTAATGTATCCACAGGTACATCTGGTGCCAGTGGTTCGTTGAGTAATTCTATTGCTAGGAGGCTTGAACTTTTGGCATATCTGCATTCAGAGGAAAAAAATAAGTTAAGAACATTTCAGAAGTTCTGTTAGATGGATTGAGCATAATCTGAGTACAGTTGATTTGCCAATTTTTTATTATTGACCTGGATGCAAGGAAATCTATGACATCCACAGTTTGTGCGATGTTTGCAGCAGAGGTGCCCCACTCCAATGAGCCATCCCTGGAGGCACTGTGATCCAACCGATTCTGAGACCCTGGTGCTGCATGCAAGTCCACAATGATACCTATGTTGTACTTCCTACACACACAAAATGGCATATAGCAATATCATGACATTTGCAATAAAACACAATAATCACAATAACAGCTTAAGCATGTAATAGTCTTTTCAGTCTGTAAAGGAATAATATATATTTATGTCCATCTCTATAAAACTCAATCGCACAAGGTATTTCTTCTCTCCTTATTATTTTTAAATAGAAACATGTGCGTATGCTTACTCTGCCCATTTGAATGCGTTATCCAAGGCTTGTAGAGATCCACCAACAAAAGGTGCAGGAGGGTTGGGGTCGCTGGCGATCCACCATCCAACTGGGATCCTCACTGCATTTAGCCCATTTGATGAGATGAATTTGAAGTCATCCTCAACTATAAATGTGTTCCAGTGCTCCTGCAAACAAAGAACTTTAGATATTGAACTGCAATTATGACTATATTTTCGTCTCAAGAAGAAGAGTACTTTTATACACTACAATAGTAATTTATTTCAAAAAAGGATATGCATATTGCTCTGTTTTTTGGCTTGCCCATTTGACAACTAGAATTAGTAATGAATACCATAAATAAACTATGTAAGTGCTAGCTTCTCTTTCTTCAAAAGATTTCTTCATAAGAAAGACAATAACTCTATTCAGTGAGGTTCTACCATTTCTTTAACTAGTACAAAATTGGAAGGAACTCAGCATATATTAATTGTTGAAGATTACTATTGAACAAAAACAAAAGGAATTGTCGAACCAATAATAACAGTGATACAAATATAACACTTTGGTTTTCAAGGATAGAAAAAACAAGTGATCTAAACATCGTATGCCTACAGTTATCCATTCAGTGTCTCAACAAAAATAGAATAGAAACAACAGTGTCACATCTTACCCTGAGCACCTCTGTGGCATTGCCTGCACTGTAGCCATTGCAAATCTGGTATTCCCCTTGCAAGCCATAAATATTATTTACTACAAAGACTGATGGGTCATCATTTCCCCAATTTGTGCTAGCACCATGATCTGCAGTGACTGAACCCATGGCCTTCACCTAACATCTCAAAAGGAGAAATATATTTACAATTGACGATGCAGTTAAACTAATAGAAGTACGTGCGACTGAAAGAAACCTTAAAAAAGTGATTTGCATAACTACTACACAACTTGCCCGCTTTATCAAACCAAATGCAGTTCTCGAATAGCCACACTGTGTTGCCAGACACACACAATAAAAAACACTAACAAATTAAGTTAGGTTAAACCAGATAACCATGATAAAAAAAGTTTTTTTAAGATCGACTAACCTGAAGATTTCACATATCTAACCTGAAGACTGTTTTATCTGAATTTTAGACATCTCCCTTAAAAAAAAGATGAATTTAAGACATGGTGTTACATATGGAAATTAAAGGTGGCTACAACATATTTGCAAAAGAAAATTAATTTGTGAATAAAACTTTCATATACGCGTTCTTAGCGATCTAAAAGCAAAGGCTGAAAAATAAACTTTGATTAAAAAAACCCAAAATCAATTCCAAATTTAAGGTTGAAAATTTAAATTTTGGCTAAAAAGCATAAACATAAGTGAAAAGATGGGGCTAATAGCATTTCCATAAAAACAGGTGGCTGCAGAATTTCCATAGAAATACTCCCTCCGTCCCATTTTAAGTGCAACCATGTGTTTCTGTATCTAACTTTAATCGTCCATCTTATTTATAGTTTTTTATGATTAATATTTCTACTGTTATTAGATGATAAAACATGAATAGTACTTTATGTGTGACTTATGTTTTTAAATTTTTTCAAAAAATTTTCAAATAAGACGGATGATCAAAGTTGGGCACGGACAATCATGGCTGCACTCAAAATGGGACAGAGGGAGTATGTCGCTATAAAACTTCCCAAACTAAGTACATTTTCACCCTTGCACCGTTTGCGTCCTAAAATCTTGTATGCGTGTAGGCTCTGTCACTAGATTTAAGGCGTGTATTACTTAGGTGGTGGCTCTAGTCCTTGAACATAATAATAATTTCCACCGCTGCGCAAACTAGTTAATAGTATAGAAATCTAGCACCTGAGCTCTACCAAAGGTGCATGAGCATAATACAACCACTACACTAACAACTTGAATTAAAAAAAATCACTCCTTGAAACTAGACGATTGTTAAATCGATAGACATTCATCAGTAAATTGAAATAATCACATATGTTCCGCAGATATTGAGAGAATGCATACATGATAGTAGCAGGTAACAACGAGTAGATGTACACTGACAAGGCATTTTTCATTTTGCAAATTAACCTTACCTGCAAGAATTTCCCATTGGGTGCCCTTATGCGCATCCTGCTTTTGTCGCTGTCAAGGTGAATGATCTGAAATGTTTCATTCGGCCCCGGCACGGTTGCTGTTGCAATAACTGCCCCATTGCCGCCAATGCTCACAAACTGGTTGTTGAAAACCCTGAGATTGAATGTAGTCTCGTTGATCCTCCACAGTTTGAAGGTCTCCCAACCAGATGCTTTCTCCCGGTTGGCAACAATAGCACTGCCACCTCCGTTCTCAGCGGCAAGGTACATATTGTTGGTGACCGATTTGAATTGGAGCTGGGTGCCATCCTAACCAAGAGATCAATAATGGAAATATAATATAGGACATGAAAATAGCTAGCTAATTGTGGTATAGTATCTCAGCAATTAGGATTACTTATCATTACGTGGTAGGGTGAGCACAAAATGAAAGAAAGAGGGTATCAGATAGTTTTGGTCAATAGATATACCAGGAGATCTTTGTTGGAAATGCCATCAAAGAGTGATGGCTTAATCCAGCCCTCCGTTACGAGCCAGCCGCCAAGGTTCACTGCTCGGATGGGTAACTTAGGCTGATTTAGTGAGATGTAACCATTCTTGATCATCCACTCCAAGCTCCAATGGTTCTGGACATGCTTGAAGCTCCAATAGGCCCATCCAAAGGTAGCTTGGCTGTACACATCCAATTGTGCTTGCGCAAACCTCTTGTAATCTTCCTCGGATGCATTATTCACTTTCCACTCAGCCACCCATTCCCCTGTAGCAATCAAGAGCTCATACCAGACAATATACCACTGAGTAATAGCATTTAGATAGTGTCAAGTGTCAACAAACTATATAGTTTTGACAAATACTACTCCCTCTGTTCCATATTGTAATTAAGGTGTTTCATACTAAATCAAACTTCTCTAACTTTGGTAAAGTTTATAGAAAAAATGCACCAACGTCTACAACATCATCAATTTAGTTTCATTCAAATGCACGATGAAATATGTCTTAGCTTGATGTTGTAATTATTTTGCATTTCTTCTATAAACTTGATCAAAGTTAGATTACTTTGACTTAGGACAAAAGTAAAACACCACATTTTGGAACGGAGAATCACTTAGCTATTGTATTATTGATCAATTGATTGAATATAATTGTCGCTGTTGATCCAATGGAGGAGTAAAGCACACCAGCAGACATGTTAGAGCGACAACTTACCTACATATGTGAGAGGCCCGTTCTGCTTTGTGACACTCCTGAGCTCAGCCGAGCGATCATTTCTCACAAACTGTATATTCCACTCCGCTGTTGTGTTGTCAAACGAGCTGTTGAACATGTTATAGTAGTGCACATCAAACACAGCACGATAGAAGCCACCGGCAAACTGGAGAATCTCATTCGAGTAGTCTGCACTAATTGGATTCGACATGATCACATATGCATCTGATGTATATTTTCGCACAGCATTGTACGCATCTTAGTAGTATTTCTTTAGCATTCCAGCTGATACTTTTGGCGCCAACGGTTCGTTTAGTAGTTCAACTGCCAGGAGACTTGGGCTTTTGGCATATCTGTAGGCCAATTAAGATGATAGATGAGATTCCTTTGGTTTTTATTTGCCGGTTTTAAGATAAGGAAAATATTATTTATTGATATCTTTGTCAGACCTGGATGTAAGGAAATCAATCACTTGAACAGTTTGGATGATGGTTGCATTGGTGGTGCCCCATGTCTGTGAGCCATCTCTACTACCACTGTGTTCCCATGGATTCTGCGATCCAGGTGCAGCATGCAAGTCCACAATGACACCTAAATTGTACTTCCTGTGCACAACAATAAAGATCGCTTATTACGTATATGACATCCTTTTTTCAATCCAAGCTAAGAGAATTTATTTAATGATGAAGAAATTACGGTGGTTTTGCTAAACAAAAAAAGAAACTACTATACTGTGCTGACATGGAAAAGTAAATATTCTTACTCTGCCCATCGAAATGCATTATCCAATGCTTCTAGAGATCCGCCAACAAAGGGTGCAGGAGGGTTTGGGTCACTGGCGATCCACCATCCAACAGGGATTCTTACAGCATTTAATCCGTTTGATGAGATAAACTTGAAGTCGTTCTCAACTATGTATGTGCTCCAGTGTTCCTGCAAAACAAGGAACAAATTGAGAGCAAGGATAATAGTTATATTTTGTCATAGTATTTCCTAGTTTGAAGAAAATAATCTGATTTCATATAGGTTTTGTTCTGCACACATAAATTAAGGGTGTCTACTAAACTTCAATTCTGAGCATCAAGTCGAAGCAAGTTTTCTAGGCCAGATGGTTTTTCCCTTGCAAATCGTTCAAATTTGCTAATTAATTTTGAGCATACCAATGACATGGTTGAGTAGAAATACACATTACACCTATCTAGCATTGTTGAAAAATAACTGGACATGATTTGGATTCCCTAAAAAAAATAGATTTGAAGGGCAAAGTATTGTTTTCTGAAAAGTTCACCAAGTAAGGCTTGGACTAACCAGCACCAGGTTTGTGTTTTTCACCAAGTATTGTTTTGGAAGATTTAGTTAGAAATTACGAATATACCATCCAAAGTCACAAATGTCAAAAATGCTTGGTACCGGCAACGAAGTCGAAGTCGCCGGCCAAGCCTCCCCCACTCAGCCGCCACCCAGGCACCGGCAACGTCGTGTCCCCCATGGCACCACACCACCGAGGTCACCGGCCACGGAACCCCTTCCCGCCGCCGCCGAGGCCACCTCCCACCGAGGTCGCCGGCGACGAAGCCCCTCCATCTCGATGCCTCCACCGAGGACGCCAGCAACGCCGCCACGGGGATCCTCTCCCTCGCCTACCACTACCGAGGCTGATTCGCCGGCCCAGCCGAGCTATCGAGATCGATCGAGCCCCCCTCCCCCTCCCGCCGGCGGTGGAAGCGGAGAGCGGCGGCGAGCCTCGGTGGCACCCTCGGGCAAAGGGAACGAACTAACGAAGACAAGTCTGTCTGATGTATCGGTTGCGAGGGTAGAGGCGTCTTTTCCCCTCAGTTTTTTTTTTTTGGCAGCAACAACTAAATCTAAAAATTTCCATTCATTTCTACGAAGTTTTTATGACTGTAGCAATTACATGTTTACGAATTCCGTGACATCCAGAGTGCAAATAAATGATATTTTCAACGAAATAGTACTCTCTCTATTCTTTCGTGCCCCATTGACAACTAAAATTAAAAGTGAATTACACTTTGGGCCACATTTTATTGGGTGGTCATAGTACGCGATCACTCGCTGGAGGGAGGGTCAAGCGATAAAAAAACGATCAGCACCCCCTATAGCGATACGCTCCTCCCTCTTCTCCCCCTTCCTCCTTATATAAACTTTTGACTTATAAACTTTAGGTCTATAAACTTTAGATGTATAGAAATACTATATATAGAAAATATTTGAATTCAAATTCAAATTTGAATATGATATAATTCAAATTCAAATTTGAAACGGTATATAAACTTTTGACTTATAAACTTTAGGTCTATAAACTTTAGATGTATAGAAATACTATATATAAAAAAAATTTGAATTTAAATTCAAATTTGAATCGGATATATAAACTTTTGACTTATAAACTTTTGGTCTCTAAACTTTAAAAGTGTAAACTTGAGGTGTATAAACTTTAGGTGCATAAATTTACTAAAATAGGAAAGTAATACGGTGCCAAAAACGGAAACCAGGTGGAGGGAGGGAGGGGGGGCGATCGCCACGGCGATCAATCGCCCATTAGAGTTTCCGCATTTTATTGTCGTAGTTTTATTTTGGATTACGTTTGGTCTAATCTTTTTATTTTAGACTAACTAAGTTTACATTTGTTTTATTTTAGACCACCTAAAATCACTTCTTTATCACATCAATAACCTTGAAGACATCGGTTATAACAGCTAGCAAAATTCTCCGTCTATGAGCAGGTCGTACCTTTGCCGGAGTATAGGTAGACATGGCTAATGAAGAGAGTTGAGATGATCCAAAGTGCAATAAGCATAAATTTAGCTAGTACAAAGTGAAAAAATTGACTAGGGTGATCTAAAGTGAAACTACAGCAATAAAAGGTGGCCCAAAGTGCAATTCACTCCAAAATTAATTTATCCCTTAAAGACTTTATTGCTAGGAATTGTAGCTAATCGGATTAAGATGTGTGTATTTAATTAACGTACAAAAAGTATTAATTAAGGGCACTGTTATTATTTACTAATTTGTGTGAGAATGTCCGTAAAAAAAAAATTGTGTGAGAATGGTCAGTAGTATGGACGGTCTTTCTAGTAAACCGAACAAGTGAAACATATGGTGCTGCTTTTTCCATTGGGCCAGTTCGGTTTTTTTCTATTGTCATGGCACATCACATGCCTTGTCGTACTAGTTAGGAACATCCCATCTGCAAACTCATATATTTTTATAAATCAAATTTCAAGTATTTTCCATAATTCATCTAACAAGTGGTCAAGTGGAGCTGAACCAAGGATTCATATCTTACCCTGAGTACTTCCGTGGCCTTCTTCATGCCATAGCCGTTGCATAGTTGATACTCTCCTTGAAGTTTCTCCCCCCGGTTTATGGCAAATACTGAAGGATCATCATCACCCCAGCTTGTACCCTCACCATGGTCTGCCGTCACTGAAACCGTGGTCTTCGCCTAACATTTCCGAAAGAAATTTCGACCTTTTATTTAGTGACAAAACCCTATCTTTCACAAAAATAAATACTCCATATGTTTCAAAATATAGCTAACTTATACTTCATCCGTTTCATATTATAAGACTTTCTAGCATTCTCCACATTCATATATATGTTAATGAATCTAGACATATATATGTGTCTAGATTTATTAACATCTATATTCAAGAATATATGTAATGATAGAAAGTCTTATAATATGAAATGAAGGGAGTATTAAATTAGTATGAATTTAGATTGTCCAAATTCATGCTATTAAGCTGTTTCTAATTCAATAGTAAGTTGTCATATTTTGGGACGGATGAAGTAGTAGCTTAAAATGGATCGAATAATAACTGATAAATCAGAATTTCCATATTTAGACACACTACAATAATCTTCATCTTTGTAAATGTTACTGCCGGCCTCTGTTAAAAATACATGGCGTTTGACTTTTTAAATTTATGAAAATTTAAATAATAAAACATTTTAAATATTAAGTTAAAATATAAAAATAACATGTGCAGATTTGTCTTGAAAATTATTTCCATGATATCATAATTTGTTACATTTATAAACTTATTTTCATAAAAGTTATGTCAAAGTTGTAACTTGGATATAAAGAAAAGTCAAATGCATGTCACGTAGAGGGAGTAGCGCATATAGGAAATAATATTTCTAACTTAGACTGAGCTAGCTCGTACACACAAACCATGGATTATTTGGTCTACCGTCCTAACAGCTTATTCGTATCCATGCTATATATTTTGCTCGCAAAGCTTAATCTAAACATTTAAACCTCCATTCCATACGGATATACTATAAAATAGATTGAATGGAACTAATTTAAGGTCGTAGATATTATATAATATTATCCTATAAACTTGTTAAGAAGTTTGAGTTAAGACAAACTCAAAAATAATAGGGAGCAGGTTTTTCGTTCATGATCTCATAAATATTTCCTTTTTTTTTACCAAATAACCATTATATACCTGCAGGAATTTCCCATTTGACGCCCTGATGCGGATCCTGCTATTGTCACGGTCGCTGCGCACGATCACGAACGTCTCTGACGGCCCCGGAGTGGCCGCCGTCGCGACGACCACGCCATTGCCGTCGACGCCCACGAAGTGCACGGCGCTGTCGTCGATCGCCTTGAGGTTGAACGTGTTCTCGTCGACCCTCCACAGCTTGAAGGTCTCCCATCCCGAGGCGGCCGTCCGGTCGGCGACGACGATGTCGCCGCCGCCATGTTCGGCGCAGAGGTACGTGTTGTGGACCACCGACTTGAACTGGAGCTTTGTTCCATCCTGCAACACACATAAGAGTTTCAAATATCAGGTTCATAGTTAATTAGGTTACAAATGTTGATTGCACGGACTCAAGAAATATTGACAAACACTCGTTCCGTTCTAAAATGTTCCGTTCCAAAGAGCGCCGCCAGCGAAAATAGCTTCATCTTCACTGGCGGTACACATCATACCGCCATTGAAGATGAACCTATTTTCACTGGTGGCGCTCAGAAGGTACCGCTAGCGAAAATAAAAAAATCTTCGCAGGCAGCCCGTATTACTCGGCCGCCAATGAAACGGTCGTTGCCTCCCACCCCTCGTTAAAACATTGCTGGCGGTTTTCATATTTTACCGCCAGAGAAAATATTAGACCAACACCATGAAAAATCGTTTTTCTCCGCTAGAGAAAGAGAGGGGAGGAAGTACGAGGAAGTCGTTGTTTGGAATGTCGTCGAAGAGGGACGGCAGGATCCAGCCCTCGGTCACGAGCCAGCCGCCGAGGTTCACCGACCGGATGGGCGGCACCGGCGGTGACGAGCTGCTCGGCGTGGCCATGGTCGGTGTACTATCGATCGCAGCTGGAGACGAGATAAAGAGAGAGGTATGGTGGCTATAGCTAGCTAGTAGGCCTGGAGGAGAAGAGAAGGAGAGGCACTTACATAGATAAGCTGACACCCACAATTAGCTAGAGGGCGCTGAGTTGCCATTCCAATTAATTGTAGGTTTAGCTCGCCACTAGACAATTTTCCGTCGTCAACTTGGCTTAATTAATCAAATATGAGTGATCATTCTAATTTTGTCCTTTGAAGATAAGAGTGTCAGACCAAATTGGCCTGCTTGCTATGTACTTTTAACAGTTTACTAATCCTCTACTAGGTAGGCACATGCGTCGCGTTTAATCTATATAATCTAATTTCTCCATGCATGCATGTCTTGACTTGACTTGTAAGTAAGATCATGTACAGAAAAAACATCATTGAGATGAGGATATATATATATGTGAATGCATGGTACATCAGTACACAAATATACACATATGAGATGTTGCTCTCCGAGTTAGCTGCATTACTGGCAGATGCATCTATCTCACTCTGCATACTCAACTACTAGTACTTAGTTTGTGATCGATGATTATGAAGCATTGCCGCTGAATTAAACGAAATTCCACACCTCCGGCCGCCGGTTTCTCCCACAGACACACCGGTGACCCGCTGGCTGTGTGTGGACGCACGCTTTTGACGACAAGCTCGCAGATCTGATCTCCGTTCAAATGCCTAGTTACCTGTGCTTTAGCTCTCACACGGATGACAACGTGATCTGGTGTGATTACTAAAGATACGTATACAATGCTAAATTCAAAGTTTGTCTAATCATGGATTTTTCATTCGTCAAGTATGAAAGAACTCATTTGATTTCCTCGTAAAATAACTTGTCTAATTTTTATTATAACATTCTTTTATTACAGGTAAGATGTTCTTGAAGAGTGTAAGGGACATGCAATCTAGTGGTTGTAGTGACCTAAGTAGCACCCCAATGTCTTAAGTTCAAATCTCCATAGGATCGAGCGGATTTTAGATTGGGTCATTTGAGGGCTAAGTTTTTGATTTAAGAAGGCTGCATATATTCCCTAAGGTCCTGAGTTCAAATCTCCATAGGATCGAGCGGATTTTAGATTGGGTTATTTGATGGCTAAATTTTTTATTTAAGAAAGCTGCATATATCGGTTGGATATAGAGGTCGGGTAAAAAAAATGCCCCTTCTTAAAAAAAAAGGTAAGATGTTCCTGTCGACGGGGAATACCCGTAGACCGGATATAGAGGGTATTGGGGTCCGTTGGTACGAGGATCTACGTAGTACGACATCAAGCAAACAGAAGACAAGGATTATACTGGTTCAGGCCCCTTGGTAGGTAATAGCCCTAATCCAGTTGGTATGGGATTATATGATAGAGACCACAGATTACAAAGAGAATAGCAGAACTCGATGATACCGGTAAGACTGTAGTTGAGTTGGTCCGACTAGATCTCCCGGCGACTTGGCTCCTGTAGGCTCCAGCTCCGTAGGCTGTGGTGGGTGTGTTGGCAGTCGTATTCGATGCCTTAGGTCATGTCCAAGGGGTCCCTTATATACCGCGGGTCAGTTGATCTCCAAGTAGGACTCGGAGATATCGGACCCCTCACGATATGGTAATGACCCAGTCTTGTCCGAGTAGGACTCCTTCCGTCTGTAGATTCTGCTTCTATCACGTGATAGATTTCCTTAACGTATACTGAAACTATTCGTATACGCGTGGGTATACCGTATTGGTACCCATCGTACATCCAAGGATAGAGGGTATACCTTATCCGTAACCCTGACAGTTTCAGCCTCACCTTTTTTTTATGCGGAAGGCACGCACCTACACTCGCAAGCTTAAAGAGATGGAGGGCACAACTACAAATCTCTTCAACTCACTAAAATTTATTTTTTAGATGATGGAATAAAACATTTCGCCCTTTGCTCAAGAGCTACAACCAATTATTACAAGGTTCACACAAAAGCAAACTCACACATTAAGTATGTAGCCAAAGTAACAAAACCAAAAGTAAAAGCAAAGTAATTGTGACATCCCGGCATAGGGCTTAATAGGATTAATAGAATACTCATATCAGCAAGTTGCAACTTCTTTTCCGGAAGCCGATCTCTAAAGAACTCCGAGGTTAAGCGTGCTTGGCCTGAAGCAATTTAGGGATGGGTGACCGATCGAGAAATTCTTCCCGAGTGCGCATGAGTGAGCACAAAGTGCGCAGAAAAGACCTGTGTTGATCTGTTAGGGCAGTCTATGACCTATGAGAGCTGCTAGATGTAAGCGGACCCGGCCTGGGAGAGGTGGGCTGTTACAGTTTGGCTGCTAGATGTAAACGGGCCTGGCCTGGGAGAGGCGGGACGTTACAGTAATAAAACCAAACAAGGTAAAGACCCCACAACTACAGAATTCTATTGGTGAATCTCCACCCACTACAGAATTCTATTGGTGAATCTCCACCCAAAGTTGGCAAAGAGCTGCATGATCGTCGACTCAAGTTTACGATTGAAATTCATTGAAAGAGTATTTGTTTGTGCGTGATATTTGTGGATACTAGGATTTAAATCTTGATAGGGGAGTTACGTATTCACAACTCTATCAATAAATCACCTTTCCTATATTCTTTGATCTTGATGCTTCCACAACAGGAGCAGGATAATATGTGCAGTGATGATGGTTTAGACTGGTGTGGCACCAACGTGACACATTAACATAGTCTTTGTACTACATGGAGTAGCTATGTAGCTATGTACTACATGACATTAAAGTTGACAAAATAATAAGGAAAAGTGAGACCCATGTGTCATCCTCTCCCACCTCGATCCACCCTTACCAATTTCTTCGTAAACTCTCCCCTTTCTCCTCTCTCCTCTCTCCTCCCTTCCCTCTTCCTTAGCTCTCAAGTCTCACCTTCTAGCAGCAGTAGAGAGCTAGGTTGGGAGGATGGCAGTAAGGCAGAGCCAAAGCCAGGGAAGGCATTAGCGGCTCCTCCCCTCTTCTTTCCCTCGATGGGTCGAGGTGCCAAGGCCATCAGAGACGGGAGGGCACGGAAGGAGAAAGGCAATGGCCTGCGGATCTCGGCGAGGAGGTTGGTCCAAAAAGGAAACTAGCAGAGCGTGTAATGGCAACAACCCTCAATCTAGCGCCACCGATCCGAGAGCCTTGCGGTGACCCATCGTGCTCCTCCTCTCTTTCTCCCACGCTGGTGTTAGGGACTGTGGGGGCAGGTAGCTGGCGATGGAGAGATCACAGGAGTCAACGGGGAGGTGTATCACCTAGAGCATGGGTTGGTCAGCGAGAGACAAGAGAATGAGATGGGGAGGCGTATCCAGCGGAAGCCAACAAGGGTGTCATCGTTCGGTCGTCGGGACTCGTGATAGATTTGGCACCTTTGAGTTGTATTACTCTCCCGCCTTCCCGCACCACGGTTGCTTCCGTGCCCACAACTACTCCCACTCCCTCCTCATCTCCGCATCTAGTGACCGCCTAATTAGCCTCCTTGTCCTCGTTGGACCCCTCCCAGCCCGCATGGCTCCAGAGAGCACCACCTATCGAACACTAAGATCCTCTGTGACCCCATCCTTTTCTTCAACACAACCATCCCTAGGCTCCGCCTGGCTACTATCCCCCGGGCCGGGCCACAGCTCTCCCACTAACAAGGTCGTTGTTGCCTCGGCCTCTAGATCCAACTCCTCTTTCGTTAGTCGTGGCCCCTAGAAGCTAGAAACCACTGGGAGAAAAGAGAGAGTTAGAGAGAAACAGGGAAGAGAAGAGAGGGGAGGGTAGAGGAAGAGAGGTCACTGACATGTGGGCCCCATAATCGTACCGTATTATTTTCTCACACTGTAATGGCATATGTAGATGCCACATTGGATAGAGAGAGCCAAAATGAATCAGATTCGGTTTCTCACACTACTTGAGGAGGTAAAATGAGCCGGTTTTAATAGTTGAGAGAGAGCCTTTATATTTAGTTTTACGGTTAAGAGATATGAATCAGATTCGGCAAATAGTTGAAGGAATCAAAATGGACTTCAGCCAAAATGGACCATCGTCAGGTTGTGATCCGAACTAGAGCATTTGGCAATGGAATAAGTTAACCTAACATCCTCCCTCAATTGTACGCCAAGTCTGTTGAGGTCCCTAACAACAATATTAGAAATATGTACCCTGAACTATGTAAAATCGTCTAAAAAAGGTCCTGAGACAGTATAAATACCTGGTTTCGCTGATGTGGCATCCTAGTTAGCAAAAAATAAAAAAAATAAAAATGTGGGGGCCACATGTAAGTGAGAAGAAAAATGTGGGGTCCATGTGTTAGCATCATCTTTTTCCTTTTGCTGAAGTGGCATCCTAGTAAGCAAAAAAAAAATTAAAACAAGTACGTGGAGCCCACATGTAAGTGACAGCCCACATGTAAGTGACAAGAAAAAAATTGTAGGGTCCACATCTTTTTTTCCCTTCTCTTTTCTCTTTTCTTTTATTCTCTTCTTTTCTCTTCTCTTCTCCTCTCCTCTCCTCTCTTCAGCCGAGCGGAGGTGGCAGTTGGCGACGGGCGGCGAGCAGCGTGCGAGAGTAGCGGTGGCGGTAGCCGCCTCTTTCCCCCTCTCCGCCGGCACGACCGGCATCCTCACCCCGCTCTCCTACTGACCTCATGTCCCCCTACTCCGGCCGGCTTCCTCTCCCCCTTTCCAATCGATCGCTTGGCGAAGGTGGCATCATGGAGCGGCTGTGGGCCTTCTCTGCAGCCGACGCGGCTAGGTAGGAAGGTGGAGCAGGAGGGGCAGAGCTGCGTTAGGTAGCCTCTTTCAAGCTTCTCCGTCGCCGTGTCGCCGTACTCTGCGAGCTTGTTTTGGGTGGCGGTGTCCATCGCAACGCCAAGTGTGCGATGCTAGCGCGGTGGTGCTCGGGGTGTGGCACGCCCTCGTCGGCTTCTTCCTCGTCTAGCACGCATGCGCGCTCGGTGCGGTCATGCATGATCTCTTGTGCCGTCTCTCGCGCATGCTCCTCGGTCCTCAGATCTCCACTGCTCCGCCTACCAACCGTTGGTCACCCGTGCTCGCCCGCCATCGCCCCCGCTCCGCTCCACCGGCCATTCCACCCCAGCCCTGCTCCACCACCACCTCCTCGCCACCCAGCTGCTGACACCGTCTCCTCACCCGCCTCTAGTCGGCGCCGCCTCCTCGCTGGCCCAAGCCGTCGACCGTCATCGGCTTGTCGTTGCTGTGGGCCCTAGCCGACACCCCCACGCCACCTCCTCACCACCCCGCCTCCAACAGCCGCCGCCACCATCACCTCATCGAGGGAGGAGAGACCACGAGCATGGGATAGACTAGAGAGCAGGGGAAGAGATAAGGTGGAGACTGAGGATGACATGTGGGGCCCACTTTCGTTTTTGCCACATCAGCGTCTAGCCAACACGAGTGGACCGGGTCAAATTTGCCACGTATAGACACCTGGTTTTGCTGACTAAATTGGATGGTTTTATATAGTTTAGGGGTGAAGATTTCTGGTATTGAGGATAAGGGATGTCAAATAAGCTCGATGTTAAGTTGAGGCACGGTAGGTGAACTTATCCTTTGGCAATATATGGCCAATGAACATTTGGGCTTGGCCCACGTGAATAGGGAAAGAGAGTGCAAGCAACAACGGGGGTACAGTACCATGGATGTCGCGTGTACTCCAAAGTTTTTGTTGCTTTGGTCGCGTATCTTCAGTTTGTAAGACGTAATAAGAAAGCTCAAACGGGCAGACGTGAAGACATCATTTGGATGTACTCCCTCCATTTTTTAATAGATAAAGCTGTTGACTTTTTCTCACATGTTTGACCATTCGTCTTATTCAAAAATTTTATACAAATGTATAAGATATAAATCACACTTAAAGTAATATGAGTGATAAAACAACTCATAACAAAATAAATTATAATTACGTAAATTTTTTGAATAAGACGAATGATCAAACATGTGATAATAAGTCAACGGCTTCATCTATTAAAAAACGGAGGTAGTATAAACTACGGGATCTACGGGATTTAGGTGCATAAATAAATTATGAGCTATTTATACATGTCGGCACACATTGCATTACTAATAGACAAAGAAATTCTACTCTAGCCCAAAATTTTTAAACTCAAATTCACACTATAAAAACTTGATAAATTCAATTCAATTTTATAGGAATGATCTATTATATAGAAAGACAACTTTGTACAAATTTTTGGCTATTTATATATGTGGAGTCATTTTGGGTTGAATCATGCATTCAGAGCTAGGTTCTGATGGTTTGGTTCGGTTTGTTCCTTTTATGTTTTGTAGCGTTCCTAAAAATTTATTGGAGTAAATTTATGCATCGATGTAAGGAATAAGTAGATCGAACCTAACCATTCCTATGGCTATCCTGAATTGTCCGTCCGCTATTTATCACAACCATGTGCGGTGTGACATGATCGATCAAAATGTGTAGTAACATATTGGTATGCAATAAGCTATATACATCATGAGCATACATTCCTTGTCAAAAATCAATTATAGCGGAATAGTTATATGATGCTGGATGCATTCAATTTACTGGATTAGAAAAAAAATGAATTGGCGGCAAAGTCCCAAAGCTTAGTGCCATTACGGCTGGCGCTGAGTTTTAGGTTGAGAAAAAAATAGCGCTCCCTGCCACGTCGGCAGGGGATCGGCTCAGCCGCCACGCTGGAAGGGCGTTACCGCCAACCACCTTGATGCTGAGACGGCTAACCTCAGCGCCAACGGTTCTGGCGTTGAGCCCGCGGTCTATTTTTTTAAGAAGTTTTTATTATATGGTCAGTTTTGAAATAAGGTTTTGAAAACGGCCAATTTGTTAAGAAAAGGAGCAAACTAAAATGACATTACTTAACCACTTTCACATTTATGCATGGGTCACCACGGCAGGAGTACTATAACCTACAAATTACGAAACTTAAATTTACACATGGACCATATATAAACCAACCCGATTGTGCTAGTTATAAATGGCCTTGGAGCCCATCCAGCTTGGAACTTAGCACTATTTCTTTGCACAAAATTTGTACGGGTCTACGGGAAACCTAGAAAGTAAAATCCATGTCCGGCTGGGCCCTTCAGGTTACAGATAATTAATATATGATTAATTAAGTATATTAACCAGTATAAACTTAATAAATATATTTATTTAATTTTTTAAAACCACTTCGATATATAATTTTTTTTAAAAAAATTATCGTTTAGTAGTCGAGGAAAATAGCTCACTCCATTTATACAAATGAAAGTAGCGTTAGGCTGCGTCCGGCAGTAGCACAAAGAGTAAAACTCTCTTGTTTTTGTGCGCGCGGTTTTAGAAATACTAAATAGTGTGTCAAATAGTGTGTTTATTTTTCAAAAATTTTCATAGAAAATTTGCTTGACAAAATCAAATTAATCTTTTTAAAAAATTGAAATAATTTACATATCTTCTTAATCTTAATATCCCTCTTTCATTTTACACAAAAGAAAAGATTGAGAATATACGCAAAACGAGGTGATGCATTAACACATAATTATATTAACTATTTTAAATTTCAAAAATAGATTACTACTCGGATTTTAACTTTTCTTGCACTGTTGACCATTCGTCTTATTAAAAAAATAGAATTATTATTTATTTATTTGTGACTTACTTTATTATCCAAAGTACTTTAAACATAACTTTTCATTTTTTATATGTGTATAATTTTTTAAATAAGATGAGTGGTTAAACAGTGCAAACAAAAAAAAATCTATGGAGGGAGTTTTTTTTTTTTAGAGCGAAAAGCTCCTCTCATTCAGCACCAGTGAAAAGGGAAGGTGAGGTGGCCACGGAAAAAGTGCAGAACCGCGTCGGGTTGGGGTCCTCCTCCAGCAGTAGCACGGCGAGCGAGGTGTGGCTGTGTAGGTAAGCGAACCGCCGGTGCGCGCATACGGGAAACGGCGCATGTGATCCTCCGCACCGACGCGGCGCCAGCTGCCGCCCCAAATGCACTGCAGCAGCCGACGGCCCGTGAACGGTGCTGGATGGATGGACCGGCAAACGTCCAAGCCGCACGAAAGGGCGATCGCTCCTACTGTCATCCTTGCTTTTCTGAGAACATATGCTATATCATCCTCGCTCACATTGAGGCCCTTTTGGATTGGAGAAAAAACAGAGAAATTAAAAACTTACATTATTTATGCCTTTGATTTGTAGGAATGAGAAAAGAAAAAACGTAGGAAACTTTCCTATTCATACAATTCTAGAGGAAAAATGTAAGAAATTTAACATCCACTTAAACCTCTTGGAAAACTTTCCTTGAGTCTATCTCTCTCATCTGATTCTTGTGTTTTTCCTATAGTCCAATCAAATGGTCATTCCTATATTTTTCCAGTGTTTTGCAATCCACTGTTTTTACACTTACATTCCTATCAGAATCCTATGTTTTTCCTATTCCTCTATTTTTTCAATCATGAGATTCAAAGGGACCCTGAATTTGAACGGATACGTGTCGCTATCTTCAATTCCAATTTGATTTCGGGGGATATATGCTTCGTCCTGGACGAAAATCTTCGGCGAGAGCACTAGACATTCTCATGTTCTAAAGGTCGTGAACTCGTATCTAGACCTTCTCCGCTAGTAGCGTAGGTGAGCTTGCGTACAATGTCAAGTATTTAGGGTGTGTTTAGTTCACGCCAAAATTGAAAGTTTGATTGAAATTGGAACGATGTGATGGAAAAGTTGAAAGTTTGTGTGTAGGAAAGTTTTGATGTGATGGAAAAGTTAGAAGTTTGAAGAAAAAGTTGGGAACTAAACCAGGCTTTAGAAATAATAACTTTTTAAGTTATAGTTCAATTAGAAAAGAATAGAGGGAGTAGTATATATTATTTGGCATCACTTAATTCAAACTAATGCAACTAATGCATGACTTATGACATTACAACATGTAAGAGAAATAGATGACAATATCATTCTTTTTTATCAACATATACGAACCGAATCTTGAACTTAACATATGAGCTACAATACTATCAACCGGTTGATGGTTGATTCCGTCTGAAACCAAAGCTTGCGTACCAAATATTTGGTAACTTTTGATATATGCTAATATGCTTCATATTTGAATTGCCACCAATTTTTACCAAATTATGTCGTGTTTGGCACAGCTCCACTTCTCGGATCCACAATATATTTAAAGTTTATACACTAAATTAGAGTGGTTTAAAATTTTAAATTTCTTCTAAAATGGAAGAAAGTAGTTTATCCAAATGTTATCGACGTAATCGTGTATCTAGATTCATAAAATTGTAGAGCTAGAAATACCTAGTTTTAAGAAAACTTAGATCCAGAGTTGTGAAAAAAAAACCTTAATATGACTAATATTTACTATATCTTATCAAAACATTGATAGTGTTAAACCTTACCTAGAATTTGGCACTTATAAATTAGTAAGGTAGATAACCAAACTTAGTATGTCTTTGAGAGAGAGCAAATAATAAGTTAGGTATATATATGGCGTTATTCCACGTAAGTTCAAAACTATTTTTTAAGTAATATACGTGTAAGTTCAAAAACTATGTCTACAACATTCAACGGTGCAATGACATATAATCTCACAAATAATTGAACGTTTCCAATCGAAAAACAACGTCTTAGAGCAACTCGATAGAGTCGAGAATCATAAAAAGAAAAACAGAAATGTGAGAGATCATATCAAATAAAGTGTCTGTTTGAAAAAGTTTCTAACCGTTGCACATTCTTTCAAAATTAGAGGTTTCCTCAAACAATTTAGATTTCCTTTTAAATTCCAAAAATAACTATAGTCGTAGAATAAAAATTAAATTATACCATATAAACCAAGATTTTCAGAAATTATACCATGCCAGTTTGTTAGATTTTCAGAAACCGACTTGCAACGAGCTTTGCCTTAGATTCTCCTGGCCATCACCGACTCACCGTGCGGCGGTGCTCGCACCCCCCGAAAACCGGTCACATGCTGCGCATAAATCCATCCACCCCATCACGCGACCCCACACGACCATTATTCCTCCTCTCACTCTCCACTCGCTCCGCCAAAGAAAAGATTGAGAATATACGCAAAACGAGGTGATGCATTAACACATAATTATATTAACTATTTTAAATTTCAAAAATAGA
Organism: Oryza longistaminata; assembly: GCA_009805545.1. NCBI lineage: Eukaryota > Viridiplantae > Streptophyta > Magnoliopsida > Poales > Poaceae > Oryza > Oryza longistaminata. The sequence goes on along the minus strand of CM020187.1, from coordinate 10,939,457 downwards.
TTACTACTCGGATTTTAACTTTTTGCTTGCACTGTTGACCATTCGTCTTATTAAAAAAAATTAGAATTATTATTTATTTATTTGTGACTTACTTTATTATCCAAAGTACTTTAAACATAACTTTTCATTTTTTATATGTGTATAATTTTTTTAAATAAGATGAGTGGTTAAACAGTGTCAACAAAAAAAAATCTATGGAGGGAGTTTTTTTTTTTTAGAGCGAAAAGCTCCTCTCATTCAGCACCAGTGAAAAGGGAAGGTGAGGTGGCCACGGAAAAAGTGCAGAACCGCGTCGGGTTGGGGTCCTCCTCCAGCAGTAGCACGGCGAGCGAGGTGTGGCTGTGTAGGTAAGCGAACCGCCGGTGCGCGCATACGGGAAACGGCGCATGTGATCCTCCGCACCGACGCGGCGCCAGCTGCCGCCCCAAATGCACTGCAGCAGCCGACGGCCCGTGAACGGTGCTGGATGGATGGACCGGCAAACGTCCAAGCCGCACGAAAGGGCGATCGCTCCTACTGTCATCCTTGCTTTTCTGAGAACATATGCTATATCATCCTCGCTCACATTGAGGCCCTTTTGGATTGGAGAAAAAACAGAGAAATTAAAATCTTACATTATTTATGCCTTTGATTTGTAGGAATGAGAAAAGAAAAAACGTAGGAAACTTTCCTATTCATACAATTCTAGAGGAAAAATGTAAGAAATTTAACATCCACTTAAACCTCTTGGAAAACTTTCCTTGAGTCTATCTCTCTCATCTGATTCTTGTGTTTTTCCTACAGTCCAATCAAATGGTCATTCCTATATTTTTCCAGTGTTTTGCAATCCACTGTTTTTACACTTACATTCCTATCAGAATCCTATGTTTTTCCTATTCCTCTATTTTTTCAATCATGAGATTCAAAGGGACCCTGAATTTGAACGGATACGTGTCGCTATCTTCAATTCCAATTTGATTTCGGGGGATATATGCTTCGTCCTGGACGAAAATCTTCGGCGAGAGCACTAGACATTCTCATGTTCTAAAGGTCGTGAACTCGTATCTAGACCTTCTCCGCTAGTAGCGTAGGTGAGCTTGCGTACAATGTCAAGTATTTAGGGTGTGTTTAGTTCACGCCAAAATTGAAAGTTTGATTGAAATTGGAACGATGTGATGGAAAAGTTGAAAGTTTGTGTGTAGGAAAGTTTTGATGTGATGGAAAAGTTAGAAGTTTGAAGAAAAAGTTGGGAACTAAACCAGGCTTTAGAAATAATAACTTTTTAAGTTATAGTTCAATTAGAAAAGAATAGAGGGAGTAGTATATATTATTTGGCATCACTTAATTCAAACTAATGCAACTAATGCATGACTTATGACATTACAACATGTAAGAGAAATAGATGACAATATCATTCTTTTTTATCAACATATACGAACCGAATCTTGAACTTAACATATGAGCTACAATACTATCAACCGGTTGATGGTTGATTCCGTCTGAAACCAAAGCTTGCGTACCAAATATTTGGTAACTTTTGATATATGCTAATATGCTTCATATTTGAATTGCCACCAATTTTTACCAAATTATGTCGTGTTTGGCACAGCTCCACTTCTCGGATCCACAATATATTTAAAGTTTATACACTAAATTAGAGTGGTTTAAAATTTTAAATTTCTTCTAAAATGGAAGAAAGTAGTTTATCCAAATGTTATCGACGTAATCGTGTATCTAGATTCATAAAATTGTAGAGCTAGAAATACCTAGTTTTAAGAAAACTTAGATCCAGAGTTGTGAAAAAAAAACCTTAATATGACTAATATTTACTATATCTTATCAAAACATTGATAGTGTTAAACCTTACCTAGAATTTGGCACTTATAAATTAGTAAGGTAGATAACCAAACTTAGTATGTCTTTGAGAGAGAGCAAATAATAAGTTAGGTATATATATGGCGTTATTCCACGTAAGTTCAAAACTATTTTTTAAGTAATATACGTGTAAGTTCAAAAACTATGTCTACAACATTCAACGGCGCAATGACATATAATCTCACAAATAATTGAACGTTTCCAATCGAAAAACAACATCTTAGAGCAACTCGATAGAGTCGAGAATCATAAAAAGAAAAACAGAAATGTGAGAGATCATATCAAATAAAGTGTCTGTTTGAAAAAGTTTCTAACCGTTGCACATTCTTTCAAAATTAGAGGTTTCCTCAAACAATTTAGATTTCCTTTTAAATTCCAAAAATAACTATAGTCGTAGAATAAAAATTAAATTATACCATATAAACCAAGATTTTCAGAAATTATACCATGCCAGTTTGTTAGATTTTCAGAAACCGACTTGCAACGAGCTTTGCCTTAGATTCTCCTGGCCATCACCGACTCACCGTGCGGCGGTGCTCGCACCCCCCGAAAACCGGTCACATGCTGCGCATAAATCCATCCACCCCATCACGCGACCCCACACGACCATTATTCCTCCTCTCACTCTCCACTCGCTCCGCCGCTTCACTCGCGAGCTCCTCCTCGTCGGCGCCGCCGGCAATGGCGTCCCCCCGCGCGCTCTCCCTCCTCCTCGTCCTCCTGGGCATGGCCCTCGCGTCGTTCCCCTCCGCCGCCTCCGCCTCCCGCGACCTCCGCCCCCGCCGCGCGGGCTTCGTCGTCCGCGGCCGCGTCTGGTGCGACACCTGCCTCGCCGGCTTCGAGACCCCCGCCTCCACCTACATCGCCGGTAACTAAACCACGCCCACTCCACTCCACTCCCTCCCTTCCTCCGTCCCGCTCTCTGTACGGACTCGGTCCCCCGTCGGTGAGCCGGGAGCTCAGACGCTGCTCGGTCCCCCGTCGGTGAGCCGGGAGCTCAGCAGTTGTAGCCTGCACTAGGATCTCGCTTAATGCACAAGTTATCAGTCTTGCCTGCAGGATGCCGGCATTGGTTAGTTATTTTCAGATCGGCTTGCGGAATGTGGAGTTTGTTCGAGTAGATCTACAAATCTAAGCTAAGCTAAGTGACGTGCGTGTCTAGTATAAATGCTAGAACCTATGGTTTGGTAGAGGTGCTAGATCTTTAGATTCCAAGACTTCCGGCAGCCGGGATTGACGGTGCTGAAAACCGGAACTGCCGAATTTGAGTCTGCAATCTTCGGTGGGGGAGACTTTTTTAAACATTTGTTCAAATACCATCCAGATGGTTACGGAAATTTCTCAAAATATTTGTCAGCATTCATACAACATACATGTACCGCTCCACAAATTCTTGAGCCTAGACTTAGCTCACGCATAGAGGAATAAAGAACACAAATTCGGAAGTATATGAAGAGTACTTGTACTATTCACACCAGACTTGAGTCCTTTTTGTGTTGTGGGTGGTGGGATCTGGGCAAGAAGGTACTGATTTAGGGTGTGTTTGGTTCTTTGCCAAGCTCAAACCATACCAAAATTCTGGGAATGGTAAGGGTTGTGCATTGCCCAAAAAAAAAAAGAAAAAAAGCAAGGTTGCTCATTTGGTTTGTTGCCAAATCTTTTGAAATGTGCATGGAAATGAACAAAACAAGCCCTTAGTTTCAAGGTGGTGCTGAAGGGTAAAACAATGTAAACATCTTAAGGCTCATTACCTTCAGGTTGGATGGTCCCTCAGAAGATTAAACATGTGTGATCACAGGCTGTGTGCTGATGGATTTGCTACTGAATAAACTAGACCTGTCATGAATCAGTTTGTAACCATGGTTTCCCTCCAGATTTCCTTCACTGAATCATTTATAACCATAGTTCTGAAATCAAGCAACAATCAGTTGTCTTATGGGTTAGTGCTTGGTTTCTTCTAGCCTTACTAGATGGAAGTTTTTGGGTACTGAACTATGCTGACTTTCACAGAATGCTGGGCTGGATCAACATTCCTGACTATTAGAAGTTTAGAGTCATGCTTGTAATACCTGCCAAAATGTTGCATGTGTTTCATATGTTCCATCCTCCAAGCCTGTTCTGCCTAATGTATTGCATGATTCATTGTTGTATCAAGGGCTAGAAACTGTGCATATTTGTAAACCGAAGTGTGACATCCATGGCTATTTTACTCAACATTTGCAATCTAGATGACCAAGGTTGTACATTATGACTAAAGAAACAACTTTTAAGATAAACCAGGTACTGTGGGGTCTGGTGCACTTTTATGTGAAAATACGTGGTTACGTGAACCTGCAAGACATCAGTTACAAATCTTATCTGCAAAAATGTTGTCAATTTGTGGTTGCTGCTATGTGCTACATTAGGAAATAAGGAAACCACAACTAGGCTGTAGAATAAGGGAACCATATTAATTTGAGCAGAACTTTTTTATTAAATCATAAGCTAACTCTTGATGTCATAATAGAAACTAAATGCATGTTTTTGATAACCTCTGCAACGCCTGATGGAGTTTAAGTCAGCTTGCAATTTTTTTAGTATATTATAGTCACATAGGTGACTAAAATCTTATCAGTAACCTTCTATGGCTAAATATTTGTATGTTGACTTTCCTTCCATCCATCCATCCACAGGAGCAAAGGTAAAGGTTGAATGCAGATCGAAATCCACTGGCGCCAAGACATGCAGCTTTGAGGGCCAGACTGACCACACTGGCACCTACAACATCCCTGTCAATGACGAGCATGAGCATGAGCTCTGCGAGTCTGTCCTTGTGAGCAGCCCGGACGCAAAGTGTGGCAAGATTGTTGCTGGACGGGAGAGGGCTCCTGTCTTCCTCACCAACAACAATGGTGTGACATCTAATGTTCGGTTGGCGAACGCTCTGGGCTTCCAGAAGGATGCTCCTCTTGCTGCGTGCGCACAAATCCTCAAGATGTACGAGGAAGTGGACGACCGTGTTTGAAGAATGTGAGTTATGTATCAATATTCGTACGTGGTTGAAATACTCCAAAAAGACTTCTATATACCTTTTACTGAGAGCAAAACTATCAGCATCAGATGTTGCGTGCTAGATAAGTTGTGATATAGCTTAGCACTTGAGTATGTTATATGTATGTTCGTCTGCAGCTGAACTGCAAAACTCATCAGTTACTAAATCGACATGTTGTGCTTTCTATCAGGCAATTCTTCTGTTATCTAGTATGTGTGCAATTGTGGTTATGCATTCTGAAATGGTTTTGACCTAAGCTACCTGATGTTGCTTCAGAGGGCTGGAGCGCCAAAGTTTGGTTGATTGGTTAAGTTTTGCCGTTTCGTAATATGGATGATGACCCAACAAAATAACAAACTGCCTTTGATATATATATGTTCCTTTCTTGTTGAGATTGCCAAGCTGCCTAAACTTTATGAAATACTGGTTTAAACATGTAATCAACAAGGGTCTATTAGCTTAATTAGGATAGGATAGCTTCCTTTTTCAAGTACATAAATCATTGTATTATTGGAGGCTACAGGAAGCAGTTGGTCATGTGAATAACAGTTTCTTCTCTATCTCAATGAGCTACAGTTAGCTCGTTATATGTTGTCTTCTATCTGTATGTGAAGGTAAACAAAACTATTTTAGCTAATCCAAACTCAATTCGCATTAAAAGAACACGAATGAGATATACTTTTTTTTTCTGGAAATAATAGGAGAGGAAAGAATGAAGCAGATAACAAGAAGAAAAATAAAGGACACTGCACGCCTCAGTTGTCAGTGGTCACCACTAAATTGAGAAAAGGAGCATTCTATTAGCGTATAATTAATTAAGTATGACCTATTTTTTTTAAAAAAAATAGATCGATATTATTTTTAAGCAACTTTCGTATATAATTTTTTTTTAAAAAAGACACCATTTAGCAGTTAGAAAAGCGTGCACATTTAAAAAAAGAGAGGAGTGAGTTAGTAATAACTATGAATACCGAATTCAGCCGCCCCTAAACAGCTTATTAACGCTGACAACACCTGAAAATCACCTGCGTTTGTGCCGGTGTGTACATATATGTCTTCCACGTAAGTTGGAAAAAAAACAAGACACCTAAGGATCAGGAACGATTTGCACAATTAGTTACTTACCAATTTCCTGCGCTTGAGTTTTGACAGACAAAACTAGTTATCATAAAGTGCAGTCTAAATTAATTAATTGGTTTGGTTTGAGCCCAACATAATTAACTATACCGTATAAACAAAAAACAAACAAAAAAAACTGTACCGTATAAACAGATTTTAGGATGGTTAAACTAGAGACCTTTGAAAAGTCAGCTTTATCTAAATAGAGCTGATTAACTGAAGAAAAACTTACAAACTTTCAATTGAAAAGTTGATTGTTTTGTGATAGTAATTCACGAGTATAAAGGAATAAATTAACTATTATAAAATTAAAAATGGATTTAAATAGTATTATAAAAATTTATATATAAAAAATTGCACCGCTTATAAGTCCAGAAAACAGCACACTTATTTTAATGACTAGTAATATACCCATACTTTGTGATGGGCCAGACCCATATGATTTGGGATTGCCTGAATGGGTGGATTGAGAATAAATTACTGAATCAACAACTATGCACACACGAACAAGCGGACTTTTCGTACGGTGGAAAAAGGAAGAAAAGAGTATCGTGCTTTCAAAGTAGTAGAGAACGTAGAGTTAGCTCTACCTTACACGGAGAAAACCACAAACCACTAGTCATGCTTCTATTTCTTTTCTAGGCCATAGTATATTTTGGCCCCTCAAACTCTCCTCCAAGTCTAATTTTCTTCCATGCATTTGAAAGAAAAAAAAAAGGGTACGATGCAATTTAATCCAATATTTAGAGTTATTTTTTAGCTTAATTAGGACAAGCTTTGATTAAAAAATTTTAAAATCCCAATCATAAAATAAGTTTATAAAGTCTAATAAGTTCATGTTGTCATAATAGTGTTTTTAATTTAGGCAAATCTACGTATACAAGTTTTTTTTTAAAAAAATATGCATTTAAAAATTATTGATTAGAAATGTTAAAACTTAAAGTCAATCCTGCGATAAAAATCAAATAACTTTTACCAGACTAGTGCCTGACTACCTGTATGGCTGTATTACATAGGAGGCCTTAACAGTTTACCTTCTCTGGTGAAAATCTACGCTTGGATTGGCTGACGCCTGTCTCCCATCTCTGTCCTCTCCCCTAAACTTTCCTCCATTTCTTAATCCTTATCCTCCCATCTCTTTATTGTTATTTAATCACACTTTTACGCTTATTAATTAATCTACCCGCTGAAAAAGCGCAGCCACCCGTGGCCATCACCAAATCTGTCACGACATGACGCGAGCCTAATTAACCACTTCGTACACTGCATGATTAGCCGTCCCCTAATCCGTCATTAGCCTCTTAATCTTTAATTTATTTTTTTTGGCCTCCCGAACTAGCCGTGGCCACTAGTTTGTGCAAATTGTTAACAAATCCAGCTCCGCCCTCCGTTGAAGGGTGGCCACAGGATTCGTTTAAAAAGTTTATCGCCTCTCCGGTGTTTAAATTAGTTTTTTTTGGCTTAATTTTGACCTGATCGAGATTAACAAGGTTATCACCACACATATAATGCTTGCAATGCTTGGTTAGATTGATGAGCCGTTGTGTGGAGATGGACCAACCTAAACGGTTTTTTGTAGCGACAAGTGCAACGCATTCTCATTATTTTTTTTCATTTTTTTGGCTTCTGTCATTTTCTTGTGGATTAGTTCATTATTACAAGAATGTGAATGGATTTGGTTATGGCTGCATTGTGCGCATTATTTATGAAGGCATAGACAGATTTGTTAAATATAAGAGCTCTACAGATTATATGTATTTTTATTAATGCGCAAACTTGTAGTTAATTAACACATAGCGTTACTTATCTTTTACATTTAAGTAGTGTATGAATTTCTACGTTTTTAGGTATGCAATCAGCGGGAATGTTATATATGCAATTTTATGATTAGTTTTGTTGTCCATTCAGTAAGAATTAAGTGATATTTCAAGATATATTTATTACTCAATTTACTTATTAGTCTGATAGATCTTGTCCATATCTTAACGAATTTTAAGATACTATATATCTGATTCAGGAGTGGAAATTAGATTGCTTTGGAACTTTTGGTTATCGAGAATCTTGGTCCACTCATGTTTATCATTAGATTACAAAATCGATCGTTTCTTATGATATAAGATAACAGGTATTCTAATTAATCTATTCACACTAGGTATAGGTAACAGAACAAAAAAGTAGTTATTTGGCTATCTTTATTGGTCAAAGTATTGGAGGTTCCTGTTCCTTTCTATTTCATGAAAAGTTCATTTACCACTTTATTCTTTTTTCCTGCTCTACATAAACTGAAACGTTTATATATCCTGGATATACATTTTTTCCTTTATTGTGTGGCTCCTTGTGCAGATTCTTCCCTCTACGCGTATCCATTGTACTCTATAAAATTTCGTAGTTACAGCCACCTAGTATCTCTTTTGACTAATAATTGAACCGCACACGTGTAAATTTATACCATCCATCTTTTATATCAAGAATACGTTTCAACCGATGAGTTATCATGTTGCTCCACACATTTTTTTTATAGAAAAAAAAACCCTATGGGTTGGTATGCTCAAAAGAAAAAAAAAATCCAAAACTTGCAACTCTTGCAAAATTGCGACATTTGGTTCGAAGATGACCCTAGAATTACAACATATAGCATATTTTTCCCTTTCTACTTGCTAAAAGGATAAAATATCATCATGGAGATGCATTATTAAAATAACACGGAGAGAATATAACAAGTGAACAAAAAGAGGGGGGATTTTTAATTTGCATTGCCTTTTGGCTTTCTGTACGCCTGGCTGAGGATGAAACGATGAACTGTTGGCCTACATTCCTTGTGCTGAGTGCTGACACATTTATGGATCACGCCATGTCCAATCAAATTGCAAACCGTCGACCAGAAAAGGTCTCCCTGCATCAAATCAAATTGTACCGGCGGCTTCTACATCACCATCGCATCACTATTTGCTCACACTTCTTTTTTTTTTCTTTATTGGTATATGATTTCATTCTTCCACGATCATATACCTTGGAATTAAACCAACAATTTTGGAACTCCATGGAAAGCAAAAGTTTTGTACACGTACCTCCGCCCTAAAATATACTACTCACTCCGTCCTAAAATATAAGTATTTTTAGACCCTGACATAGTTACCGAGATGCTACTTTGACCAATAATATCTATAAAAGTAAGAGGTTTTAAACAAAGAGTTGCATATTATGATAGTTTGTTTAATGATAAATCTAGTAACATCAATTTTATTATATGATTGATCTTTTTTATTTTTTTTATTAATAGTCAAAGTTAAAAATGTTTGACTTGTCGCTATGCTAAAAATGCTTATATTTTGGGACGGATGGAGTAGCTATTATCAAAATATACGTAGCTACCTAGTAGCTGTACTTTAAGATGGAGGGAGTAGAACTTTCACAAAAAATAGTAGTTCAATTTTGACCCAATAAACATCCTTCAAAATTTATTCATCCATCGTCATAATTTTAATTATATGCACAAAAATGTTTTTATTAAGAAAAAGTGATAATAATTAACATATATATGCTCCATCGAAATATGCTTTTCATCCGTCCCAAGCTTCACTGACAAATTGTCTTGAATTTGTACAGTACTGCATGTGCCAATATCATCTGAATGAACAACACATTGTACTTGTCCATATCGAATTCAATATTGAAATCATAGGACAACAAGTACATGGAGGAAATTTGTGCAAACAGAAAAAAAAAATCAGCATGCAAAAATACAACTTGCCATGAAAAAAAAAATCACATCATTCGTCGTCAGGTTCTTACGCCATTGGAGCTCCATTTCTCAGCCAATCCCCAGCTCACACGTGCCAACTCCTTCCCCACATGTTGGTTACGACAGTGGACACGTGGCAGTAGAGGTGCCACTTGGCAATTTCCCATTGGATGAGATCACTACTCCCTCTCTGCCTATAAAAACACCATGGAGCTAGATAGCAAGCTTTGCTTATTCACTCATTCAACTTCCAAATTAACACGATTCTTCTTGCTGCGTTTGTTGATCGATCGCAAGGCAGAAGAAGAGGAAGAAGAAGCAGCCATGGATCGCCAATGGCGTTGCCTCGCTGCTGCAGCTTCTACTAGTGGTAGTAGTAAGCTTCCCCCGTTGCCGATGGCGCTGGGCGGCGCCGTGGAGCACGGGCAGCTCGTCCATGGCGCGGCGGCGCCCGTGGCGCCGTTCGTCGTGGACGCCGAGCAGCAGAGCTTGTCGCCGGCGGCGGCCATGGTCTTTGGCGCTGGGTGGTATAACTATAACCTTGTCACGCCGGCGCAGGCGCGCAGCTGCACCACCGGCTGCGACGGGCGGTGGGCGCGGCGCCGTGCGCGATGAAGCGGTGCGGTGGCATGGCGGCGGCGGCGGCGGGGCGGCTTGGGCTGGTGGGGCCGGCGCCGGTGAGGCGAAGCTGTACCGCGGCGTGCGGCAGCGGCACTGGGGAAATGGGTGGGGAGATCCGGCTGCCGCGGAACCGGACGCGGCTGTGGCTGGGCACGTACGACACCGCCGAGGACGCCGCGCTCGCCTACGACGGCGCCGCGTTCCGGCTGCGCGGGGACGCCGCCCGCCTCAACTTTCCCAGCTCCGGCGCGGCGGGCGGCACCACGCGCCGCCGCTCAGCGCGTCCGTCGACGCCAAGATCCTCCAAGCCACCACCACCACCACGGCGGACACCGCCGCCGCCGCAGCACCGGCGTCGACGAACACCACGCCGCCGCCGTCGCCGCGCGTCGTCAAGACCGAGCCGGGCTGCTGCTCCGTCTCCGAAGCCTCCACGACGACGACGGCCGACGCCGCCGACGTCTCGCCACAGGGTCTTCCCCATCCCCGACCTCATCGAATCCGGGCGCCACCGCCACGCCGCCCGCCGCCACCGCGGCCGCCGCCGTTGCCGGAGACGATGCAGCAGCTGGACTTCACGGAGGCGCCATGGGACAGAGGCGCACGGCTTCGCGCGCGCCGGTATCCGTCGTGGGAGATCGACTGGGACGCCATCCTCTCCTGATCAATTTCCTGACGGCTTCATGCATGACGTCAGCATCTGTTTTGTTTGATTAGTTTTTGCTCCCGAGTTATTGGCCTTATCAGCTACTACTAGCTTTGATCTATCATCAGTGTCTCCTGGCCTCTGCTGAGTTTGTTTTTGTAGATGGCATTGTCCAGGAGGAGATAGCCTGAAGATTACTGAGGCTGAATTAATTTGTGTGCTTGTGTTGTGTGGTCAGTTTGTGGCTGTTGCTCTCATGAACAGTGGCGGGCCAGCTTTTTAAACTTGGGTATTCGAAATAGGAAGGGGTAAAAAAATGTTCATACACCTAAAAGCCAAAAAATGGCTTGTATATTATGATACACTAATAATTATAATTTATAGCGTATATATAGAACATAAAATTGATCATTAGTTCACACAGTGATAGAATTGATCATCACTAGAAATTGTTTAACTTATAGAAATACTAATACCAAACGTATCAATGTGTCAAAATATGGAATACAAAAATGATAGAAATAATAAGTTAGGAAGAAAACTTACAATTTAGATATAACTTTTCGACGCTTGATATTTTGGAAATAATCGATGATGTCCTTGTCCTTATCTTGCAAAAAGAATTCTCTTTCAATGAATGTAACCAAACAATTATTCAAATATTTGTGCCCCATCTTGTTTTTCAGCTTGTTTTTGATGTGGTTCATTGAAGAAAAGACCCTGTCAACACGCAGTTGCAACAGGAAGAACTAGAACCAATTTGAGAAGTCTATAAACAAGTTCATACCGACGAACCCTCTCTGTTTTGATAAGCATCATGATAGTTCTGCTAGACCTTTCAAATTAGTTCTGCTAGATAGTTCTACAATCCTACAAACTAAATGTCTAAATCAAGCAAATAAGCAAGCAAGCAACTACACTAAAATACTAAATGTCTAAATCAATGAATTTTTGTGCTTGTCCCGTTGTCCGGAGTTTAGTCACTCACTGTGCTTGTCCGGAATTTGCAGGGCAGGGAGGGCAAGCAGCCGCCGGCGACAGGGTGCCGCACGGCCGCAGCGCGCAGCCGCCGGCTGCCTCGGGCCTCGGCGCGGAACGGCGGACGCCGACCTGCACGGCTGCAGCTGTGCAGCACCTGCTCGGCTGACAGCCAGGAGCAGCCTCCTGCCTGGCTGCCTCCTGGGCCCCTGCCGCGCCGGCTGCCGCACGCGGCACGCCGTCGTCACGGTGCGCCCGCGCCGCTGCATACCGCGGCCGCGCCGCACGCTGCTCCAGTGCTCCACGCCTCCATGGCTCCCGCCGGCCGCGCCGGCCGCCACGCGACCACGCCAGACGCCTCCAGGCTCCCGCCGCCAGCCGCCGCACGCAGCCCCGCCGCACGCCTCCTCCCGTGGCCGTGCTGTGTGTGGTCTAGGGTTTGCAGGTTTGGGTGGCCAGGGCGCCAGGCGGGTGGGGAATTGGGGGAAAATTGCGAATGGGCTGATATGTGGCCCAATTAGACCACAGGTTGAGAGGAAAGAGGGAGGGGAGTGGAAATTTAGGCCAATAGAGAAGAAATGGGAAAACAAGGCCCAATATAAGCAGTTTAAGCTTTCTTTTTATTTTTTTTAATACCTATGAACTATATATATATATACCTTTTTTTTCCCAAAAATCTTGGGTATACATCTGAACAAAGCTATGTGGCAATATGCCAAAGACATAGATACTGCTGCTACTCTTGTGTGATACATGTTGTTGTTGTTGTGGCATGTCACATGTGTGTAATTAGAAATGAGTGATTGATGCATCTGCATACCTTGAATTGACACATTGGATGGAATGGAATGGTTGTTGGTTTGTGTTTGTGTTCCTGGTTAGAGAACCCTTTAATTTGATATCAAATTTTATTGGGACCAGTTTTATCTGAACATGCATGACTAAGGGTGTATTTAGTTCATAAAAACAAAATTTTTTGGTGTCACATCAGACGTTTGACCGGATGTCGGAACTAGTTTTCGGACATAATGAAAAAACTAATTTCTAACTCGCCTAGAAACCGCGAGACGAATTTATTAAGCCTGATTAATCTGTATTATAGCACATGTGGGTTACTGTAGCACTTATGGTTAATTATGGACTAATTAGGCTAAAAAAATTCGTCTCGCGATTTCCATGCAAATTGTGCAATTAGTTTTTTTATTATTTAATGTTTCATGCATGTGTCCAAAGATTCGATGTGACGTTTTTGGGAAAATTTGTTGGGAACTAAACAAGGCCTAAGGCTGTGTTTAGATCTAGGGGTGTAAAATTTTGGCGTGTCACATTGGATATACGACACACATTTGAAGTATTAAACATAGTCTAATAACAAAACAAATTACATAATCCGCCTATAAATCGGGAGAGAATTTATTAAGCCTAATTAATCCGCATTAGCAAATATTTACTGTAGCACCACATTGTCAAATCATGGCGCAATTAGGCTTAAAAGATTCGTCTCGCAATTTACGCGCAATCTGTGTAATAGTTTTTTTATTTATATTTAATACTCCATGCATGTGCCAAACATTCGATGTGATAGGGTGTAAATTTTGCCAGGTGATCTAAACAACCCTAATTAATTTAGAACCTTATCAGTCACAAAAAAACCATAAAATTGGCATTCAATTAAAATGCAACGAAAAATATGTGCGGTAATGTTTCTTGAGCAAATGCTCCTTGTCCATATTAAATTTGAAGTTACATATCTCTACTTTATATAGAGACTTTTAAAAGGCAACTGAATTTTACTTATAAGTCAGTAAAACTCATTAGAACGGGATTGGTTATCTCAAACGGACCTAAGCTCATCTCTTTCGGACAGGGCCCCCGTCACTAAGCAAAGGTCACTGATGTGAGAAAATATCTTAATTGGGCATCCGGCCATCACGAATGACACACATCTAATCGGGCAACACTATAGCCCCATCACAGATAACTCTCATATCTAACGGGCCAACACTAAGCTCGTCACGGATAACTCTCATCTCTAACGGGCCAACATTATAGCCTGTCATGAATGACTCTCATCTCTAACGCGCCTAAACTATAGCCCGTCACGGATGACTGTCATCTCAATTGGGTCTAAATTATAGCATGTCAAGGATGAGTATAATCCAAAAAAAAAATTTTTTTTTGGCTAGCCTCAGGCCTTTGTTAGCCACGCCCTCGGGCCGGTCTTTTTCTGCACACTTTGTCCTCACTCGTGTGCACCCGGTCGTCACCCATCCCGAAATTGCTCCATCCGGGAAGAATTTCCCGGTCGATTCTCCACCCTAATCACGCTTAACCTCAGAGTTCTTTGGAGATCAGGTTCCAGAGAAGAGTTGTACATTCATTCACATACACAACCATCAATATATTTAACACAACCACATTCAATAACATCCATTTTTTTGAAATGACACATAACATTCATTTTGATCACATATTTTCACCAGCAAAACTGAGTTAATTGGATCAAATATATATTTAGTAAGTATTAACATGATGAGGAGGCAAATCAAACTTCTAGGCAAAAAAATTGAATTGAATTTTATGATACTAAATGAACTCATATGAAAAAGTTGTCAAAGACAAAGTTGTAGAACCATTGAGATCTACCAATTTATTTTTGGTCATTTCTCCATCTGGGTTTGATTGAACATATAAAATTTAAATTTTAAAATAAGAAATTTAAATAATTTTTCGGGTAGTAAATGATTTCAAATAGAAAAATTGTCAACAACAAAGTTGTATAACTCATCAAGATCTATAACTTTTATTTTGGTCATGTTTCTACGTAACATTTTTTGAACAGTTTGAATTTGAATTTAAAAATATGACAACTTTAAACAATATTTTCAAATACTAAATGATTTCAAATGGAAAAGTCATGAACAACAAAGTCACGTCCATGTGGTATTGTCACATCAGTGCCACATAGGATCCTAGAGGGGATGTGTCAATTTTGGACCTAGACAAACACTTTGACAAGTTCTGGGATCTAAATATGCATTTTGAGAGTTTAGGGACCTATATGACACAACTCTACTAGTTTAAGGACTGCCAATGCACTTACTCTATCAAGATTTTACAACTTTTATTTTTGTCATTTTTCTATATAACATTTTTTAAATAGTTTGAATTTGAATATGAAAATATGACAACTTCAAACAACAATTTCAAATACTAAATGATTTCAACTGTAAAAGTTATCAAAACCAAGTTGTATAACTCATCAAGATCTACAACTTTTATTTTAGTCATTCTTCATCCGACAAAGTGATAATAAATTGTTCACAAATTCACATATCTCTTATCTGGTTTTATAATGAATGAAGGGATACACGGTTTAGCGTGCTGCCAAGTTGCTCAACCGATTAGTCCTTCGAACTCGCCCTTCTTTTATGGGAAGCAAAAAGGGTACCCAAGAATGAAGGGATAACGGTTTAGCGTGCTGCCAAGTTGCTCAGCCGAGCAGCTCCTTCGAACTCGCCCTTCTTTTATGGAAAGCAAAAGGTACCAAGAATGAAGGGATAGACGGTTTAGCGTGCTGCCAAGTTGCTCAGCTGAAGCAGCTCCTTCGAACTCGCCCTTCTTTTATGGGAAGCAAAACAGGTACCCATGCATGAAGGAATACACGTGCAAGAATCACATAAATGGAACTAGGGAAGCCTACATGAGGAGAAGTTTTTCTATTACCAGTTATATGCCCGAATTCGGAGATATCAATATATTCCAGTTTCTTTTGTGCTGGTTCTTTCACGATATATAGGTTGGGTTTTGGGGAGGATTTAGGAGCAGTTTTTTTTTTTTTCAGAGGAGGGATCGTCTTTTTTTCTTTGGGGCGGAGGGAGGAGAATAACTGTATTTTTCAAGTTGTTAGATAACACACTTGGGTTATTAACTAATGAATGGAAAGTTTCATTTACATCTAGTATATCAGAAAATTCCTGTTCTCGTGTTGCAAGCCTAATTAATCTGGTTTCCCTTATTTTGGAGTAACTTGTAATATGAACTAACTTTTCGTTCAAACAGCTAGCTTTAAACTAAACATAATTAGCTATATTTTGAAAATCCCACTACACAATTTATAGAATGCACGACAGGTTAGACTATCATCTCAGCAGAGTTGGTGTATAGCTCGTTTTGAGTCTTGTACTTTTCCTTTTCTGAAGGGAAAAAGTGAAGAGGGCTTTCTGCAGACAACGAAATATAAAACTAGAGTTGAAAGCAACGGAGTTTTTTGTGATAAGAAAAAAAGAGTGAAAGCATGTAAGCAACTAACCTGACACTGACATATGTGTATTAACAATTTTCTGTATATTTACACTCCAATCAGTTACTCCACGCGCACACTAAATTATTTAGAACAGTAAATTAATTACATGCACTATACTACTATGAAGACTGAATACACATACTGTGCAGGGGAAGCAGCATCCAAATTTTACTACTTGTTTTCAATATATAAATAAAGTTATGGATATTTGGACATAATGTTTGATCATTTAATAAACACTTGGAAGTATCAATATTTTGTTGACTTGTTGTTTCATCTTTAAAGTTACTTTAAATATGACTTATAGTTTTTGTTAGAGTTTGTATCCAATATGTATACAAAGTCGGTTATAGATTACGATTTGGAGTTGTCGTACACTCGTACTAGGTGTAGGTGTAGGAACAGAGTAAGAGCTGGACTCGATCCTAAGCTCTCTCTTAAATAGAGGGACGGACTGGTTCTAACTACATGACGACTTAGCATATTTAGGTGAGAGGTAACTGCCAGTAGTGTCTAGCCGATGGTCGTTGTAACTCTGATATGCTGTAATACACTGGATCCGAGAGGAGCGTCCGTAATCATTGCTCCGGAGATGTAGACTATGTCATCATCAATATTTTGGATCTCCTATAAGGTTTCTTCTGTGTTTAGCTACTGATGGCGATTTCGGGGCTGATTTTATAACAACTTTATTAAAATTTGTACTAAATTTTGAATAAGATGAATGTTGAAATGTCATGTATGTCAAAAAAATCAACAATGTTATTCATTTAAAAATAAAGGTGATATATATTCCATTTCTCTCAAAGAACTAGAACTCTACCTTTTCTAAGCTCTATATATATATATATACCACGGAGAAAAGAAAAAGAAAATACAAAAAGATTGAAACATCTCTATGGATATATCTGTTTTTTATAAAACCACTAGGGACAGACATGCGGACACCACATAACTTGAGGAGCACATATATGGTATATCAATCTGCAAGTGACTATCATGAATTAGGTAGTTGGTTATACCAATAACCAAGAACTTTCTTCATGTCCACGTTTGTAATAACTAATTAAGTATTTAGTATATGAAATGTAATGTGGGTCAATTGTACAATCGATGTTATTTGCCATGTGTCACGCATGAACCATGAGAAATGCATTGGTTGAGAACTTGAGATGCAAACTTGAAGATGCAGGTCCATATTTATTATGAATTCAATAAGACTGATATTCTTAAAAACTTTATCACGTATTACATTGTATAAAACGTGAACAGAAACCTATTTAACAGGCAAAGTTGATATTGAATTGGCATTGCAAAAGAAATACCATATAGAACGCAATCCTCGTACTTAAGGAACTGATTCGATAAACGACCTGCATTACTAATTTGCTGATTCGATAAACATTGATAATATATTTTGTTTGTTGATATATGTTTCATTACTTGTTCAATTCAAATTTTGCAGGCCAGAATTAATCTAGTATATATATGCTGGTTGATCATGGTACTTTACATGTCATGTTTATCCTCAGCCATCTTCCTTTTACTATGGCGTTTGCATACTATATATTAGCTATGTGATTCCAACTTGGTGTTGACCTTTCTTAATACATATAATATATGGATATATCCTCTAATCATGGAGCTTAGATATGTATATATATCTAGCACTTGCATAAAAGCAAGACAAACATATGCCATTAGCTTATAAGTCTCCCCCCCCAAAAAAAATATTTACAGGTCAACCTGGGCCATCCACTCAGTTAAAATATAGTGGACACCACTAGAGCTTGGATAAACATACCCTCTCCATTACATTATTGTGTATATCTTTATGTTGTCAAATCCCTGATAGTTTTTTAGTTGACTTTTGTTTTTAATCAAGGGTGTGTTTAGTTCGCGAAAAGAAAATTTTTGCGTGTCACATTTGGACGTTTGACCGGATGTCGGAAGGTGTTTTTGGACACGAATGAAAAAACTAATTTTATAACTCGCCTGGAAACCGCGAGACAAATTTATTAAGCCTAATTAATCCGTCATTAACACATGTGGGCTACTGTAGCACTTATGGCTAATCATGGATTAATTAGGCTCAAAAGATTCGTCTCGCGATTTACATATAAACTGTGTAATTAGTTTTTACTTTCATCTATATTTAATGCTCTATCATATGAATTTTTGGAAACTAAACAAGGTCTAAGGTCATGGTAACATGCAATCCAAGCTGAAGAACATTGACTATGACTGCATATATGCAAAAAGCTCCACCACCGGCTGCGGTGGGCGGTTGTGCCCATTTGAATTCACATTAACGTGCGGAAGGTGAATCACAAGCAGCAGCAACTGCATGTCTGCCAGGGATGGCATTGGCATGATCCATTGATCCTTGGAAATCTGTGCGGCTTATATAGAAGTTGATTCCAATAGAGAGAAAATTTGAGCCCAAAAACTTTCAGTTCGAGAGTTGCTCAGTTCTCCTCTGTTTTTTATCCATTTGCTCTGTTATTGCTGGATTTGATACAGTACTATCTCAAGATGTTCGATATGCTGCCTTTGCCAACAAGTGGTATCAGACCTCCATCCGGCGACGTGGAGCGTGTTGAAGACGAGCTCGGTGGCGCAGATCAGGGTGGTGGCCCAACGAGCATGATGCCACAACAGCGTGTCGTTAGAAGATGCTTTGTCTCATTGCGTTTTTTTTTTAATGAGACAACTATCATTTCAGCCCGTATTCCATAACGAGTCAGCTCGAGCTGGCTCGCAAGCTCAATGAGCCAAGCGCAATCAAAAGAAGCACAACACTCATTAGGCCAACAACCCACTTGACGGCCCAGGCACCCAACCCAATTATCCAATAGGCAAAAAAAAAAAAACAAAACAAAACAAAAACAAAACGCTCTGAAGTTAACTCCAAACTCTAGTCCCATACTCTTCAATCCCATCTTATCTCCAGAAGACCAGCGACAATCAGTTCGCATCGTGGCATTGTCATTGTCAACCCCTGCCATTGTGCCCCCATCGGCTCCTCTGCAGCTTGCACGGCGGCCCTGGCACCTTTGCACTCCACTCATCGGGAGCGATGGTGCACAGCAGAGCATGGCTACGTAAACCGAGCAACGGTGATGATGGAGTCAAAGCATACTAGGAATGACAACACGTGCTCCACGACTCATGTCGTCACGCTTGTTGGGCTCACTTCCCTCTTCCCCCCAATCGTCACCCAATGCGCCGCTATCCCCCGGCGTCATCATACAACGCACTCCTCTTGTTGCTCTCGCTGGCCAGCACACTCCTCTCGTCGTGTCCATTACCGTCTCATTCCATGCCCCTATCCGTGTTCGCCAAAGAGGAGGAAGACAAGGTGGAAGAGATGAAGGAACACTGGCTCGCAAGCTAAAACAAGCTAGATTGAAAAGGGGAACGTGGGCATCACCGCATTGACATCGGATTGGGATGGACTTAGGCTTCGTCGAAGCGGCTGAATCAGTGAGCTAATTTGTTTGACGTAAAACGAGAATGATCATTAGCATATGATTAATTAAGTATTACTAACAATTATATATTTTAAAATAAATTTATTTGATTTTAAAAAGAAGAGTAAAGTACACGGCCGGTTCATAAAGTTAGAGCGAGATGTCACTTAGATCCATGATCTAGGTAAATCGTCATTCAGGTCCGCGATCTTGTTTAAGTAAATCATTTAGGTCCAAAGCGCCTCTGACCGGGTTGACTGGCTTACGTGGCCATCCACGGTGGCAGCATATTTGCATTTTAGCGCCCCCCCCCGGAATCTTGGCTCCCCCTTGTCTCTATCTCATTTCTCTATCTCCACATGCTGCTAGCTGCTGACCACCACGCGTGCCATGCATGGCGGCGGCGGGCAAGCAGCTCACAGCACCTTACCAAGAATCGCCGCCGCCATTGCTGCTTCCGTTGCCGAGCATGCTGCTATTCCAGAACCCTGGGGTCTCATATTGGCCACCGATGACGCCGCCTCCGCCACCTTGGTTCTTGCCGTGGTCGTACTGATGATCGCCGCTGCTGTTTGCGTCGCTAGCCGTGGCGCTCGCCACCAACTTCAGGTCCTCGAACGGGAACAACAACCTGCCCCGCCGCGCTCTCTTGCAACCCAGCGCTGCACGCGCCGAACACCCTGGAGCTGCCGCCTGCACCCGCCGTGCGTGTCCTGGGAGAAACCTAGCGCAGTCTGAGCTTGTTGCTGATGCTACTGTGGCGGTGGCGGCATGCGGAACTCGCCAAGATGGAACCCCACAGCTGCATACTCCGCCGGCATCCCTAGCGGCCCCATCTGACGCAGAGGAACGTAGTAGCCGATGCTCCTCAGCAACTCCATCGCCGAGAACACGTGCCCATGCTGCCCCTGCCACCGGCGCCGTTCGCCGCCTCCAGGTTGCCTCCGGGGTTGCACATGGTGCTGCTCTTCAAGCTCGGGAATGCCGTGAACTCCGGCGACTGCAGGGCATGGCCGTGGTGATGCGGGAACGCCAGGTTGAGGTCCTGCGCGCCCTCATGCATCAGCTTCGGGTTCTTAGCCGCCAGCCCCACGGGGACCGAGCCGGACACCGCCGCGGAGGTGGAGGCCTACGCGGCCGCCGTCTAAAAAGAAATTTCTATATATATATATTATTTTTCACGAAAAACTCAATTTAGCAGTTTGATAAGCGTGTTCCTGATAAATGAGGAAATAGTCTAGCTCAATGGTTCTTTGTAACTCACCTTTATCCCATTCAGAAACAAGCTGCGTTTTTTTCATCGGATGGGTTAGGTCGAACCCATTTCTAAAGTGTTTAGTTTGAGGATATGTGAGATGGGTTGATCTCCAAAGGGGAATATTTCCCTAATATTCGTGTTAGCTTCACACCTCAAAATCTAAGGGTCCAATTCAACCCACCTCCTCTCTCTCCCTCGAAAAAATGGAACCAATCCATTCTTAATGCCAAATAGTAAAACTATCCCATTAAAAAATACGGATGATTTTAACCCATTTCACCTGATCTCTAAACTAAACGCACACAAGTGTTCTCTTTCAAGGATGGATCACGTGAAGCTACGAAGAGATAGAGCTCTAGCCAATGGATGATTTTAACCCATTTCACCTTATCTCTAAATTAAAGCATTGCTAGTTCTCTATTATTTTTGGACGTATTGATGATCGAAATTAGTCTATAACGACCATCAATAGTATGCAGGTGATTACTTGTGCCAATTGAGAGAAAACACTAGTAAGAAAGCACAACTCCAACCAATCAGAGGAGAGTACACGAATTAAAGGGCCCACACAAGGAGGAGAACAGCCTAAACTTGAGGACGCACCAAGCAGTGACCCTGATAGAAAACGGCGCGAACAGGATCGGCCGAACCCTGGCTCGGCTCCCCTCGGCCTCAGCTTCCACGTGGCGACGATTACTGATCTCCTGAAGTAAGTGGCGTAAGTCCCAAGGTAGGAAACCGCCATCTAATGTCGGTTGTGGATAGGTGGAGGTTTGAGAGGAGCTGGAGGGAGAATATTCCCTTAGCATCCCCACTCTCTCAAGTCACTTCCACACCATAAATAGGCCTCCACTCCTCACTCTCAAACGCACACCAAGATAGAAATCAATGCCACATTCCAAAGGTGAAGCTCTCTGCAAGCGCACAGATACCGTTGTAGCTTTCACCCAAGAGTATTCCAGGGTGTCATATCCGCAGGGAACGTGTGTGAACTAGTTTTCTAACGAAATTACCCAAGGACACAAGATAAATGGTAGGTGACGATATGAGAGGAATTCCAATGGCTTACTTATCTTAGTTTAAGTTAAAGTAAAATTCTATCAATTGCTTCGGGCACCGGCTTACCCCTGATCTGCCAAGGAGACTCTGACCTACAACTTTATGATGTACCCGAACGTGGAGGATTACGAAGGATGGACATGGCTATCACCACCAGTCATCTACCTCTACAACCCGTGGGGCACACAAAAAACAATGGTAATCTCTAGCCTAGACACCACATCTATGCTATTAATTACTACCTTAATCTCAGTACAAAGTTAAGATTAATGTACTCTACCGAAGCAGCGCGACGAACCCACAATGATGAGAATATATCTTACTTAAAGAAGAAGAGTGAATACCATAACGAATACTTACTTATACTAGAAAAAATGTCCGTGCGTTGCAACGGGTAAGATGTTTTTGAATCCTTTCTTTGGCCCAACCTGCAGGTGGAGCCGTGGGTCTCCATCTTCTACCTCCACGAGATGGTGCCATGCACATATGATGTTTGAGCTGATTCTCCCCATCAAATCTGGCTGAATCTTTTTCGATCTCCTAAAATTGGTTTAGGGCTTTTGATCTACTCGATCTTCTCTTTCCATTTTTTCCAAAATTGGAGCGAACAAAACTCGGGATCAAAACGGTTGAGGAAGCTTACTGGCCTGCCATCATCGACGACAGTTAAATGGAGATTAAATCCGCCCAAGCCGAATTGTAGGGGAAAATCATGGGAAAATGATGAGGGATGAGTGGAGAATCGATTTTTGTAATCAATTGGAGGAGGAAACGCATGGAGAGGCAGATTGACATGGCGACGGAGCTAGGGTTCGGCCTAGCGAAGGAAAAACACGGATTGGTGACAGCCAACGTGATTAATTTATGTAGGACTAACAATGCACTTCTTCTTGTTGCTGGGTGTAACAATTTTGTTCAGTTTTAATATTTCTAATTAATGTAATTTAAATTAGCTGGACTTATAAATTTTTTACCCATTAGTTGAAAGGGCCAAACTCTAATATATGCAACCAACCAAACAAGATTTTCCCTCATGTGCATTCATCCAACCACTATACCATTGCATCCAAGATCAACTGATCTAACCAGCCAAACAACATCAATTGTACACACTTATCCATGACACGGTAAGTCAGGATGATCCATACGGGCTATGCTAGACTAGTGCAGATAAACAAACACATCTTAGTGGTTCATTCCTTGTGTATACATAAAGGTATATAGTTTAAGGAAACATAGTAGCCAAGGGAACCTATTAAGCTGCTAACTAAGGGAAGAAAAATCTGCTAACTAAGGGAAGAAAATCTTTTATAGTTAAAGACAAAAAAATACTGCTAGCTTACCACCTAACCCTCTAGACTAACTCACAAACTATAGTAAGGATTATACTAACAAATTATTCTTTTGTGGAAAATAATATATATATTTTTATGTAGCTAGCTAGCTAGAAGTTCTCCTCGAATATTTTGTCAATGCAATCTGAAGACGCATATGGTCATGATCTTCAATCACTTTTAAGACCTACTTTTAATATCTTGTATTGAAGATGTCACTTCTCGCGTTGTAGATTAGCATCTAACTGAAGACATAGATTCTCAATATTGAATAAGGTATAGGATATTTCCAACTAGAATCAAGTATCTGAGATCACCTTCAGGTATGTGCCACTTAGCATGGTAATCTCCACCACAAACACATTAGTTATATCAATATTAACATATATACCTAAAAGAGTGAATTAATTTTAAGACCAAGGACAATCAAATGTAGAATCACTGCATATGATTGTCCTTGGTCTTAAAATTAATTCACTCTTTTAGGTATATATGTTAATATTGATATAACTAATGTGTTTGTGGTGGAGATTACCATGCTAAGTGGCACATACCTGAAGGTGATCTCAGATACTTGATTCTAGTTGGAAATATCCTATACCTTATTCAATATTGAGAATCTATGTCTTCAGTTAGATGCTAATCTACAACGCGAGAAGTGACATCTTCAATACAAGATATTAAAAGTAGGTCTTAAAAGTGATTGAAGATCATGACCATATGCGTCTTCAGATTGCATTGACAAAATATTCGAGGAGAACTTCTAGCTAGCTAGCTACATAAAAAAATATATATTATTTTCCACAAAAGAATAATTTGTTAGTATAATCCTTACTATAGTTTGTGAGTTAGTCTAGAGGGTTAGGTGGTAAGCTAGCAGTATTTTTTTGTCTTTAACTATAAAAGATTTTCTTCCCTTAGTTAGCAGATTTTTCTTCCCTTAGTTAGCAGCTTAATAGGTTCCCTTGGCTACTATGTTTCCTTAAACTATATACCTTTATGTATACACAAGGAATGAACCACTAAGATGTGTTTGTTTATCTGTACTAGTCTAGCATAGCCCGTATGGATCATCCTGGCTTACCGTGTCATGGATAAGTGTGTACAATTGATGTTGTTTGGCTGGTTAGATCAGTTGATCTTGGATGCAATGGTATAGTGGTTGGATGAATGCACATGAGGGAAAATCTTGTTTGGTTGGTTGCATATATTAGAGTTTGGCCCTTTCAACTAATGGGTAAAAAATTTATAAGTCCAGCTAATTTAAATTACATTAATTAGAAATATTAAAACTGAACAAAATTGTTACACCCAGCAACAAGAAGAAGTGCATTGTTAGTCCTACATAAATTAATCACGTTGGCTGTCACCAATCCGTGTTTTTCCTTCGCTAGGCCGAACCCTAGCTCCGTCGCCATGTCAATCTGCCTCTCCATGCGTTTCCTCCTCCAATTGATTACAAAAATCGATTCTCCACTCATCCCTCATCATTTTTCCCATGATTTTCCCCTACAATTCGGCTTGGGCGGATTTAATCTCCATTTAACTGTCGTCGATGATGGCTGGCCAGTAAGCTTCCTCAACCGTTTTGATCCTGAGTTTTGTTCGCTCCAATTTTGGAAAAAATGGAAAGAGAAGATCGAGTAGATCAAAAGCCCTAAACCAATTTTAGGAGATCGAAAAAGATTCAGCCAGATTTGATGGGGAGAATCAGCTCAAACATCATATGTGCATGGCACCATCTCGTGGAGGTAGAAGATGGAGACCCACGGCTCCACCTGCAGGTTGGGCCAAAGAAAGGATTCAAAAACATCTTACCCGTTGCAACGCACGGACATTTTTTCTAGTATAAGTAAGTATTCGTTATGGTATTCACTCTTCTTCATATTATTATTCAGCTGCCGACTTTAATTAGTTCATATTTATCTTGTAATAATTATGTAGCTAGCTTACTGGAAATATGCAATGGTGTTGGTTTAATGTTCATTTATATGATTGCTCTGTGTCATTTGCAAAGATGTAGAGTAGTATTTAGTAATGTAAGTGCTGTGCTTTTATTATTAAATACCATTAAATGGTGTTATATGCCACGGGTCTATAGAGGTAGGCCACTGATGGGAGACTAGGACTTTCCCAAAAAGGAAAAACAATGCAGTGCCGTTTCAGGAAAAGAACGGAAACGGTCCAGCGAACTGACATGGATACGGTTCGTCATGCAAAACAAAATCGCGGACTGAGAGGGGAGTGAATTGGGCACAATTCATGACCAAAGCAAAGGAAGAAAACTATTAGCTTGACACTTTTAACTTAGCAACATTGCCTCTGGTGATCTGATATTTAATCTCCGGTGACCTAAGTCCTGTTAGTGATTTTCGGAGCAAAGAGAATTCGAAAAAAAAATTTATCCCTGACAATTCCAATTATTAAATGTATTATTAGCTGGGGTTTTCTCCTGGTTAACCAAAGCAAATTCTTGAGACCATTTATTAGTGATTTGGAACCTAACGAAAGGGAAAACTCCGGGCGTGACAATAGTTTAGCAATATGTCCTCTTTAGATTAATATTGTGGCCAAGGAAAATATAGAGGTGTTTTAACAAATGTTAGTGTTTCTTGAATATCTACGCTTGCTATCTACATATTACTTCCACTAAGGCAACTATGGATGATTTTTGTTTTGGAATTATATGTGATGACCATTTCGTGCAAGTGAAATAGAGTTAAACTTCGTGTTTTGCAGAGCACATGAACTTCTACTGGACACATGGAAGGAGCTAGTTGTATACACCTCATTGGTGATCATGTAAATGCTATTTTCAATTGATGGCCATGACGGGTATATTTGAAGTATTGTTGGTGAAGACATCGAGTCCTTTTTATACGATTACTGTAGCTAATGTGGGAAACGTGCATTGCACGTACACAAATTACTAGTATTTGTTAAGCTGGCAATATGCATGTATATGATAAGGCAAACTAATACTGGTTGGTAGGTTTCATCGCATGCTCACTTTGCAAAAGTCCATAACTTTACGGGCCCCTTTATTCAAAGGATTGGCAAAAGGTTTCATAGGATTCAAATTCCTATGAAATGTTTCTTACAAGTCTCTTTAATTCATAGGAAAAAAAGAAGGAAACTATAAATGTATTCATATGCTTCACTTTCATAGAAAAATAGCAAGAAGTATGACCTATTTGTAAATTTCTTTTCTTTTTGTATGGAACTATATATCAAAGAGGCCATGTCCTATTTTTTGGTTATTTATAGTCCCATAGGATTAACGGAATTGCTATTCGTCTTGCGACAGATTTGTGGCTCCTGCTGATCTTTCGTTTTTTGCGAAACCGCTTCACAATATGTGCATTGCATATATGTTATGGTGATATACTGATATATAGCTCCCGCCTTCTCGTTCAAGCAACCATTCAGAAATTTCGGATAGCTTTAGTATATGTCTTTTATATGTCAGATGCCAGCTTTTTGCAAAGCAAAAATGCCTCACACGCCAAATGAGATTTCGTCATCGGATGAATCTGGGGTTGACTACTGCAATTCTAATTCCGACCGTGAACCGTGCAACTACACTGTAAGTGGTCTGTAACTACCCTTTAAATGATACTCCCTCCATTCCATAATATAAGGCACAACCACTTTTTTTAGATGTTCCATAATATAAGGTATACATGCATGCATGCCATTAACTATGACATAGTCTCCATTAAATTACTACTTTTTTAAATCCTTCACTTTCACATTCTCTAACTCTATTGGATGCATGTATTATATTTATTAGGATGATTCAAACTACAATATGATAATAATTATTTCTTAGTTTTGGGTTAAGGGTGGTTGTGCCTTATATTTTGGAATGGAGGGAGTATGTAACTACGTAGAAAAGTAAGTGGTACGTAACTATTATGTAATTGGTATGTAACTGCCATATAAGTGCTCCGCAAACTATAAGTGCTCCGCAACTATCCTATGGCTGTGTTCGTTTGTGCCGGTTAGGGGTCTATCCCTCTGGCACGGAAAACATAATAGCTTATTGTCGCATAATTAATTATGTATTAGCTAAAACTAACTTTAAAAATGGATTATGATTTTTTAAGCAATTTTCCTATAGATTTCACACCGTTTAGTAGTTTAAAAAGTGTGCGCGAAAAACGAGGGAGTGAGGTTGGACAGCCTATAACTAGTATTAACTACATTGTAAGTTATATGTAACTATTATATAATTGGTCTGTAATTATTATATAATTGGTCTGTAACTATAGTGTAAGAGCAATGTAACTAGTTTATAACTTGAACTGTAACTACGGTGACCTGTGCATGGTTCTGTTTTTTTCTTTTTTTTTTGGTCGAGCAAGTTGCTATCTGTGTGTTATATGGGAGGATAAGTTGCTGTCCAAGTAAGTTGCGTCTTCTTCGCGAAAAAAAAAGAAATAAATGAAAGTAAATTATGCCTCACATTAAAATATTTTATACTAATATCGAAATTTTTATAACAAAACATGACTCCATGGCCCAATGGATAAGGCGCTGGTCTACGGAACCAGAGATTCTGGGTTCGATCCCCAGTGGAGTCGTCACATTTTTTTTATTTTTTCCTAACAAAGTAGAATTCGGCTTTGTGCCAAGTTGGCCATGTATGTTTTGATATTGCTATACACAGGATTTTTTTTTCTTCAAGGTGGTATTTGTGTATTCAGAAATTCTTGTCGTTGTTCAGCAACTTGACAAAAAGTTTGTACGGTCTAATCTATTTTATTTTCTTTTTAGAGGAGAATAATCAATCAAAAATACGCGAATATTAAGGAAGAACCTAATATCAAATAATTAAGAAGGGTGAGGCCTCGAATCTAGGTCATCTAGCTCACCACCTTATGAAGCTAGCCAGAAGATACGTGGGCGTTTCTCGAATAATCAATCAATTATCTCCCATCCCAACCAAGACCTGAATAACCACTTTTAAGATTAAACAAAACACTCCCCGCAAAGAAAAAAAAAAAACACGTCAAACACACTACAACGCTACAATGGCAAATTAACTTGCAAATTACATAGAAATGCTAATGTGGGAAACGTGCATTGCACGTACACAAATTACTAGTATTTGTTAAGCTGGCAATATGCATGTATATGATAAGGCAAACTAATACTGGTTGGTAGGTTTCATCGCATGCTCACTTTGCAAAAGTCCGTAACTTTACGGGCCCCCTTTATTCAAAGGATTGGCAAAAGGTTTCATAGGATTCAAATTCCTATGAAATGTTTCTTACAAGTCTCTTTAATTCATAGGAAAAAAAGAAGGAAACTATAAATGTATTCATATGCTTCACTTTCATAGAAAAATAGCAAGAAGTATGACCTATTTGTAAATTTCTTTTCTTTTTGTATGGAACTATATATCAAAGAGGCCATGTCCTATTTTTTGGTTATTTATAGTCCCATAGGATTAACGGAATTGCTATTCGTCTTGCGACAGATTTGTGGCTCCTGCTGATCTTTCGTTTTTTGCGAAACCGCTTCACAATATGTGCATTGCATATATGTTATGGTGATATACTGATATATAGCTCCCGCCTTCTCGTTCAAGCAACCATTCAGAAATTTCGGATAGCTTTAGTATATGTCTTTTATATGTCAGATGCCAGCTTTTTGCAAAGCAAAAATGCCTCACGCCAAATGAGATTTCGTCATCGGATGAATCTGGGGTTGACTACTGCAATTCTAAATTCCGACCGTGAACCGTGCAACTACACTGTAAGTGGTCTGTAACTACCCTTTAAATGATACTCCCTCCATTCCATAATATAAGGCACAACCAATTTTTTAGATGTTCCATAATATAAGACATACATGCATACATACCATTAATTATGACATATTCTCCATTAAATTACTACTTTTTTAAATCCTTCACTCTCACATTCTCTAACTCTATTGGATACATGTATTATATTTATTAGGATGATTCAAACTACAATATGATAATAATTATTTCTTGCTTTTGGGTTAAGGGTGGTTGTGCTTATATTTTGGAATGAAGGGAGTATGTAACTACGTAGAAAAGTGGTATGTAACTATTATGTAATTGGTATGTAACTACACTATAAGTGCTCCGCAAACTATAAGTGCTCCGCAACTATCCTATGGCTGCGTTTGTTTGTGCCGGTTAGGGGTCTATCCCTCTGGCACGGAAAACAGAATAGCTTATTGTCGCATAATTAATTATGTATTAGCTAAAACTAACTTTAAAAATGGATTATGATGTTTTAAGCAATTTTCCTATAGATTTTTTTTAAAAAAACACACACCGTTTAGTAGTTTAAAAAGTGTGCGCGAAAAACGAGGG
This sequence comes from Oryza longistaminata, assembly GCA_009805545.1. Classification (NCBI taxonomy): domain Eukaryota; kingdom Viridiplantae; phylum Streptophyta; class Magnoliopsida; order Poales; family Poaceae; genus Oryza; species Oryza longistaminata. Next base: position 10,909,681 of record CM020187.1, on the reverse strand, counting down.
AGTGAGGTTGGACAGCCTATAACTAGTACTCCCTCCGTATTTTAATGTATGACGCCGTTGACTTTTTAACCAACGTTTGACCATTTGTTTTATTCAATTTTTTATGCAAATACAAAAATACTTATGTCATACTTAAAGAACATTTGATGATAAATCAAGTCACAATAAAATAAATAATAATTACATAATTTTTTTTGAATAAGACGAAAGGTCAAACGTTTGTTAAAAAGTCAACGGCGTCATACATTAAAATACGGAGGGACTATTAACTACATTGAAAGTTATCTGTAACTATTATATAATTGGTTGTAACTATAGTGTAAGAGCAATGTAACTAGTTTATAACTTGAACTGTAACTACGGTGACCTGTGCATGGTTCTGTTTTTTTCTTTTTTTTTTATGGTCGAGCAAGTTGCTATCTGTGTGTTATATGGGAGGATAAGTTGCTGTCCAAGTAAGTTGCGTCTTCTTCGCGAAAAAAAAAAGAAATAAATGAAAGTAAATTATGCCTCACATAAAAATATTTTATACTGATATGGAAATTTTTAGAACAAAACATGACTCCATGGCCCAATGGATAAGGCGCTGGTCTACGGAACCAGAGATTCTGGGTTCGATCCCCAGTGGAGTCGTCTCATTTTTTTTTATTTTTTCCTAACAAAGTAGAATTCGGCTTTGTGCCAAGTAGGCCATGTATGTTTTGATATTGCTATACACAGGATATTTTTTTCTTCAAGGTGGTATTTGTGTATTCAGAAATTCTTGTCGTTGTTCAGCAACTTGACAAAAAGTTTGTACGGTCTAATCTATTTTACTTTCTTTTTAGAGGAGAATAATCAATAAAAAATACGCCAAATAATTAAGAAGGGTGAGGCCGGCCTCGAACCCAGATCATCTAGCTCATCACCTTATGAAGCTAGCCAGAAGATACGTGGGCATTTCTCGAATAATCAATCAATTATCTCCCATCCCAACCAAGACCTGAATAACCTCTTTTAAGATCAAACAAAACACTCCCCGCAAAAAAAAAAAAAACACGTCAAACACACTACAACGCTACAATGGCAAATTAACTTGCAAATTACATAGAAATGCTACACCCAGCCCCATTCAAAGCTAGGCATACTCTTGAATAATTAATACAAACCGAGGAACTGAAATTCATCGATCAGTCGAAATCATCCCCCTCTTCTCCATATGGAGTTATGGACAATACAATACCCATTCAAGGGAGTCCAAATGTTCTTATAATCCGCAACGTAATCTTTAGTGCTATGGTATAAAAGCGCATAATTAACCATGGCAAATGCCAAACTCATCGTTATCAAGTAAGATGGGGCATCACACGCGCACGCCACGCTCGTCCTGGATGCCGGCATCGACCTCCGTGAAGAAGATCTCAGCGACTAGCGTGGTCGGGGAGAGGACACGGAAGTTGTAGTGGTGGTAGGTTGATCCAAACTCGTCGGTGCTTATCCTTATATATATCTCTGTCGAATCCGGAGTCTAAGTTTTTTTTTTTAATAATGGAATTTAACATCCCGGCCTTTACTCAAAAAGAGCTATAGCCAATTATTACATTGTAGCAATCCAGAAGAGAGCGTAGTTCAGCTAAATAGGACACACCAAACAAATACAGAGGAAACCAAGCCAAAATAAAGAGAACACATTTATTGAAGTCTATTTGTGAACCTCCATCCATAATTGGTAAATAGTTGCATAACCATCGACTCCAACTTGCGGCATGCAATCTTTAGGAACTCCCCATCATCCTCACACCTTTGTAGTTGTGCCCAAAACCAGAGCCATACATGGTTAATTAGCTTTGCATAATCCGAAGTCTAAGTTACCATGGGCACTTCTAAATTGCTAGAAAATTAGAGTCATATGAAAACAAAAGGAATAAAAATCTTTGAGAGCATGCATTTCTGGAAGATTCCATGTTGCATGTTCCAAATACTGTTTTCCCTTTTGCACTACTTCATTTGCAACACTTTAACAATAACAACAAATTCCCATCAAGTTCCCAACTAAAGTCAACAAAAGAATATCAAAACGAAAAATAAATAAATAGCCCTTCTGTTTCCTTTTGAATTGCTTGAGAATATGTCTAGAAATTTACTGATAACTTGGAATGATCACATCTAATAAATCACATACATATAGCGAGAACTTTTATCTACTTCTCCATGTTTGAGAGAATGCAAGAAACAAAATGAGTCCAATACTAAATATATTTGAAAAGAAATTAGATTCTCTAACTTCTATACACCACTAATAAATCTATAGAAAATTATACTAGTTCTTTCATATGAAAAATTTAGAATATGTTTCATATCAAAATATTATGAATTCTTATTCTTAGGGATAACAAGAAAATCTCGATATGTCATAGGTTAAATAGAAAAATAAATGGCCTTCACCAATTATTTTATATTATGCAAAATTGGTGTATTCTAAAGGAGAATATGAATTGTGGAAGAATGCCAGTAGATCCAATAGGAATACGTAAGGTGCCACCAATCGATCCAGTCCTGAGGTTAGACTCATGAGAGCTAGCCAAGGGAATTTTGTGGTTTTTCAGTTAAAGAAATATATTATTACATGTTAAGTTAGAAATTAAAAACCCATCAAGTGGTCCTTCTACGTACGTATAGGTAGAAATTCAATGGGATATAAACTAACTCCATGAAAAAAGTTCTTAACTTTTGTGTATTGTAAACATGACATAAACAATATACATTGACTAATTAAAAAAGCACTTAACAAACACCTTATAAAATAAGAAATATAATAAGAAAGTACAGAAGGTATGATATTTATAGTTTGAAAGAAAAAAATAAATAAAACTTTTTCACAACAAAAAATGACACATAAATATGAGCTATTTGCTGAAATTAAGCAAAACATATATTATTTTAGATTTTTTATAAGGAGGACAATAATCTATGGTAAAATCTAAACCTAGAGCGCTCTCGGTTTAGTATTAAAGAGCGACGCACCCATGAGAGAAGGTTCACTTGCAACTAGTACACCTACGTGAGAGACCTACATGAGAGATGGTCTAGTTGTTTACTACTGCACAAAGTGTATCTCTTTTTTTTCTTATGGATTTTTCTCTTAAAATATTTATTCGATCTATAATCTGATTACACAATTGTGTTCGTTGTAATTAAATCTTTGTAACAAGATCTTACATGATTATATTATAATAAAAAAATATTTATGTTGTAAATTACTTTTATCATATATGTAAGTTACTTTTATCATACATATAAATTACTTTTAGATTTGATTAAGTCACTTTTTAGACATTCAGTGAACGATATACTTTACTTTATCGTTAGTTCTATAATACGTTGATTAGATTTAATTTCTAGATAAACTTAGATTTTTACCTCCATAATAGATTTACTTTTGATGTCTATACCTAAAAGAGTGAATTAATTTTAAGACCAAGGACAATCATATGCAGTGATTCTACATATACTGAGTGGATAATATAAATGGATAAAATGTTGTTTTTTGATTGTTTCGAAGAGGTGCATCTTCAATGTCATCAGAAAACTCGAGCATCCACAGTGACAAAAGGATGTAATGCTGCCTGGCTTATTATCCTCAACTATTGTCATCGACGAACTCGATGTTGATGATGCAAGACTCGTGAGCATATCTCTATTTTATAGCCCAAAGATTTTTAAAATCAATAAAAAGCATAAAGTATGATAGGTTGATATATTAGAAACTAAATTGCATGTAAGTTCTAATACTTTACGAATACACAAAACAACATAATCTTACATGTGGATTGATTCATCTAATATAAATGTTTTGTGTGAAAAAAGAGTTAATTCAAAACCAACAATAGCCTAAATAGTAAATACATAATGCACATACCCTCGACTTTTTATAGTTGTATACACATGACCTCCACTAGGTCGGTCCCCACTTATTCTTAAGATGAAAGACATCAAGTGAAAAATGTTTTGTTGGTACATGCCGCAGCAAATACTTGAAGGTTGCAAAAATGTCAGAATATTAGAAGGGGAGGATTTCATACCCATGCAAGACTTTAAATTACGAGAAAGTAAATTGCACAAAAGAACTTCAATTCATCTCAATTACAAAAGAGTGGAACATAAACACTCAAAGATGCACCTTAACTTAATTAGTTTGAATTTAAACTCTCACACAATGAGGCCCAAATGGCTCTCACACAAGGGACACCTCAAACCCAAGGTTTGGTGCACTATTTATAGGCTAAGTTGATTGAACACCCCCTCTGGAAATCTCTAAACAACCCTTGGAACATAGCCACATCAATAGCCACACTGATGCCTGAGCACCGCCACACGCCGTCACAGAAGATCCTAGGCGCTATCCTTCGTCCACGTTGTGCTGCCCAACCGGGAACAGCCACGCGTCCCGCGCCGTCTCCTAGCCTCAGAACTTATCTGCATCCTCCTACTTTGCACCAATAGCCAATTGACATGTTGTTGCCTCGATCCCTTGCGTCGTATGGCTCCAGCATGAGTGCGTCCACAGGCGAGGCGAGACGCCTCTCCCGCACCCCCACTTTGTCGTGCGCCCATCAATCTGAGGCGCTGTTGACGGTCGTTATAGACAAATTTTGACTGTCAATATACCCAGAATAAAAGAGAATTAGGAATGCTTGCATGCATATTTGTTTAAGAATAATCTATTTCCGACAATTTCCGATCGCCACAACCATCATTGGCAGCCTATTTAAGGACCTCACTCTCTCCATTCCAAAGTGCACCAAGAAGGATCAAATCCAAGAAGCTCTCTAGTTTATTTACATTGTTCTAGTGCTAGTGGAGTAGCATAGAATAGTTTCTTTAGTTCTTCAAGTCTTCAGGAGATTTTGGGTATGTCTCTAGTAGCTTTTCCTTCTTTTGTAAGACACTCATTAATGAAATATTCTTCTTTATATAGTTTCGGTCTTATACTTCACTCATATTATTATTCAGCTGCCGACTTTAATTAGTTCATATTTATCTTGTAATAATTATGTAGCTAGCTTACTGGAAATATGCAATGGTGTTGGTTTAATGTTCATTTATATGATTGCTCTGTGTCATTTGCAAAGATGTAGAGTAGTATTTAGTAATGTAAGTGCTGTGCTTTTATTATTAAATACCATTAAATGGTGTTATATGCCACGGGTCTATAGAGGTAGGCCACTGATGGGAGACTAGGACTTTCCCAAAAAGAAAAAAACAATGCAGTGCCGTTTCAGGAAAAGAACGAAAACAGTCCCGCGAACTGACATGGATACGGTTCGTCATGCAAAACAAAATCGCGGACTGAGAGGGGAGTGAATTGGGCACAATTCATGACCAAAGCAAAGGAAGAAAACTATTAGCTTGACACTTTTAACTTAGCAACATTGCCTCTGGTGATCTGATATTTAATCTCCGGTGACCTAAGTCCTGTTAGTGATTTTCGGAGCAAAGAGAATTCGAAAAAAAAATTTATCCCTGACAATTCCAATTATTAAATGTATTATTAGCTGGGGTCTTCTCCTGGTTAACCAAAGCAAATTCTTGAGGCCATTTATTAGTGATTTGGAACCTAAGGAAAGGGAAAACTCCGGACGTGACAATAGTTTAGCAATATGTCCTCTTTAGATTAATATTGTGGCCAAGGAAAATATAGAGGTGTTTTAACAAATGTTAGTGTTTCTTGAATATCTACGCTTGCTATCTACATATTACTTCCACTAAGGCAACTATGGATGATTTTTGTTTTGGAATTATATGTGATGACCATTTCGTGCAAGTGAAATAGAGTTAAACTTCGTGTTTTGCAGAGCACATGAACTTCTACTGGACAC
>CM020187.1:10892774-10903716 GCA_009805545.1 Oryza longistaminata | reverse complement strand
GAGTCCTTTTTATACGATTACTGTAGCTAATGTGGGAAACGTGCATTGCACGTACACAAATTACTAGTATTTGTTAAGCTGGCAATATGCATGTATATGATAAGGCAAACTAATACTGGTTGGTAGGTTTCATCGCATGCTCACTTTGCAAAAGTCCGTAACTTTACGGGCCCCCTTTATTCAAAGGATTGGCAAAAGGTTTCATAGGATTCAAATTCCTATGAAATGTTTCTTACAAGTCTCTTTAATTCATAGGAAAAAAAGAAGGAAACTATAAATGTATTCATATGCTTCACTTTCATAGAAAAATAGCAAGAAGTATGACCTATTTGTAAATTTCTTTTCTTTTTGTATGGAACTATCAAAAAGGCCATGTCCTATTTTTTGGTTATTTATAGTCCCATAGGATTAACGGAATTGCTATTCGTCTTGCGACAGATTTGTGGCTCCTGCTGATCTTTCGTTTTTTGCGAAACCGCTTCACAATATGTGCATTGCATATATGTTATGGTGATATACTGATATATAGCTCCCGCCTTCTCGTTCAAGCAACCATTCAGAAATTTCGGATAGCTTTAGTATATGTCTTTTATATGTCAGATGCCAGCTTTTTGCAAAGCAAAAATGCCTCACGCCAAATGAGATTTCGTCATCGGATGAATCTGGGGTTGACTACTGCAATTCTAAATTCCGACCGTGTATTTATTCGATCTATAATCTGATTACACAATTGTGTTCGTTGTAATTAAATCTTTGTAACAAGATCTTACATGATTATATTATAATAAAAAAATATTTATGTTGTAAATTACTTTTATCATATATGTAAGTTACTTTTATCATACATATAAATTACTTTTAGATTTGATTAAGTCACTTTTTAGACATTCAGTGAACGATATACTTTACTTTATCGTTAGTTCTATAATACGTTGATTAGATTTAATTTCTAGATAAACTTAGATTTTTACCTCCATAATAGATTTACTTTTGATGTCGTGACAAGTTACTTTTTTTTCTTTTAAGTTACTTCTATAATATATGTAAATTACTTTTACCATTTATTGAATTTACTTTTATATGTCTAAAAAGTAATTTAATGAAATCTAAAAGTAATTTAGATATATTATAAAAGTAAATTGTATTTTTCATAAAAAAATATAATCATGTGAGATCTTGTTGTAAAGATTTAATTGTTACGAACACAACGGTATAATCGGATCATAAATTGGATGAGTGATTTAAGATAAAATTATATAAGAAGAAAGAAAAAACATGCACTATTGGGTGTACTAGTAGCAACAAGAGAGGTTGCTGGTTAAGACAAACATCTCGTCGTAGTCATGTCCATAATCTATTTATCTATTATATACTAAAAGTTCATTAAGCTTCCTTAAAACGCTCTCAAGCTGCCACGTGGCTTCCTAAAAAATACTCTTAAGTTGCCATGTGGCGCCAATAAAATCTATCCTTGATTTCTTTTTACTTAATTCGGTGGGTCCAATATTATAAACTATTAGATTTGATTAAATCTAAAACAAACCAGAAATACAACGTCAAAGTTTGTCTTTGGTCAATCGTATACGTCCATAGCAGCGCAACGGTTGGATTACGTTGTTCACAAATCACCTAGAGTTCCTCTATCTCTCTAATAGTAAATCTATTTCCTTGTCACCATAGCTGACATGGTTGGTTGGTTGCATTGTTGGGGAAATCTCATCTCTACTCATATTTTTCACGAGACTCAAACACCAGCAATAGCCCATACAAAGAGTAACTGAGCATGGTGAAACAAAGAATATATTTTGACTCATGGAGCAATTAGGCTTAAAAGATTCGTCTCGCAAATTAGTCGCAATCTATGCAATTAGTTATTTTTAGCTAATATTTAATATTTTATGTAGGTGTTCAAATGACAAGGTGAAAAATTTTAGGGTGGGATTTAAATAGGGTCAGAATAGAGATCGTCGGGCCAGCAAAGCTGCCGGCCGAAGTATATTACACTGGTGGAGAAACCATCTTTGGTCGGTCGACCAAATCCCACAATAGTCCCGGTTCCATTAAAAACCGGGACTAAAAACGATTTTTAGTCCCGGTTAAAAAAATTTTGATCACACCAACCGGGGCTAAAGATGATTTTTAGTCCCGGTTCATCCCCTGTCAAATGTATGTCAGGGGGTCGAGAATCTTTAGTCCCGGTTTATACTACCAACCGGGACTAAAGATTACCACTTTAAAGATCGATCTTTAGTCCCGGTTGGAGTTATCAACCGGGAGTAAATATTTCTCTCCCACATCTGATCGGTTAAATCCCAGACAGATATTTAGATAAGATTGGAACATCCCCTCTCTTCCTCTTCTCAGATCCAATACTCTTCCTCCTCCCCTCCCCTCTCTTCTCCTCCTCCCCTTCCTCTTCTCCTCCTCCCCTCTCCTCCCTCCCATCAGCCGGTCCTTCCTCCTCCCCTCAACTCCCTCTTCCATCAGCCGGCCGGCGGCGGGCAGCGTGGCGGCGGGCGGCGGCGCGGGCGGCGCGGCGTGCGGAGGCGGGCGCGTGAGCGCGGCGACGGACAGGCGGGCGCTGCGGGCGGGCGGGCGGCGCTCGTTTGCTTCTTTTTTTTTTTGTAATTTGTGTTTCACTGGATGTATAATTTTTTAGATTTTGTGATTCATTGCATCGCATGGATCTGAGATGTATAATTTGTATAATCTGTGATGTATTTAATCTGTGTGTAGTTTTTTAGGATTGTGAATGTATTTGATCTGTGTGTAGGATTTTGATGTACTTGATCTGTGTGTATAAGTAACTTAATATTTGGGATGTTGATTGGGATGTGCATCCCATTTGATTCGGGAGAAAATACAGGGATTAACACTAACCATTAGCAAATCAACAATAAAATAAAAAAAAGATCTCGAGGAACTGTCATCTTTAGTCCCGGTTGGTGTTTTCCACATCCTAATTTTCTTGTCTCCTTCCCTTAGGAAACACACACAAGAAAAAGGATAAAATGGTAGATACCAATAAAGAAAACCGGACTACAAAGGGTTCTAAACGCGAGTAAAAAGATTTTTCCACCAGTGTTAAGTAAGAGCAAAGAATGTACATTATGGTTACAAATAGGGCCACATCCCTTTAAGTAGGCGGAAAAGCCGTCGCTCAAAGGAGATGGGGAGCAAAACACACAGAGACCTCTCCCAACAGAGCTACAACAAGCCGTCTCACGGAGGAGAGATCAACCCGCGCCAGCCCACTTCCCATTCATCCTTGTAGTCGTAAACAAACAGGACGTGATGAGAGGCTCGGCCATCGAACACGCGAGCGTTCCGTTCCTTCCAAATCAGCAAGTAACCAAAATCACGCCTACATCAAAGGTTTTCCTCTCCTTCTTGGTGACCACCTTGCACGTAGCACACCACCAAGTGGGCAAATCATCATCCGGCACTGCATGAGAAGGCCAATCCTCCCCTAACCAGCCCCCAAACTTCACGGGAGAAGGCGCATTCAAGGAAGATGTGGTGCAAGACTTTATATCTTTGGAGCGAAGATGACAGATTGGGCAAGATGCCATCCACGACATTGCAAATTATCAGCCGTAAGGCAGGCATTCTTCAGTCGCGCAGAACATAAAGAATTTGCAGCGTTCCGGCGCGCGTGACTTCCAAATAACTTCTCCAGTGTATATTCTTGATTGAAGTTATTAAATACATTGACTACATAATGGTATGATTTAAAATCTAGTGCGTACAAATTTCTCAAGCAAACCTTATTGTATTACATATTATCAATAGATAAATCCTACTGATAACACTGGCAGCTTTTCAAGATTCCAAGAATACATTTACTAATATGGCCATCAGTGGTCAGCACAGCAGCAATGTAAGCTTTCATCCCCGAACAAGAACTTGTCGCTGCTTGGGTGTACAAGGTAAATCTCATAACTCATACATCGCACACAACACCCTGTTAAAAATAAATATAAAGGATCAGTTCATCTCCTTCAGAGAATATCACTACAAGAAGGAATGAAAAATCATTACAAGATTTGTTGGAAAACTATTATTGGAAATATTTGGACAGAATAGATAGTAGTGCCGTAGTGTAGACTTGGTATCAGAAATAATTTGCAAACAATCGGCAGTCAAATAGACTATGCTAGTAGCACATATTCACTCACTAGTTTTCCTAAAACAGAACAGTTGCTTGTAATATATAAAATCAGGTAAAACTGTGGTCTTCTGGAGAGTGCTACACAAGTAAATAAAAAAAAATGCAGCAATGAATTAAAAATAATAAGCAATCCCATACACCGTTAAGTTGTGGAGTCCTCTTATGTTTTTGCTCGATTATTGTGTATCCAAAAGGATAGGCAAAGTGATTTAACCAAATGCTAATTTTACAGTAATAATCGCCCAGACTTGTTGAAATTAGAATTATGTCAAAATAATTGGTCCACCCCACTGACATCATGTGAAGTGAAATTGTGTCCCATGTCAAATGAGATAAGAAAATGGTCATTACTTTATAAATGTCTAAGCGAAATGCCACAAAAGTAAACAGAATAAATCATTGCCATACCTATTTCGCCTGTTTCGATTGAACACCACGAGAGAACTTGGTCCTCACATTTAACATCGTCGCTCGTCTCGGCGAAGAAGAACCCAAATCCGCTGCTTGGGGAGTACGCGGTGAAGTTGTAGTGGCAATAGGATCGTTCCATCTCAACGATCGTGCTCTTTGCAGAGATCTCCCAGAGCTCGTAGTCTCTGCCCGGATGCTTCCTGTTGATGATGTCCAAGGCCATCTGCACATTCTTGGTGTGCCTCTTCTCAGCCTGAACTTGCCAGCCAAACATGTCATCATCATCCATGGCCTCCTCCTGCGGCTGCTCTCTACGCGGTGGCGCCTTTCCGGCATCATACTTCTCCAGCCAGAGTGTTCGCACTTGCTCTATGCGCTGCTGGCGTTGCAGCGCCTCGCTCTTGCGCTGCTTCGCCTCTCGGTGGCGGCGACGAGCCTCGTCCTTGGCGTGCTCGCCCCACAGGGGCTTGCTGTACCCCCAGTCAGAAGGGATCTCGCCTTCCGGGAAGGTGAGCTCGTAGGCGAAGCGCCAGCCGTGCGCGTTGGTGTCGTAGCCTTTGTTCCCTTCCTTCTCCCACTTGGCTTGGTGCTCGAGGAAGAACTTGCTCTTGCCTTGGCACTCCTTGACTGCGCCTCTTGTGCTTGCACGGCCATGGATCCTGGCAATCACCACCAAGAACACAACTTGTTAGCACTAGTTGAACCAAAAAAAAACTTTTTTTTTGTGAGGTATAATTAGCATTGTTACGCATTAATCCGAGCTCTTAGATTTGACTAGGCCTTGCGCATGGGGAATTGAGACAGCGTGTGTACACTACCTGCAATCTTGTCATGAACTAATTCTAATCCCAATACATATAAGCATAACAACAAGTAATATAATGCCCCTAAAAAGTGGCATATAGGATCAGTGGCGAACCTAGAACAAAAATTACCCGGGGTCCACTACATAGTAGTTATCTAATTATTCACTAGTATACTAATCAAAATAGCATAAATTAGTTAGAATTTAACAATTTTACCCGGTGTCCTGTGACACCAGTAAATTGTATGTGGGCACGCCACTTAATAGGATTCGGTGATGAGGTGGAGGAGACAAATGATAAGCTACCCCTAAATTGAGAAACAACCTCCACATAAACTCTAAGAAAAGTCTGAGAGTGTTAAAGGTATTGATATTTGTGTATTAGCGATGTCATATTATATATGTTGACTCTTAATTTATGAGTGAACGGCATGGATAAATTGAAGGTAGAAGTCACATCTATTACAGCACCTGATCTAATGCATCCAAACCGGGATTCGATGGCAGCCCGACACCTCTAATTTTCCATCTAATCAAATACTTAACTCCCATAGGCGCATAGGCATCGGAGCAGGAGCTTCCAAAATTGCGGAGATTATCCCGGGAAACTATTCTAATCCCTCGAGGGGATGTTCCCTCGTTTGCTCAAAAACCATCTAAATGGTTATGAAAAATTCTGGAAAAATTTGGCAACATTCATACAACACATATATACAACTCCACAAAATCTCAAGTCCAAACTCAACTCACACGTCGAGATATAAAAAAAGACAAATTCAGCGTATGAATAGTAGTGTACTGTTTATATCTAAATTTGTCTTTTTTGTTTCTCGATGTGTGGATTGAATTTGAATATGAATTTTGGTGGACTAGTAGGTATCATTATACTCTACATTGTCAATTTTTTCAGAATTTTTCACAACTATTTGCATCAAATTTGGAGGAAAAAGGTATACGAGGGGATATCCCCTCGAGGGATTAGAATCCACTCCCGATTATCCCCCATGGAGAGTAGTCCTATTTTTTAGTCTCTTCGGTAGATAGGCCAGTACATATTTTTCAGTAAAGTTTTTACTCCTTCTCTATCAATATAAAGTGGTAAAGCTTTTGCCTTTCTTTAAAAAAAAAAAAGGCGCATAGGCAGAATGAGGCATACATCAGAGATTGAGATTCAGAGTATGGCATTCATAGCTTATTAGGTCATGTATCCATCTGGCCAACAATTTGATACTCCCTCCGTTCCATAATATAAGATTTTCTAGCATTATCCACATTCATATAGATGTGTTTTGTCTAGATTCACTATCATTAATATGAATGTGGGCAAAGATAGAAAGTCTTACATTATGAAACGGAGTAATACTGATCAATTGAGCCAAAAAAATTTAAAAATTTAATGCGCTCCGCCTCCGCAGCTTAGCTTGCGAAAAAAATAAATAAAAAGGAGAAATCGAACGAGGGCGGGGGGCTTACCGTGGATTGGGCGCGGCGGACGGCGACGCCATCGCTCGGCGTGTGCTTCTCGCGGAGCTGCGTGCGTGCGTGCGTGCGTGGTCTGGACTCCGGCGGCGGTGCGCGAGGGTTTTAATGGGTGGCCGACCGACGGCGAGCCGGAGTCGGAGTCGGAGTCGGAGAAGGGTTCGGGGCGGAGTACGAAACGGACTAGAATGCTACCTGCACAAATCGGTGCGGCCTATATAGCCCATCACGTCTTCTCATCTATTTCTAGCCGGCCCATAATTTCTTTTTTTTTTTTTTGATTGAACCGTGTGTTGTGCCTAAAATTGCATTGTTAATCTAGATGATCGCCCACTTCTCAATTCAGTATATTGAAAATATATGTTGGACAAATAGATATAGTTTCTAAATATCTGTGGAAACAAACGAGGGACTTTGCCTATTGAACTGTTGACACATTTGTAGATTGAAATCTTGTACATTTTGCAGCCACTGGATGTAGGAAAAAAATGAAAATATACCTTTTTTTTATTATTTTGTATTTATATACCTATGTGACGAAAATTTGCACAAATATACCTATCCGCAGTGGTTACGCGACCGAGGTGGGTCCCGCGCTATCATTCCGCGGGACCGGTGGTCGCCGTAGCACGACGCACGTACCGCGCGTCGTCCCGGGACCGGCCAAGCGGCACCGCGCGGTCACGCAGGCCGCCGTGCGTGACCGAGCAGCCAAGCTGCCATGCATGCATATTGCAACTGTTTGACACTGTTTCGCACTTTCATTGAGCGGTTCCGCACATTGGATCCGCGGTACCGTTGTTTGAACATTGCCAATAGTGTCAAAACCAGTACTGAACTGTGCCAAATAGTGTCAAAAACTACTGATACAGTAAAAAAATGTGGAACCGAGCGCTCCAGCACGCCCATCCGCGGGACCGTGCCGCTCGCACGCCCGTTCCGCGGACCGTGCCGCCTCCAAGTGCTCCCGCATCCCTGCCGCTCCCGCATACCGTTCCGCGGGCTGCATCGCTTCACGCAACCGCCGTGCGGGACGCTCGATCCCGCATCCCCACTACGCGCGCTTGCCTACGTACCGCTCCCGTAACCCAATATGCGGACGAGGTATATTTTCGCAAATATGTGTCATAGCAAGTATATTTTTGTAAATTGAAAGAAAAAAAAGTATATTTTCAAAATTTTTTCCTGGATGTAGCATCCCGTTGTTTGTTAACGCCCGCAACACACTAATGTTGAAAGTCGCCCGTTAAGACGAATTTGGGCTACAAATCACTTTAGCTACCTTTTGCGCACGCGCGGCTCACTTCCCTCCCGAGTCGCAACCTGGGGCTTTTGCTGAAAAGTGCCTCACTCGATGCCTCTTGGGCCGATTTCGCGCCAACCGCCGGCTCCGATCTCTAGGGTTTTGATCGGATGGCCGCGCGTCGATACGAGGAAACAAAACCCCTCCCTCAGCTGCGCAAAACCCTAGTCCATTTCCCTCCCTCCATCTCTCTCTTTGCCACCGCTCCCTCAGCGCCCTCCCACCACCGCGGCGGATCTAGGTGGGAGGGGAGCGCCGCCGCAAGCGACGGCTGACGGCGCCCTCCTCTCGCGAGCGCGCGGTGGCGGCGGACCCTCCCCACACAGACGATGGCCGGCGGCGGCGCCTCCCACACGGCAGCGGCTCTAGCGGAGGGGCCCCCTCCACCGACAGGCGGCGTTCTGCGGCGCCCTCCCCACCACCGCGGCGGATCTAGGGGAGGGAGGCGGCGGCGGCCTGTCCGGCGTCCCAGCGGTGGCGGCGTTCTCCCCTCCACCGGATCAGCAGGAGGGAGCCGCCGACAGCCTGCCGTCCTACGGCGACGTACTGGCGACGGCGGTGGTTTCGGCGACGACGGCGGTTCAGCGAGACGCGGCGGCGGCGCGACCCCCTTCATCTAATTTTTGTTTTTATTTGGATATATATATGTAATGCATCATGCTTCTTTATTTGGATATATATGTGTACATGCATCATGCTCTTCGATTTTATTTGTGTGGATTGAACTTCGATTGGGATTTTTTTCGGGGTTTTGATTGGATTTCGATTGAGATTTTTTTTTTTTTGGGGGGGGGGGGCACGGCACGAAAAATTCAACGCACGGATGGCCGCCTTTTTTTTTGCAATTTTTTCCATGATTATTGCTAACTCTAATCGGATTGCGTACGTGGTGAAGCAGGACGAAAAAGATGTGACGACCCGGAAAAATCCAAAATTATATCAAGTTCTAAACTCATTTCTTAGTGACTGTCAGCCACCGAATGCGAAATCTTCAAACACAAATTAACAACACAAAAACATGTCAAAACAACACAAACACCACTAACATGTTTCTGCTAATATCGCCGCATGCAAAATAACAATGCAGCATTGAGTATAAATCGTAGACTTCATCTGCATGTAAACGTTATCTTCTGATATGCACAAAAAATGTAGCACCGAAAAAAACCTGAAGGTATTTATTTATACGAGGTTTCAGTCAGAAAAACCAAAGTAGAGTTTCGAATTTCGATCACACGAGAATGGATCGCCGCTTAATATCCACAAAGCAATTATACACTACATCTGGTGCAGTATTCACAGCTCACACGCAAACCAAAGCATATACATCAAGACAGTAAAAACAGATACTATAAGAAACATACGTGCAAACTGGTCCTTCTTCCAGTTCAGACGAAAATAACAAAGAAAGATGATACAAGAAATTACAGAATGCAGACTCCTACAATCCTACAGCTCTATCAGGCTCAAGAGCACTCTACTATAACTAGTAAGATTTGCCAGTAAGTCTTGGTCACTAGAGGACCAAGACACAGTTGAGGAGCGATCTGATCCGTTGATGAGGCAAAACTGACGTGAGATGGACTAAGGGGACCGACTGAACTGATCAGTGGGATGGTCGAAGCTGAACTCCTTGTAGACACCGCACTTGCCAGGTCACGCGCAACCACCAGCTCGCCGCCGGTGCAGGCCCGCCCGCCGCGCCGCCGCCCGCGAGCTCGGCCTGGTGCCTCTCTCTCGCGCGCTCGACACCTCAACCTCTCGCTCCTGGAAGGTACAAAATGTTCAGGTTCAGAATGACAGATTGCCAATGACAATGACATGAAAAGGAGATGAATAAAACAGCAATCGCCAGTAACAGAGAGTCCAGCAGGCAATTGCAGAGATGTGATTCATACGCGAATTTGAAATTTGGGATCGAATTTTTGCTAACATTTGGGTGTAAACAATGCAAACATTTTTGGACAGGTCAAAATGTGAAGCAGGGCATCTGAATTTGTTCTTGTTCTGTTCGATTTCAGATTTTGCGAAGGAAGGAATGGGAGGCTTACCGGTTGTGATCGTCTTCTCCCGCTGGGAGGAAGGCCTCGCCGGCGATTGTAGCCCCGGAGCGAGATGCCTCACTGGAGGAATCTTCCGATTCCTGCTGCGATCAAATCACTTGAGCATGAGATGCGCAAGATGGCGACGAGCAGACAGAAATCAAGAAAGAGGAAGGAGAAGCAATGAGCTAGGGGAGTACCTGCTTGGCCGCCTTGGCCGCGAAGAGAAGAACGTGCAGCACACGGCGCGCCGCGCCGACCCGGACAGGATGGAGGAGCGGGAGGCCTGCCGGGCCGTCTTGGCGGCCTTCCGCGGCCGCGGGGTGGCCGGCTGCTGCTCGTCCGCCGGGCCGCGTGCTCCTCGCCGCGATCTTCTGCTGCTGCTTCGGCCGCCGGGCTTGGCGCTGCCGCCGTGAAGACGAACGGCGGCGAGGGGGAGGTGCCGCCTGTGGGAGACGACTGATTGGCCGCCGCGAGCCCGGAGAAGCTGCGTTTTCCGAACGCCGGCCCAGGCGAAGGAAGAAGGAGAAGCCGCCGCTGCCGGTGGAGTCCGTGCTCGCCGGCGTCGGGGAAGGCAACGGCGCGATGCGCTGCCGCCGGCAACTCCTTCTGGGACAACAAGGACGGCTCGTAAGACAAGGAACCGCAGCCTCCGCTGGCATTGGAGCCCGTCGGCGCGACGGTGCTGCTCCGGTGCACCCAAGAACGGAACGCCATTGGCCGGCCTTGTG
>CM020187.1:10848706-10892749 GCA_009805545.1 Oryza longistaminata | reverse complement strand
GGCGATCAAGGATGAAGGGGAAATGTGGCTGGCGGCGGGTTTGATCTCTCCTCCGTGAGACGGCTTGTTGTAGCTCTGTTGGGAGAGGTCTCTGTGTGTTTGCTCCCTATCTCCTTTGAGCGACGGCTTTTCCGCCTCACTTAAAGGGATGTGGCCCTATTTGTAACCAATAATGTACATTCTTTGCTCTTACTTAACACTGGTGAAAAATGCTTTTTACTCCCGGTTTAGAACTCTTTGTAGTCCCGGTTTTCCAACCGGGACTGCGAATCCGGGACTAAAGATCGCTATCTTTAGTCCCGGATTCGCAGTCCCGGTTGGAAAACCGGGACTACAAAGAGTTCTAAACCGGGAGTAAAAAGCATTTTTCACCAGTGTTAAGTAAGAGCAAAGAATGTACATTATTGGTTACAAATAGGGCCACATCCCTTTAAGTGAGGCGGAAAAGCCGTCGCTCAAAGGAGATAGGGAGCAAACACACAGAGACCTCTCCCAACAGAGCTACAACAAGCCGTCTCACGGAGGAGAGATCAAACCCTCCGCCAGCCACATTTCCCATTCATCCTTGATCGTCGTAAACAAACAGGACGGTGACGAGGCTCGGCCATCGAACACGCGAGCGTTCCGTTCCTTCCAAATCAGCCAAGTAACCAAAATCACGCCTACATCAAAGGTTATCAAAGGTTTTCCTCTCCTTCTTGGTGACCACCTTGCACGTAGCACACCACCAAGTGGGCAAATCATCATCCGGCACTGCATGAAGAAGGCCAATCCTGCCCCTAACCAGCCCCCAAACTTCACGGGAGAAGGCGCATTCAAGGAAGATGTGAGTGCAAGACTTTATATCTTTGGAGCGAAGATGACAGATTGGCGCAAGATGCCATCCACGACATTGCAAATTATCAGCCGTAAGGCAGGCATTCTTCATCGCGCAGAACATAAAGAATTTGCACCGTTCCGGCGCGCGTGACTTCCAAATAACTTCTCCAGTGTATATTCTTGATTGAAGTTATTAAATACATTGACTACATAATGGTATGATTTAAAATCTAGTGCGTACAAATTTCTCAAGCAAACATTATTGTATTACATATTATCAATAGATAAATCCTACTGATAACACTGGCAGCTTTTCAAGATTACAAGAATACATTTACTAATATGGCCATCAGTGGTCAGCACAGCAGCAATGTAAGCTTTCATCCCCGAACAAGAACTTGTCGCTGCTTGGGTGTACAAGGTAAATCTCATAACTCATGCATCGCACACAACACCCTGTTAAAAATAAATATAAAGGATCAGTTCATCTCCTTCAGAGAATATCACTACAAGAAGGAATGAAAAATCATTACAAGATTTGTTGGAAAACTATTATTGGAAATATTTGGACAGAATAGATAGTAGTGCCGTAGTGTAGACTTGGTATCAGAAATAATTTGCAAACAATCGGCAGTCAAATAGACTATGCTAGTAGCACATATTCACTCACTAGTTTTCCTAAAACAGAACAGTTGCTTGTAATATATAAAATCAGGTAAAACTGTGGTCTTCTGGAGAGTGCTACACAAGTAAATAAAAAAAATGCAGCAATGAATTAAAAATAATAAGCAATCCCATACACCGTTAAGTTGTGGAGTCCTCTTATGTTTTTGCTCGATTATTGTGTATCCAAAAGGATAGGCAAAGTGATTTAACCAAACGCTAATTTTACAGTAATAATCGCCCAGACTTGTTGAAATTAGAATTATGTCAAAATAATTGGTCCACCCCACTGACATCATGTGAAGTGAAATTGTGTCCCATGTCAAATGAGATAAGAAAATGGTCATTACTTTATAAATGTCTAAGCGAAATGCCACAAAAGTAAACAGAATAAATCATTGCCATACCTATTTCGCCTGTTTCGATTGAACACCACGAGAGAACTTGGTCCTCACATTTAACATCGTCGCTCGTCTCGGCGAAGAAGAACCCAAATCCGCTGCTTGGGGAGTACGCGGTGAAGTTGTAGTGGCAATAGGATCGTTCCATCTCAACGATCGTGCCCTTCGCAGAGATCTCCCAGAGCTCGTAGTCTCTGCCCGGATGCTTCCTGTTGATGATGTCCAAGGCCATCTGCACATTCTTGGTGTGCCTCTTCTCAGCCTGAACTTGCCAGCCAAACATGTCATCATCATCCATGGCCTCCTCCTGCGGCTGCTCTCTACGCGGTGGCGCCTTTCCGGCATCATACTTCTCCCGCCAGAGTGTTCGCACTTGCTCTATGCGCTGCTGGCGTTGCAGTGCTGCGTTCTTGCGCTGCTTTGCCTCTCGGTGGCGGCGACGAGCCTCGTCCTTGGCGTGCTCGCCCCACAGGGGCTTGCTGTACCCCCAGTCAGAAGGGATCTCGCCTTCCGGGAAGGTGAGCTCAATGTCATTTAGAATAGACAGGTCTACTACCTCCGTCCCAAAAATATAGAGTTTTAGGCTTAGACACGTGTATTAATAATTAAGAAGTAAATAGAATGAAATGGAAGAAAGTTGTGATTGGTTGAGAAAATAAAGTTGGTGGAGAGTTTAAAAGGTGGGAGATTGTGATTGGTTGAGAAGAGAATATATGTGAAGAAGTTGTTATATTCTAGGACAAATTTTAAATGTTAGAAGTTGTTATATTTTGAGATGGAGGGAGTATTAGATAAGGTTGTTAGGAGGTTTGTTTGGGACCGGCTCTGTATAAGGAGAAGCAACACAGTCATTTGAAGGTGCAAGAACTCTGGAAGTCATTAAGATGCAAGAACTCTGGAAGTCATCGATTCCTCTGAAAATAAAGATTTTCATGTGGTTAATGTTACAGGGGAGGATTCAGGTAGCTAAACAACTCAAGAAAATGAACTGGCCAGGAAGTCCTCTGTGTAAACTTTGTGGAGCAACAGAAGATGTTGATCACTTAATGTTTAAATGCCCACCATCCCAACTTTTATGGTGCTGTTTTAGAGATGCCTTACATTGGAATGTGATCCCTGCCTCTAGAAGTGACTTACTAGAGTTAATTCAGAATCAGAGGGGAGCTAGAAACAAAATAATGTGGCTTATTTTGGCTGCTGGGGCTTGGGCGATTTGGCTCGTGAGGAATGATTGGGTGTTTAATAACAAATTATTGAAGAATGCTATATCATTGCCTTACAAGGCTCTATCGTTTATAACCCAGTGGAAAAACTTGTTGCCTTTGCAGCTGAGGAGCGAGCTGGAGAGCTTCATAGGATCACTGCTTGTCAGTATCCGCGAGACCGGAGGTTCAAGCAGCTAGGGGCCTTACCGTTCTGAGTTACTTTATCCTGCTTCCCTGTGTTTCGTTTATGCGGCACGTGTGCCTGCTGCGTTTCTACTGGCTTGTTTTGCTGTGCCAGCAGCATGCGTTACCCCTTTCTATTTTGTTATTGTTGCTTAGTCTGTAAAGCTGGCAACCCCAGCAATTACCTGTATGAACTCTTATGCTTTACTGGAAAGCTGGGCTTTTGCCTTTTCTCCAAGAAACAGTCATTTGAAGGTAATCAAGAAAGGAGTTAAACTTCTCTTGTCCCCCTTTGTTCGTCCTCACCCAAGCTCCGGGGCAGCAGACCTCGCCCTCCCGTCGAGCACCCCAATTCTTCTACCCACATAACATCTACACTTACCTACTTTGAACTTAAGATACAACGAATACGAACTACGAGATTATAATACTTCCCTGACGAACATCACCACTAAAAATGATCATAATTGAAACATGATGATGCTCTCAAGTGAAAGAACAGAAGAGGAAACAAGCTAGGACCAACATGTAAAAACACTAATACATCTTGGTCCTAGCTAACTTGTTCCTCTGCATAATGGATAACACTTTACTTAAATCTGAATCAGTTTGCGCACTCTGCATAATGCAAATGGAGGACAGATTATCCAACCACGAATACAATAATCACCCAAAAAATTGCGAAACCAATCAACTAGCCGAAAGCCCGAAATTTGTTTGAAACATAAATCAATCATCCCAAATTAGTTCCTAACTAGCTAGGACTAGGAGAGAACCAGAATAACCAGAGAGATTCAGAAAGCAGTGACAGTTCACAGGAAATTAGGAGCAAAAGAACTGAATCATCCGACTGTTCTTGATGCAACGACGACGCTACTCGCCTTCACATTCACACGGCGGCCTGGTTCATCTTCATCTTCATCTTCTTCTTCACCTCGAGGAACTCCACGAGGCCGGCGAGCGCGGTGCCGGCGTCCTCGCTGCGCAGCAGCATCTCGGACACCTCCGCCGGCGTCACCTCGGCCTGGGAGATGAGCCGCCGGATCTCCGGGAACAGCGGGTGGTCGTCGACGAGGAAGTAGTTGCGGGCGAGCGTGGTGAACGCGTCCCAGCCGCAGTGGCCCATGTAGACGTGCATGTCCATCCGCCCCGGCCGGAGCAGCGCCGGGTCGAGGCGGTCCCGGTAGTTGGTGGTGAAGACGATGACCCTCTCCTCGCCGCTCGTCGACCATAGCCCGTCGATCAAGTTGAGCAGCCCGGACAGCGTCAGCTTCTCCTTCTCCTGGACTCACAAACAACAAACGTCATTGCCTCATTGGCATGGGAAACACTATTCATCCCTCAAGAAAATATCGCTTTCGTTTTTCATGTCACTTAGAAAGATACAAAACTTACAAAACTTTTTCATATAAAAATTATAAGATAGTGATATTCAACTTATATAAGTAAAAATAAAAATAACAAATTTGATCTGAATAGAATGCGTGATTTAGTCAAATTTATTATTATTTTTCTAATTATATAAGTCAAATTTGAACTTCAATGTTGGTGAAATTGATATATATTACTATTTTTTTTTTCAAAATTTTAGGACCTTTCAAGCACCATGCATAAACTGACATCGAGGGACAAAAATCCTCCCATTGAGATCAAGAAATTAAGAATCAAGAATCATGGCATCATCAAGAAATTAAGAATCAAGAATCATTGGCAGAACAAGAAATTAAAAATCAAGAATCAATTGCTGGCCTTCCAATATGGCGTGGCGTTTACCTTGTCCTCATCATCGTCGTCGGCGCTGTTCTTGGCATCTTCCCTCGACCTGGCGCTGAAGCAGCAATCGATGTCCTCGACGACGAGGAGGGATCGGTTGGGCATGTCGAAGAGCAGCCTCTGCAGGCAATAGTTGCTGTACACCTGGGAGAGGTCGAGGTCGTAGAGGTCGAAGCGGAGGTAGTTGGCCATGGCGGCGACGAGGCTGGACTTGCCGGTGCCGGGGGGCCCGTACAGGAGGTACCCGCGCTTCCACGCCTTGCCGATCCGGCGGTAGTACTCCTTCCGCCTCATGAACCGGTCGAGGTCATCGACGACGGACTTCTTGAGGGCCGGATCCATGGCGACCGTGTCGAACGTGGCCGGGTGGTGGTGCACGATGCCGTTCCACGACGAGCCCTCGTTCATGCTGATCTCCAGCTCGCGGTCGCGCCGCCGCGCCCGCTCCACCTCGTCCCTGATGAAGGGCACGTACCTGTCGAGCGCCATGCCCGTGTGCTCCGCATCGAAGCTGAGCTCCAGCGAGTCCGACTCCGCCGCCGTGCCGCCGCCGCCGCCCTCGCCGGAAACGGAGGTCCACGTGAACTCCACGCCCTCGAACACGTCGGTCATCGAGTCGCCGGGGACCACGTCGGCGTCGGCGCCGGCAGCAGGTGGGGGAGCGGCGCCGCCTCCTCCGTCGCCATGGCCGTGGCGTGGCGTGGCGCGCGTGCAGCGCACGAGTTCTTGGATTCTTGGGTTGAGCGGGGTGGTGGTGGTGGTGGGTCCCAGAGTCGGTTGGTTGGTCAGTTGCAGGGATGGTGAGGTTTATACAGGGGAGGAGGCGTGGGTTTTCTGTAAGATTCGTGCAAGCAACACGAACGCTGGGGATGAAGCCAATTGGTACCCTGATGAAGCTGAAGGAGCGAAGGCACACAGGCAGGTCGATGATGAAGGGGACAAGTTTTATTCGCCGTGCATTTTTATGGTACGAGGGTAAAAAACGATGGATTTGTTCAAAAGAAATCGAAAATGTTTAATGGGCGATTCATCCGCACTATCCTGATTGGTCAATCCATTTAAATTCTGCTACACAGGTTTTGACGATTCTTTTTTCGGAATTATTTCATACGCTTATTGTCATCCAGTTTACCTTATTTTAGTAGGTTGAGCATATTTGTTTTGCACAGGTTGAATTAGACATTTCTTTTCTTTAGCATGTCAGTTTCATATCAACCCACAAGTATGTTTTTTTTTGCCTTGCTTTTTATTTTTTTAAAATTTGTTTGAAGTTAATATGTATAAAATCCATATCGTATATGTATAAAGTTTATATATGTATAATTTTTTATTAGGCTATTACACAAGTATTTTATAGCGTGTTCACAAGATTTAGTTCAAGCCGTGCAAACATCCTTTAAAATCCCACTATTTCCAAGGGTTTTCATCTACTTTTGCCCCCTCGGTGCCCAACTAATAAAAACCCTCAATTAATGGCCTAGTTAATCAATTTATTTGTAAATTGATCAACAAGTGTTTAAGATGTCCATTGAAGATCAATTGCAGTTCTACCTTGCGAAAAAATGTGGAGAGCATATGTTTGTCGCCATTTGTGATGACAAAAAAAAATGGAGGTTATTTTGCTGAAGCGTTTAGCAGCAACCATGTTAGGATTGCCTGGAATGGCTACAACTATCGAACAATCATCCTCGTAAGGAGAAGTAAAATACTGTATAACGAGATGGCACGCAAGTCGTTGTAGTATAGTGGTGAGTATTCCCGCCTGTCACGCGGGTGACCCGGGTTCGATCCCCGGCAACGGCGTTCATTAATTTTTTTTCTTTTTGCGGTTTTACATTCCCACTGTAGTGCATACAGCATATGCATCCAACTCCCAGCACCCTAGCTAGGCTCTGGCTGAAAACCAGCCTTTTGTAATTAATCGTGCTGTCTTGCAAATTTATCTTTTTTTATCAGCCTTTTGTAATTAATAATCGTAGACTCTGGCTGAAAACCAGCCTTTTGTAATTAATCGTGCTGTCTTACAAATTTATCCTTTTTTTTATCAGCCTTTTATAATTAATAATCGTGCCATCTTGCAAATTTATCCTTTATTTTCCTTCTGTTTTTGTCATATGTCCATTCCTAGCTTCACATGCTCACTCCTCGGGAGAGGACACTGTTTTTAAAGAGGAGACAAGTTTGAAGCGCGCTCCATCTGAAAGCTCAATTGGTGTTTTCAAGATTGGCTAACACCATGCTAATTGATTGCCAGTACTGGTTGTCTGGAGATAAGATGGGAGAGTTGGGACTAGATATAGGCAACAAATTAGCAAATTGCAGGGTGATCGGTGAATATTTTTCAGTCAAAATCTATACCAACTTTACAAACCAGTCTGAGAGGGATGTTGCCATATTAGACCATCAGGACAAGATTAATTACTACTTTCTCCATTTCAGAATATTATATGGATATGAGCAATGCTAGAAAGTTTTACATTCTAAAACATCTGGAAGCGCGAAGCACGCATCATCGTCGAGCGGGTGCAGCTTCCATCGATCCCGGGACTTCATCCCACAACTACGGTGCCATTGCCCTTCGAAGCGGCCGGCAGCGGTGCTAACATCGGGCACTGCAAGGAATCCTGGGCAGCGATGGATGCAACGCGCGTAAGATGTGAGTGTTTATCGTCCTTATTCTTGTTCATTTGCCTGAGAATTTTGGTTTCGTGGTTTTGAGTTATCGTCGGTTGTTATGTCGCAGCCCCCTGTTTGTAAGTTATGGATTTGGGAGGATATACTCAACAAATTTGTGGGGGAAATGGTGGAATACTCATACGGAGGTGAGCTGGAATCACTCCGTGGAACTTGCGATGTGTTGCGTCAGAGCAATGCAGATATGAGAGAAGAGAAAGGGATTTTGCAGGGAATGATTGAAGAAAGGAATGTTGAGATGAAGGCTTTGAAGGAGGAGCTGGTTAAGTGCAAGAAGGAGTGTGAAGAGTTCAAGCTGTTGTATCAGAAATGTAGGTATAGTAGTTTGAAATGTGGAGCAATTGTAATGGTGCTGTTGTTGCTGTTTGTAGTGATTAATGCCAATGGCTAGGAAGACAGGGCAGATATGAGAATTAAGTATGAATGTTAAGTATGAATGAAGACAGCTGCTGTTTCATCTTTTGTAAATGTAAATTAAGTATTAATGAAGTTCTAATTTCATATGAGTTGTGAGTAATTTGTACAGATGAGGTATATTTGAGATGTTAAAGTATGTTGAATAACACTGAATGCATGTAAGAATTTCAGCAATAGGGCTATTAAAAGTGCTGACAAAA
The DNA here is from genome assembly GCA_009805545.1 of Oryza longistaminata. NCBI lineage: Eukaryota > Viridiplantae > Streptophyta > Magnoliopsida > Poales > Poaceae > Oryza > Oryza longistaminata. The sequence continues at coordinate 10,884,394 of CM020187.1, read as the reverse complement.
TGCATCACAGATGTAAGTAATTCAGACCAAATCCACAAGGCATTCAGACCATTACAGGAAAGTGATTTAGCAATCAGACCATAAGTTTTCAGACCATCAGACCAAATCCTTCAGTGATTCATATTTTGCATATTAAACATTTAACTCCATCAGCCATTACACATTGCAGCAGTGGTCATATATACAGCAGGGCACTAAGTGGCCACATAGTACCAAAGTGTAAAGCAAAAGGCTGGCCACTATCAGCCATTACATCCATACATCACATAGTGTTAGCAAAAGGATGGCTACATTTAACTATCAGCCATTACACTAATACAGCACCATCACAAAGTGCTTAGCAAAAGGATGGCTACACTTAACTATGCCATTACAGGAACAAGTTCATCATCACAAAGTTTTTAGCAAAAGGCAGCCACAGACACTTTTAAGTGGCAAGGTAGCTGGACAAGTTTCTCACAACCCTGGGTGGTGCTTCAGCTGCAGCTCTAGCATCCTTTTTCTTCTTTGGGGTCTTCTTCTTCTTTGGGGTCTTCTTCTTGGCAGGTTGGGTTGACCCCTCCTTTCGAGCTCTTGTCACACCCTAAAAATCTCAAAATTATAAATTATTGTTTAAGTGGAATTATTAGAATTTATTTTAAAAGCCTAGAAGAGAAGATCTAATTTTAATTAATAAATGCCAATATAAAATGGGGCCAGATAAAATTTCATTAAATACTTTGCTTAATTCTATAATTCCTAGATTTTTCTGGGATTTATTTGAGCTAAGGAAGTATTTTTAATAAATGGAATTGCATTTAATGAATAATTTAAATTGAAAAAGGTTTTTAAAATCCTCCTTTAGGCTTTGGGCTGAAAGTCGGCCCAAACCCTTCTCTCTCTCCCCGGCCCAAGCCGGCCCAAGCCCGGCCGCAGCCGCCCGCGCGCGCCCTCCGCCGCTGACAGGTGGGTCCACCTGTCAGTCGTTGTCTACCTCCGGACGACGCCGGCCGAAACCCTAGCCGCCGCCGTTCCAATTCGGCCGCCCCTTTCCTTCTCCGGTGAAATTGGTAGAGGGAAAGAATTCCCTTGATCTCTCTATCTTTTCCTCTAATAGAAACTTTGTCTATTTTCCTTTGGAAATCGGCATTCGAATTTGATTCGGATTCGTTTTCTCCCCCCGACCCTAATCTTTCCTTTCCGTCGCCGGCCGCCGTGGGCCTTCGCCGCCGCTCCCCAGCCCCTATAAAAGCATCCCCAGGTCCTCCGCACCCGTCGTCACCCTCGCCTTGTCTCTCGTCACCCGTAGAGCCCCTTCGCCGTCACCGTCGACCGCCGAACACCGTCGCCGTCGTCAAGCCGAAGGTCGCGCCACCTTTCCTCGACGCCTCGCCGTCCGTTTGACCGTCCGCCGCGCCGTTTTGGTCACCGGTAAGTTCGCCGTGATGCCCGCATTGTGTAGGTGTCCTCCGTTTGCGCCGCCGCTCCGTCGTTCGCCGGCGAGCACGTTGCCCGAGCCGCCGCCGGTGGTGACGTCGTCGCTGACGTCATCGTTGTCGTTTGTCGTGAGCCGCGGTAGACCCGGTCGACCTCGGTCGTCCGTTTTTAGGATGGATCGATCCCGGACCGTCCGATCCGTGAACCGCCGCCGTGCACCCGTCCACCGTGAACCCTAGATGATGACGCAATAAACCCTTTTTCCTTTTCAAAAATAATTCATTATTCGTCATAATTCAATTAAAATCATATAAATGATTTAATCCGATTTAATCTTTGAAAAATTCATAACTAATTCATCTTAGCTCGGATTTAGTTCGTTCAAGTCTCTAAATTTTTCTAAAATTGAGATCTACATGTTAAAAATATCCACATGTACTGTTCATGCTTGTTTATGTGCTGTTTTGGTGATTTTGTTCTTTCTCTTTAGATTCCGACTTCCCGGAGAGTCCGATGTAGGAGAAGCTTTGAGAGATTTCAAGGCCAGCAAGGCAAGTCACACAGATCCCAAACAACCCTTTGAGCAATTGATCCCTTAAAGCTATTGTTTTCTATTCAAATTGCATTTATTTTCGAATGTCATTGGGTGGAATTAACCTTGTGTTATGGCCCTTTTGTTCTTGATTACCTTATTCCTTGATACCTTGGGTATTATAATTTGACTAGTTGAGCTTTATATATGGTTCAGCTAGATTTAGACAAATTGCTTAGCCATGTTAGAAACATTAGCCACTATGGGGATAACTAGTGATACTAATATTTGAATGATGGCTTAATGATAGCTCATGATGGTTAATCATGATTGGTTAATTAATTAATTTGCCAAGTAAAACCTGATAATGGTGGGTTGTGAGCATATGGTTTTGATGGTTGTGCTCATGACAATTAAGGACCGGTTCACGATTTTCGGTTGTGAAACATTTATCGTGCCAACCACAAGCCAGCATGGGCAATGGCTTTACTTTCTGTATAGTATGGTTCATTGTAGAGCACCAGACTGTGAAGTGGCAGAGATAAGCCCACGGGGGTCGTTGGGGAGTCCATACCTTGTTTATAAGGGGGTGATTATGATCCGGGAACGGTGCACTGCTTTGAATTGTATTATATAGAGGGTATTGTCACAATCTCTATTCGGGTACTTGTCAAGTATCGCGACGCATGGTTGACATGATGTTGAGGTTGTGTCTTGTGGGTACAGTGGTACACCTCTGATCAGAGTTTAAACTATTCGAATAGCCGTGCCCGCGGTTATGGGCGGGTCTAACAATGTCTTTCGTGATTAGTCTCACATGTCTCACCCTATTAAATAATGATGTTAATAACTGGTTTAGCTCCTGGTTTGGAATGGTTAATTCCTGGTTTGGAGATAGATCTGTGCAGCCGGGATTGGTTGTTCGGAATGGTTGGGCCTATGCAACAGGGTATGTTGTATAGCGTTGGATTAATATTGTTTAATTATTATTTAACTGTTTTATTAAATTCTGAAATATTAGTTAAATGCTATTTATGCAAATGAGACTATACAATGCCATCCTTTGTTATCCTGTGCACTTGCATATTTGCTGCGTGGCTTGCTGAGTATGTCATATACTCACCTTGCAATCATTCATCAGTGGAGGAGTTCTACAGTGATGCTGATGGAGTGGATGATTAGGCGTAGCCCTGGTCAAGCTGCCTGTGGAGAGGAGTCGCCTGCGCTATTTCTTTTATTTTTCCGCTGCTTAGAACTTTATTGATTGAGAGGAACTATCTACCTCTGTAATAACATTTTATTCGCTTATTAATTAGAGTAATAATTATACTCTATTATCAATTTGTTATTGTGTGCCTCGGCTGATTCCTGGACGAGGGTTTATACACATGTAAGCGTTTGGAATTTTGGATAGAAATTCCGGGCGTGACAGTACATAAATATATTCCTAACGCCCTGGGATGGTGATTTATAAAAATCACCCTTCCAGAAGGCAGCAATGGCAAGGGCGGTAAGTGTCAATTTTATATTTGCATTTAGACTCTTCCAATCAATTTTAATTGCTACGGAAACTAGTGATGCTTATTTAACACTCCAAAAAACTTTAAATGAAAAAGTAATAGACTACAAGTTGTAGATTTCATCGAGAGCAATAACTTTTATATAAAGCTTTTTTCGTCGGAGGTCAATTGAAATATCTATATACGAGATTTTGTCAAAATAGATTTTTGATTTTGAAATGAATATTTGGACTCCTAAATGATATTAAATAGAAAAAAAAGATGTTCACTACTATACCACAAGAGCATCCAAAGGTTTGGAACAGTCACAGCAAAACAACCATAGCTCCTCCTAACATCACGGCAATCTAACTACCAACAACTAACATGTACATCACCTTCTCAGATTCTCTAGATCCTCCTGTCAACTTTCTTCCACGACACCTTCCATTGCAATCTTTCTATCTTGTGCGTTTGGAGAGGACAGATAGAAAAGGTCTTGTTTCTCAAACTCTTAAATGTATTTTTTTATTTTTATATAAAATTTACTTTAAAAACATATTAATTTATTTATAAATTGAAAATTATTAATACTCAATTAATATGGGTAAATGGTTTACCTCGTCTGACGTATCTTCTTAATCATTCTCTTTTTCTCTCTTCTTGAATACTCCCTAAGGCCCTCTTTAGATCCCACCCTAAAATTTTTCACCTGTCACATCAACATTTAAACACCTGCATGAAGATTAAATATAAGCTAAAAAATAACTAATTGCACAGATTGCGACTAATTTGACAGACGAATCTTTTAAGTCTAATTGCTTCATGATTTGACAATGTGGTGCTTCAAAAAACTTTTGCTAATGATGGATTAATTAGGCTTAATAAATTCGTCTCGCGGTTTACTAACGGATTCTGTAATAGTTTTCATTAGTGCCCGAACACCCCATACGAACCCTATATAATACCCGATATGACACGCCAAAACTTTACACTCCTAGATCTAAACACCCCCTAAGTCTCCACTCATCCTATGTATCTTATACATTAATTGCAACTGTTTTTAAGGTGTGTTCATTCGTGAGACTAAGATGAAACCCGGCATGTTGCTGCAGGATTTTACTATGAAAAAAAGTAAAAATAATATATAAAATAGTTTAAACAACATAAGCTTACATAAGTTTGTGTGATTTAAATTTAAATAATATATAGAATGATATTCAAATGTAAAAGTAAGATGATGTGGTTTTATAATAAAACAAAAGAAGAAAGATAATTTAGGGCATACATCTAATAGCTAAAAAATAGATGATATGGTTTAATGAGATAAGAAAAAAGAGAATAATTTGAATCATAGATTATCAATCTAAGGACTAAAAATAATTGATGTGGTATGGCTTAATAAGAGAAAACTGAAATAACATTAACTAAGTAAGGATGAACTTTATTGGTATATAGGATTTTATAAAAAATAATGGGGGGATATATATTGAAATATTATGTGAATTATGTGGGATTACTTAACATGCTTGCATTTTAAATATTATGTGAATTATGTGGGATTACTTAACATTTGAAATATTAATTAGTACTCTTCTTCTATCCTTTTTATAACATTGATTAGTTCAATTTAAACTAACTAATATCATATATTTAGGAAATAAAGTAGTATTAATTATTTTAAGCTTTTAAACTAAATTAATATGATTTTTTAAATAATATTTTTTAAGAAAAATATAACATTTTGTTGTTCAAATACGTGCAATCAGAAAACTAGAGACTGTTTACTCTAGCTTCATCGTAGAGTATAGATAAAAACCGCTACATCAAACCGAACCATAAAGTCAAAATGCTCGACCTTGACATCAAAGGTATTTGCAATAGGCGCATTACCGAGGGTAACATACCCATTAGTAAAAACATATACTCTCAGTACCAAAATAAACAAACTAATATAGAATACGATACTTTTCGTTACTACGAATATGAACAATCTAAATTCATAGTACCAAGATAGTACTGGATATATCAACTATATATTAGATTTGTTTATTTTATATCGGAGGGAGTAAGATATACAAATAAAGTAAAATAATATTATTTTCACATAAATAATGCATTCTATTTTTTTTATTCTCATATCTTTGTTACACACATCTCATGGGAGGTGCATGAATGCTCTAGAATACCCATTGATACTGTTAGCTTTTTTTACTATTTTTTTCCTTTCTAATCCAAATTGTGTAACACAACGGTTGATGTTTTATTTAAAGATATGGGTTGTGGTGATGGTATCTGTATTCCCTTTTCACTAATGTAGATACACATTCATCCAAAATTCTTTCATACAAGTATAAAACACATGATCAACAAGTGGTGATCATTGCCTTCATTGGAATCCCTGGTTAAGACGGCAGGCGTGTTGGCAGTTTGCCACTACTGAATTTGCTTGACTCGTTTGGTTGGTTGCCTAACTAACAAAAGAAAAAAAAAATTCATGCAAAACTTGAGCGTTGACCGCTTTGACTCCCCTTCTTTCTCCATCTTCGGTGCGTTCACATCAGTGTAACGTGGCATTCAATTCGTTAATAAAACCACGGCCATTTCCTTTCCATTTTGTCGTTCCCCATTCCTCAATTCAAACAAATCTCACCCAAAAATTAAAAGGAATCATGGCCATCACACGCCGCCACCCTCCTCTCCTCTCCTCTTCCTCGCCGTCGCCGCCGCCGCCACCATCGCCGGCGCGTCACAGTCCACCAGGCCCAGGCCGGGGTGAGCCGCCGCGGCGGCGACTTCGTGCGGCGGTCGTGCCGCGCGACGCGGTACCCGCAGGTGTGCGAGCGGAGCCTGATGCCGCAGGCCCCCGCCGTGGGGCGCAGCCCGCGTCTCCTGGCGCAGGCCGCGCTCACCGTCGGCGCCGACCGCGCGCGTCCTGCTCTGGCTACCTCGGGGGCGGCGGCTCCTCCAGCCTCTCCAAGCGCTCCGGCGGCGGCGGCAGGGGCGGCGCGGGTTGGGGCGGACGCGCGGACACGCTGCGGGACGCGGAGGAGCGTCTGCGGCAGTCGGCGGCGGAGATGAGCCGGATGGGGCGGTCGGGGAGCCCGCGGTTCGCGTGGCGGCTGAGCAACGTGCAGACCTGGGCCAGCGCCGCGCTCACCGACGCCTCCACCTGCCTCGACTCCCTCGCCACCTACGCCGCCCCCGGCGTCGACGTCGACGCCCTCAGGAAGCGCGTCGTCGCCGTCTCCCAGTCCACCAGCAACGCCCTCGCCCTCGTCAACAACCTCGATCCGCACCACCACTTGTAATTACTCTAAATCACTCCCCTACGTGCACCTCTACAATCACTTGTATGTAGTAATAATCTCTCCTCCTTCCTCCTCTTAATCTCATCGCTCCTATCCTACACGTATTATGGATGCTTAATTATAGTACTAGTAACTGCCTTGCTTCTTCCCAATTTCTTCTCCTCTTCTCTTTGGAGATGTGTGTGTAACTGTATCTTCTTGTCTTTTCTCTTCTTTTTTTGCTTTCTTGTTTTCTTTTCTGGAAGTTGCTAGTCTTAATCTCTTCTTTCAGAAGAGATTGTAGTACTGCCTTTCAGTTTGGATATCTTAACTGTACGGAACCAGAGCAGCTTTAAAAGAGTAATATGTACTACAATAAGTTAATAATGACCCTAACATTCTTTCTTCTTAGGATCAAACAGGAAACCAAAGATTTGTCTTGTGTTCGTTTAATTAGGGGTATTAATTGATTCTTAGTTGATGGATGATGATATTTTTTGAACTAGAGTGTGCGTTCCTCATGTGTAAACAGATGCGATAGCTGATCGATCCAGAAATGAAAAAAAGAAAAAAAAAAGAAACCAACATATTATGGTTGCATTATTGCATATGTTTTGCATTTGCATGTAGTGGTGACTAGCTAGGTCCTAACTCACTCCACTAGCTCTTAATTTGCTGGCTTCACTTAATTATTGTACCTTCCTTTGATTAGCTCTATCTTCCCTCTCTTCTTCGTCGTCGTCGTCGTTGTGTTGGCGGTTGGCCTCTTGAGAGATAAGTACATGGAGAAAATGTCGGTTTCCTAGACAGTACGTTTTCTTTGGTGCCTGACTGACTGATCGACGAGTCTCGTCGTACGCTGCCACTCGTGGGGTCGATCCACCGGCAGCCAAATTTTAACAGCATACTTGTATATATATATTTGGGTTACGGTTACCCATTCCACACGTACTGATAGTATGGTGTCGGTGAGGCGAACAGATGGAGATGGAGGATCTTTAGTTTTGAGTGCTTTCATATGCAGCCTGCAGGACCAGGACCAGGAGGAGCCAATATATGCAAGCAGCTATGATTATTGATTAGTGTCCTGGAATTTTTTTTTAAAGAAAAAAGCTAATTCTAATATAGTATACTCCCACCGTTTCAGAATAAATTCACTTTTAGCTCATCCTATTTGTTTCAAAATAATTTTAGAGAAATAATTGTTTCGGGATTTAGAAAGAGAGGGTATTCGTACGCCCACCGCCCCCCCATTCCTTCCCTCCCTCTATGTTCCTCTTTCTCTTTCTACGGACTATATACGGACTAGTATTCCTTTCTTATTGAGTATATGCCTGACCTACCTACCCACATAGAATTTCCCTTTTCTCGCTTCAACAATTGTCAATTCACTATTATCATCGTCACACGTCTCGACTACTAGTTCGCAGCATCGCGCACTGTCTATTCTATTCAATTATAGCAGATTTCATCATCTTCTTTTTTCCCCCCTCTTGTTGACAGGTTAATACTGTTAGACAGTTCTATGAGAACTTGGTTCCGAGTTACACTATATGTGACATAGATTGCCCAGATTATTCATTTCGTAAATTCACTGATGATGGCAAGTATCTTGTGGCTTTTAGCCGGAACCACCAAGATTTAATCGTGTACCGTCCCATCTGGCCAACATTTTCATGCAATGAGCCATGCGACTCTCATGATCTTCCACCCAAAGCAAAGAAATTCGACAGCTTCTTTAAGCAGCTCTACTCAATTTCACTTGCATCTAGCAATGAATACATCTGCAAGGACTTTTTCCTTTACATGGAGTGCCATCAGTTTGGCTTATTTGCCACATCAACTGCACAAAGCAACGATTCAAGTGCCACTGAGGGTGCTATTCATGGGGTACCATCAATTGAGAAAATTACTTTCTATCTTGTCAGGTACAATTATCTTGTTTCGCTAGGAACGCACTTTTAGTTGTCCGTTATCATGTCTATGTATTATAACCATCCTTTCCTTTCGTTTGAATGGTTCTCGACTTCTATGTTTCTCTTGTTCAGGCTAGACGATGGCGCAATACTAGATGAGAAAGCTTTCCGCAATGATTTTATCAATCTGGCTCATAGTATTGGAGCTTACTTGTATGAGGACCTGCTATGCATTGTCTCTCTTCGATATCAAACAATTCATGTCCTACAGATACGAGATTCAGGCAACCTTGTTGAAGTACGCAAAATTGGTGCATTTTGCCAGGAAGATGATGAGCTATTTCTCCATTCACATGGTCAGGTACCTACTGATCCCTACGGCAAGATTGCTGGATCTATATTTAGTTTACATCATAGTTGGTACTGGTCATGTATTACCTGTCTAATCAAATTGGTGTTGATTGCACTGGAACCATGGGCATGCATAGTTCAAATAATAGTAACTAGAAAGAAGCACGCGCTACGCCGCGTGTGATCTAACAATTACTGTTTGCACTTAAAACAAAAATCATCTTTCACCATACTTCGTACTTTTCTTTGCTCTGCCATCCAAGCATGCTCTGTAATATGACCAATTTGTAAATAAAAAAAACTAAATTGCATCATTAAGGTAAAATATGGTATAAATTTATCTTGCTTCCCCCAAAAAATAGATATCACCGTAACATCTGAACTTAACATGTTCACCAATCCTCGATAATGCAAAGGGTAAAGAATAGAAGATATCTTTGCATTGATCCAATTCAAGATTATTCAAAATTGACTTCAGAGTCAGGATAACACATTAGTTACACTGACCAGATATAATCTGATATTTGAGATTTATTTGATTGAGGAATTTTTTTCATAAAAAAGAATTAGTAGCTATGGCCAGTAAAGATCCAACCACCAGCTTGCAGGTGCTTGAGATGTACTGCACGCTTGCTGATCCCTATCACCATCTACAATGATAATAATAAGAGCAATCCATGAGAATTGGTCTAGACAGTTTTTACAATAGAAGGTAAATATGCCCACAAAATATATAGAGAAGTTGGTTAGGGAAGCATGACTAACTCAAAAAACTAAAATATGTATGGCTGTGAAGTAGGGAGAAATGGTGTTTCCATACGACTTAACTAAAATGCCTCATTTGTATCACAAAGAACTGAACTGCATTGTAATAATTAACCTAGTGAAAACTTAATATGTGGTAGAAAAATAACAGATCATGTAGTTAGTGAAATATGGCTATCGTTCCATATTGAGAAGGAAATTATTGCTCAGGTAAGTGGTCATGCAATCCAAGATATACCATATAAGCCTCTTATCATCTTAGTGTGCTTGGTTCTTTAACTGATAGCTTCGTTCATTATTTTTTTTCATGAGCTAAGGACAATGGTTTGCCCCTCTCAACAAAAGTAGGAGTTTTGTTTTGCAAGAAGGATCTGTCACCTCACTTGTCTCAAGATAAAGAACAACTAAGACATAAATATAAATCATGGATGCTGTATACAAAAGAACAATTTTCATTAACTCCTATCCAAAAAGTAAGAACACTTGCTATAACAACAGGATATTTTGTAAAGAAATAGGAAGAACATGGAGCCGATGGCTACTATATTAGTGGTACATGCGCTCATGTGTAATCAAGGAAAACTAATGTATATAGACAACCCATCATAGAATGAAGAAGCGCATCTAGAATTTCTCATAGGATCTCTTTAAAAAAAATCAAAACTGAAAGCATGTTGCAGAACCTTTCATGTGGGTCTGAACTTATCCGACAATCATTTATGAATATTCTTCATTTGTATCTTGTACATATAAATTGGAAGACCTACAAACTATAACTGTCACTTTGTCAGATAGGTTGTTGCTTTCTCATAGGTGGGACAGAGCATATACTTGACATTTGACATCATGATGAATTAAGCCTAAATCATTTAGCTGAAATAGAATAGAACATTACTCTGGAAGTTTGGATACCTCAATATAATTCAAATGCAAGCTCCTGCAGTTGCTGAAAGTGAGATGCCTTGTTCATTTTCCAAAATGATGGTCATTCTACAGTGTGTCGATGAGATAAATATTGCATGATTGTAATATGCTGCAAATTTTCATAGTAGAGCACCAGACTGTGAAGTGGCGGAGATAAGCCCACGGGGGTCGCTGGGGAGTCCATACCTTGTTTATAAGGGGGTGATTATGATCCGGGAACGGTGCACTGCTTTGAATTGTATTATATAGAGGGTATTGTCACGATCTCTTTTCGGGTACTTGTCAAGTATCGCGACGCATGGTTGACATGATGTTGAGGTTGTGTCTTGTGGGTACAGTGGTACACCTCTGGCCAGAGATTCAAACTATTCGAATAGCCGTGCCCGCGGTCATGGGCGGGTCTAACAATGTCTTTCGTGATTAGTCTCACACTTCTCACTTTATTAAATGATGATGTTAATGACTTGTTTAACTCCTGGTTTGGAATGGTTAATTCCTGGTTTGGAGATAGCACTGTGCAGCCGGGGTTGGTTGTTCAGAATGGTTGGGCCTATGCAACAGGGTATGTTGTATAGCGTTGGATTAATACTGTTTATTTAATACTCTACTGTTTTATTAAATTCTGAAATATTTATTAAATGCTGTTTATGCAAATGAGACTATACTATGCCATCCTTTGTTATCCTGTGCACTTGCATATTTGCTGCGTGGCTTGCTGAGTATGTCATATACTCACCTTGCAATCATTCATTAGAGGAGGAGTTCTACAGCGATGCTGAGGGTGTGGATGATTAGGCGTAGCCCTGGTTAGGCTGCCTGTGGAGAAGAGTCGCCTGCGCTGTTTCTTTTATTTTCCGCTGCTTAGAACTTTATTGATTGAGAGGAACTATCTACCTCTGTAATGACATTTTATTCGAATATTAATTAGAGTAATAATTGTACTCTATTATCAATTTGTTATTGTGTGCCTCGGCTGATTCCTGGACGAGGGTTTATACACATGTAAGCGTTTGGAATTTTGGATAGAAATTCCGGGCGTGACATGTTTCTTTCCTTCCTGGCATCAAGCTACGGTTGTTGTCAATTATTTTTCGCAAGACATGGAATGAGGAATCTGATCAGACCTTGGTTAGCCATCTTTTCTAGTTCATTCATTTGGTATTAGTTTTGAATTGAGGTGTGCGTTGTCTTCTGTGCCATGGTCCTGTTCCAAGGTTGATCACATAATTTATAATATTGACGTAAAGCAGATATTATATTTAAGTTGCCCCAACTGACATGTGCACTGCTAAAACAATATTTATACCTTTTTCCTATCCTTCTCTTGTATATTTCCTCTTTCATTGGTACTGCTGTGTGCCGTCTTTGTAACTTAATTTGTTGTGGAGCAAAATATTTTGTTTTAATTGTTTGTTGAACCAATGGATTTGTTTACTGAGAGTCCAGCATCTGAAGAAGAAGTTCTATTTTCACTTTCAAGACTATGTTGATCTTATCATATGGAAGGTACCTACAGTGTATCCACTGCTCACTTTGTCTCTTACTCTCTTTCCCTATTTTTATTTCTTGAAAAGTTTCTTAACACTTCACCTGGAACCAATATAATTAATTTTAGCTAACTCTCGGTAATAACACAACCTTGATGATAGAGCATGTGCTGATAACCAAACATACCATATTCTATCAAATATACATATATATATTTTTCGTAAAGGTGCTTATAACATGATAGTTGAACAGCTGCAGTTTTTGGATCGTCATCACCTATTTATGCAGTTTTTGGATCATTGTTAACAACCAAATTTGGTAATTTTAGTATCGGAGATGGAGATAAAATTGAGGCGGAATCCAAGATGGAAGTCGTTCTGGAAACAGAGCAAGGATCGGCTAAAGTCCGAATCGGCTGCGACCGGGATCGGTAGTGTCCGAGTTGGACAAGGTTAGCCGATTGAGCCGAGTCCGACAATGTGACGCGGTACACGTTGTCGGGTTGAGTTAATGAGCTTCACGAGGATTCTCATGCACGGATTGAGTCCTAAGAAGTCAATTGTATCTATTAATTAGGATATTTCATGTAATTTCCTTAGAGATATGTTTGGGCAAAAGTTTGCCGCAAAAACTTATGGTATCTTAGAATTTGTTAGAGATAAGAGCCGTGTCCGACACGAACATATTTTGTAATCTCGGGTATAAATAGACCCCGAGCCCCATGTAATACAATAACACACGTTCAATACAATCTCGGCGCATCGCCACCCTTTTACTTTCGTTTTGTTTCGACGAGTTCTTTCTTTCGGGTTGAGCTCACTACACCATACTATAGCAACCACAACAGCCTAGAACTGTTGGTGAAAGGTACGAAACTGTCGCGGATGCCATTTGTCAATAGCCAGCTCTTGGGTATTTCCTGTTGGCGTTGCTATGTCGGGGATGTGGTCTCATCGTTGACAGCCATGTTGTGGTTCTTGTTTAGTGACTGCCCACATTGTTGGGGTAACTTGATGTCAAGCTGTCTCAACATGGTGTCCAGCTAGCCCCCTTCTATGACTGCGATGTCAGAAAATTCAACATACATAGTGACAACACAGTCACAAGTAGCAAAATAAAACAAGGGTATTATAGCAGTAACCACAATAGGCATGTCATGGATACAGATGCTTCCACGATAGCACTGTCAAAAATCAGTGGATATACTTTAGAATTATGTTTATTATAAATGAACCACTGCCATTTCCAACCATTTTTATAGCACTACACTTTTCAATACTATTATAGACTGCAAAGGTAACTTGAACCAGCGATCTCATGACTTAATTAATTATATCACATATAATCAGAAATTGTACTGACATTAGGTTTCACAATAAAAACATAAATCATCGTTCCTAAATAAAAGTAATTGTCTTGCACTAAGGATAAGTAAATTGAAGTTCCTAACCAACATAAAACAGTGAGTACTACTTTGTACAAGGATAATCAACTATAACTGCAGCAACGAACGGTTCTTATATTCCAAATAAACTAAAGAATGGATCAGGAGTTTCATCAGCATCATCATAGTTTCCATCATCAGCATAATCATCTTCACTATCAACATAGTCTCCATCTCTCCCTCGCTTACTGTTGCCTTGATTAGTAGCAGGAGCAGTTTGTTGGCTAGAATAACGAAATGTGCTTCCATCCATGCGTTGTAACACCACATTTTCAGAGTTGTTTCCCATGTCACCCTAAAAGGAAAAAGGATCAGGTGACAATGTATCCCTCCAATCTCCAATTTAGCTAACAGTACAAAAATGTCTTCTAAAGATGTTTGAAACAGATATACTCTACTTGGAAAGTGTTCTATGGATAGGTTAATGTCTATATGGTTCAGCATATGAAACAATGGTTTAGTTGTACAAGCTAGTTTATACTCTCATGTGGTGATCATCAATGACTACGCAAGATTATGATCAAACTAGTTTTTGACAAAACATAGTAAAACTGCTTGGCAAAATTTCCTTCTAGCTAGTAAGAAAATTGTAAATTTTGCTAGAGATTGATGACTTCAGTTTTTTAGGATACATCACATCAAGCAATTCCAGCCCTCAATAAAAGCTCCAAGTGAAAAAGCTAGAATAATGTTAAATATGTGGAATGATATGTCATACTATATCTAATAAACACATTATCTTTAATTATGTATGTAACATATATGCATAATCTGGTATAGTGTGGGTACAAAAAAAATAGCTAGGCTAATATAATGTTCCATGGTCATATTGATCTACACTTGAGAAGACAGAGAAATTGCTATTGACTAAGTTCCACAATTTAATTGACAAATGATTATTAGTTTTTTACTTTATCAATCATTCCGGAAAAGGAACTACCAACAGAGTAGATTTGTTAATACCTGTTCATTGTTGCTCAAACCAGCATCTTGTTGGCTGCAGTTTCCACTATTATTTCCATCTATTTGGTTGAACACATTTCTGGAGCTATTATCTGTAGTATTCTACAATAAAAGAAAATATGATACCATTAGTCAAACATATATATTTTAAACAGAGATGGATGAATTCTCCAAAGTAGTACAGATCTGCAGTAGAAAACTTTTTTCAGAATATTCTTACCTGCTGAGTAGTTGGAGATGAATGGCTAGGAAATAATGCAGCCAAATTGTTCTGAGGTGGAGGTGTACTTGCAGATCCATTCATCATATACTAATAAGAATTCATTAGGCAATAGTTAGACACGTTCACATTGCAGTAAAAACAAAGAACAGTAATATAGCATCGTGAAAAGAGGAATAACCTCCTTTATCTGATTATTGAACTCAGATAGAGCATTTTGTATTGATTGACAATCCTCTTGCCGCTGACGCTTGAAATTAGCAAGCTCTTGACGTAGTTCAACCTGTATTTGGCTAGGTCTAACTGTGTAAGTGTGAGAAGGATGAGCATTTGTGGATAATTGCACTTCTGAGCTATCAATTGCACCATCCGCCATTGCAAACTTCCCATGTGCCTTGCGTCCAGTGCATTCATACATAACCTGTGCATCCAAAGGGGCCCTTACCCATATAACATTTGGTCCATGTGCTGCTTGCATCCCATCACGGTACTTGTCCTAACACCAAGAAATGTTACACACAAATCACTCACATTAATCATAAGGTAATGGTTGGGTATAATACCAGATTTTCCTGAGCATGCTCATCAGGAATAGGAGGCAAATCATTGCCTTGACCTTCAGTCACTGCTTGTTTAGATGCCCCCATGTGCACAGCATATGCCTCAATTATGCTAAATGACCTGCCATAAGTTCTCTCCTACAAATTGAATATAATATAATAAGTTTGTTTAATGGTTTTTTTATAAGTAAACAACAAGGTAGCTAACATAAGCTATGTCGTTACCAGAATTTGTTGAGTGCGTGCAACAGAGCTTGAGCCCCCACGATTGGTAGATTCAGGTCTACTTAGGCGTGCATTCCTCTTCAAAGTACTCAGTCGCTTGAAAGAATCTGAAGCCCACCAATTGCTTAGTGCTTCCCAAGCATCAGTATTTATCCACATGAAAGGAACTCGTCGGTACTGATTTGCTTCCAAGTGGACTATTTTTGCTTCATCAAAACTGATAATTTCCTTCAAGATCTGTATGTGATATGCCATTACAGCATAAATTCTCACTTGGTATATCTCTTGTGTTGCCAACTTTTCACAACATTTTTCAAGAGTTTTAATCCATTTCTCCTTAAGGTCAGGCTGATCATCAGGCCATTTGTATCTTGCCTAATGGACACACATATATATGACATACAGTAAAATTAAACCAGGTAATTCTATCAGGTACGTGTTAGCAAAAAAAAGATGTAAATGGTTCCACATACTTACCATAAAGTCACTCCTTACTTTGTGAGCACAAGTGTCATCTTGTGGTCCTTTGATGCACCAGTGACGCCATTTTTTAGCAGGAACATCACATGGTTGCTTCAATGATCTATCACGCACAATCTGAGGGTAGTGATGCTTTAACAGAGCCCCAAGAATGGTATTGGGGACACGACCTTTTGGGTTAAATGGCAGCTCTTTCCAATTTCTGCATGCAGAGAGCTCAATTTCACATTATATGATTTTAATACATGTATAGAAAATATAATGAAAGTGTATCATGAACAAATAAGCTTAAACCATTTTCTTTGGTACACTCATTTACATTGTCTTGTAAAATTTTGCAGGAATGTATTAAACCTACATTTTTAATATCCAATATTTGTCAGTAATTTCATAATAGTATATGGCTTGAGTTATTTTCATAAGAGTAAACATCATTTTTTCACTTTGATACACCAAGCATCTATTTGAAGCAATGTACAGCCTAAAAGATTACCTGTCACCACTAGGTATGATAACAGTCTTGGCAGCATGTGTTGTTGGTGCTGGCGGGATTGTGTTTGCTCCTCGTGGTGTCCGAGTTTGGGTAGACATTTGTGGTGTGACACCAGCACTCCCATTGTCTTGCTGTTCCTCACCCTCATTTGGCGGCTGCTCTGGAACACCACGCCTCCTGCGAGAAGCGCGTATTTCCTCTCCAATATCCCTAGCTCGTGGCCTGCAAATATAATATTAGAACAAAGAGCATATCTCTAAAAATACAAGGTACATTATATGTAAACGCAGACATAAAACTTATGACATGTCAGATGGGAAATGAATTCATTAACATATAAATATTTGTTTTCTACTAAAAATAAGATTAAGAATTTCCTTCACTAAAATAAGACTAGAAGTTCTCTTAAAACATGATTAAAAGTCATCTGGATCATCATAGAAATCCTCTTCTTCTGAATCATCTGCCACATAGGCTATCTCATCACCAACATCACTAGCAGGATGCTCATTTGGCTGTTCAGAAGTGTCATCAATGCTTAGTTTGTTCAGAAGGTCAATATCAGATTTATCATGTACTATATCAGCCTCTCCAACTGCAGCCTCAAGGTTAACATCAATTGTATGATCAATGACAAGATGCCCTGTTCTGTTCTCATCTTGATAGAACATAGAACTTGGTGCTTCATCATCATTTCCATATTCACCAGCCGCTGGTGCTTCTAAATCACCACGCTTTGGAACTTGGTCAACAACCCACCAATTTCGCAAATCACCGGCTTGGCATGGATATGGAGTGTAGTATACTTGTTTGCACTGGTGAGGAAGTACAAAGGGTTCATAGCCAGGAAGCCTAGTGTTTGGATTGATCTCAACTAAACCAATGTTTGGAGACCTTCTAATCCCATTTATTGGGTGAAACCAGCGGCACTGAAATAAAACTAGCTTAAACTGTTGTGATCCATCAAAATTAATCTCAATAATTTCCTCAATAACCCCATAGTAGTCTGTGGTGGCACCGTCTTCGCTGGAGCATGAGAGGAATACACCACTATTTGTTGTAGCTAAATTAGGCCTCAAATTTTCATATTTTTCAGAACGGAACCTAAAGTTATCAACATCATATCCAGTTAAGCATGACACACGAGTTCGGCAACCATGAGATAACTGGACCAGATCCTTGTTGATGCCTCCATGTTTTATGCACTACAATGATCAAGTACAAATTATTAAATTGGCATTTAAATAATGGAAAACATATTTAGAAAGATTTGACACATACCAGTTCTCTAAACCATTCAAATAAGTTAAGGTGCCCTCTGCCAGCTCCTTTTTTTCTAATTCTATCAATTTGCTGTTGCGTTGCACGGTTAAAACCCCTACATTCTGCTTGATCAAATTGCCTGTAATGCATACTTGTAATTTAAAATGTGAGGAAAAATAACTAACATTAAAAAAATATGATTCTACTATCACTTACTTTATGTATTCATCCATTTCTAGAGTGTTGGTGTAAATGTACAGCATGATTGCGTGATACTCATCTCTTGTTAGTACTTTTGTCCCTCGTCTCCCATGAGCACGACTTGGTACTTGGAATGTACTGATACTACAATTGTAGTTCATAGTTTCATATCCATCATCATATCTTCTCCTTTTACTTCGACTTGAAGGTACATCACTTTTGAAGTATAGGCTCACAAAATTTGAAATCTCCTCTACTATGTAAGCCTCTGTTATGCATCCCTCAACACGAGCTTTGTTCTTTACCATTTTTTTGAGATATTTCATTAACCTGTCAATTTGGAAATGTCATATAATTATATAATATATGAATTATGTAAAACTGAATTGAAGATATTATTTCTTTTTTTTGACCAGGAAGATATTATTTCATTACCTTTCAAATGGATACATCCATCTATATTGCACCGGCCCCCCAACTCGTGCCTCATATGGTAAATGGATCATCAAGTGCTGCATAACATTGAAAAATCCTGGCGGGAAGATCTTCTCTAGCTTGCACAGTAGGATTGGAATGCCTTCTTCTAATTTTTTCAAGTTTTCTAAATCTAGTTCCTTAGAGGAAAGTTCTCTATAAAAAAAACTTAACTCTGCTAGTGCAAGCCATATGCTATTATCAATAAAACCACGAAAAGCTATAGGTAGCAAGCACTCCATGAAGATGTGGTAGTCATGGCTTTTAAGCCTGTGATCTGTAGGTCAGTCAATTTTACTCCCCTCCTGATGTTTGCAGTGTACATATCTACAAATTTCAAACCTTTGAGCCACTCTAGCACTGCCACTTTTTGGGGTCGAGTAAGGCAGAACAATGCCCTTGGTTTTTCCCAACCACCATTTGACTTCTCACGGAGATGATATTGTGGCCTATCACAGATTGAAGCTAAATCTAACCTTGCCTTGACATTGTCCTTTGTCTTTTCACTTATGTCTAGGCATGTGGCCAATAAAGCTTCAGCCATATTCTTCTCATTATGCATGACATCAATGTTATGACGAATAAGAAGTTTTTCATATGGCAATTGCCATAATCCACACATGTGTGTCCAATTGTGTGTCTTTCCAAACCCTTCAAAAAAATCTTTTCCATTACCGTCATTAGGAACTAGAGACTTTAACTGTGAGTGAATTTGTTCCCCAGTCAAACGTTGCGGCGCAAGGTTAAGTACTTTAGTTTTCTTTCGAAAAGCTTTTGTACTTTTTCTAAAGGAGTGTTCCATGGGTAGAAATTGCCTATGACAATCAAACCAGCAATACTTTCTACCATTGACTAGCCAAAAAGCACTAACAGTACCTAAGCACACTGGGCATGCAAACTTTCCATGAGTACTATCTCCAAGAGACCATTCCTAGTGCAGGCAAGTCGTTTATAGAGTAGAAATAACAAGCTCTTAGTCTAAAAGATTGCCGAACAGATCTATCATAAACCATAATACCTTCCCTCCACAATAACTTCAAATCATCATATAGTGGCTCCATGTACACATCTAGATTCTTACCAGGATGTTGTGGACCAGGTATCACAAGTGTTAAAAATATATTTTCCTTTTTCATGCACATGGAAGGTGGAAGTTTGTAAGGGACAAGGAACACTGGCCAACATGAGTACGATGCTGCAGAAAAACTAAAAGGAGTAAAGCCATCTGTGCACAAACCTAAACGAACATTCCTAGGTTCATTTGCAAAATTAGGAAACTCCTTGTCAAAATGTTTACAAGCCTCACCATCTGATGGATGTACCATAACTCCTACCTTCTCCTTATGAGACTCCTTGTGTGAACCCATGTGCTTTGCAATTTCTTCGGACATGAATAATCTTTTCAACCTTGGAATGATTGGCAAGTATCTTAGCACCTTTCGAGCAACTGGTTTCAAATGCTTATTTAGACCACTAGAATCTCTTTGATGGTATCGAGGTTCATTGCATTTGTCACAAGTTAATTTATCCTTGTGTTCCTTACGAAAAAGCATGCAGCCATTGTAGCAAGCATCTATCTTTTCATATGGCATCCCCAAACTACTCAACATCTTCTTTGATTCATTAAAGTTCTTGGGGATTTTAGAATTTTCAGGAAGAAGATCACCTATCAGTCTCATTAAAGTGTCATAACCAGCAGCAGAAATATTAAATTGAGACTTCAGATTCATTAAACGAGTTACTGCAGAGAGGGTAGTTTCCTTAGTATCCTTATGGACTGGTTGTTCAGAGGCTTCCAATAACTCAAAAAACTGTTCAGCTTCAATGGTTGCACTATCAGTTTGATCGGCATCAGCTAAATCATGTACCATATCATTTAAGTGATCTGTGTCATCAAACACTTCATTTGAGGGGGCATGAGCAGTCTCCCCATGGTATGTCCAGACAAAATAATTAGGCACAAAACCATTCTTAACAATATGGTGTGAGATGGTGTTTTGATCTTGCTTCTTAAAGTTACCACACTTGCTACATGGACAGTGCACGCCTTGACTATGAGCATTTGTATGAGAAAATGCATGATTGATAAATTCCTGTGCTTTCTTGCACCAGTTTGCATTAGGACCTTTTATATTCCAATCATCATACATCCATCTAGGGTCACTTTCCATTGCTTGTTTTTCTGTAGTGATTTGCAAAACTAATTTATGTATCTCTGTTGAAATGTCAAAAAATATATGACCAAGTTAAATTTAAGAACAATTGTTGCATAACAAAAAAAAACTCATTTGAACACAACATGCAGAGCAAACATGCTAATAGTTTGATAGAACGCAATATATCTTATCATATATGTAATATTATGAAGGCAGGAATAGCTCTAAATTACTTACATGGTATGCAGTGATCTTCCAGTCACAAGCTGCAGAGATGAAGCCAACCATGTAAAGGACAGGTTAACTACATTGATAGAGAAACAATATTAATATTTTTACCATCCAGGAAACATCATGACACAATAAAATTCAATTAGCTGTTAGATATAATATGATAATACAATCTAGTGATCCTGAATCTAGACTGATGTAAAAGAGCAATGTATCTACTGAGTTCCAATTACAGAATGTAAAGCTGCATATCCATGTGAAGCAATCCCATATCAAGTGCATTGCCACAACATCCAACAAGATTCCAGATAAACAAAGATATCTATCCAGTGCCTCCCTACTATAAAAGTAGAGAATAGAACTAGTACAGAGAAACATGCACCTGTCGGTTGTAGAACTCCAATGCTTTTCTCCTCCTTCATCTATCCATTTTCAGTAATCAAGAAACACTAACCACAACCTTAGCTCTAGGACTCTAGTCTCTAGCTTTCTAGATGCAGGCACCAGCTTCCTGGCCGTCTGGCCATCTCCACCCCGTGCAATCACGCCTTGGCCCGGCGCCTTTCTACCGGCCACCGGTCACCCCTACGACAACCACGTAGAGTAAAACTATTCGAATAGCCGTGCCCGCGGTTATGGGCGGGTCTAACAATGTCTTTCGTGATTAGTCCCACACTACTCATTAATAATAATGTGGTAATTGATGGTAATTAATTTAACTCCTGGTTTGGAATGGTACATTCCTGGTTTGGAGATAGATCTGTGCAACCGGGTATGGTTGTTCAGGATGGTTGGGCCTGAGCCGCATGGGTGTGCTGTTCAGTGTGGATTAATATTGATGATCAATTACTCTACTGTTTTACAATTCTCAATTGTTTGCTAAATGCTGCCTTTGCAAATGAGCCCTATATTATGCCATCCTTTGGTATCCTTGTGCACTTGCATATTTGTTGTGTGGCTTGCTGAGTATGTCATATGCTCACCTTGCAATAATCAATCAAACCTCAGTTGAAGACAAGTTGCGAAGGAGAAGACGTTTGGCTTATAACCCAGTTGAGCTGCCTGTGGGAGTGGAGCCGGAGCTTCGCTAGACCGTAATTCCGCTGCAGTTTTCTTTTCTTTTGTAAGTATGTAACATTATTATATTGATGAATCTGTATATTAAATTGTCAGTTTGTGTACCTCGGCTGATTCCTGAACGAGGATTTAATGCACAAATAAGTTCGGAAATTACAAGTGAATTTCTGGGCGTGACACACCGGCTCTCCCTTGAATCACCGTTGTTGAAGATGAACATGATTCAACACATGGATGTCGTCCCCAAGTAGAATCGAAAGAACTGCGTGGTGATTTTTTTTGGGAGATGGCTGTTTGGAAAGTCCGACGAAATAGGTAGCTCAAGTAAACTAATTTGGAAACGACAGTTAGGATCCTAAAATCTTGGGAGCGAGCACTTCTTTGGAGAGAGAAGCGAGATCTAGTTCGCGGGGTTGTAGGAGAATCGCCATCGTGTAGCGGGATTTGGGGGAAATGAAAATTTCCTGCGGAAAAACCGAGGGAAGTGAATTATTTCCGCGCGCATTTAGAATAAAATTACATATATATTAGGTTCTGACTCATTTGCCATCACTATCCTGTAACTAGCCTACTGGTATGCATGCCTGATGAGAAACACAAGGTCCCTTGTTCGATTCCTGCCACAATTTTTTTTGAAGTATTTTTTGAAGGCATTATTTCCTTTAGACCAAAGTTGGTTCAAATTTTCTAGAAAATATTCAAAAAAAAATTGTAATAAGTGGATGGAAATACTAGATTTTTAGAGATTTAGATAATACTAGTTTTTTGGCTGACTAAAATTTTACATATATACTAGTGAACGTGCACGTGCAAGGCACGTTTTCGTAACATATATTATTGCAAATAGAAACATATCAAGAGTCCGAAAAAAGAAGGAAAAAACAGAAAATGAAATAGAAAAAGAGAAAATGATGGAAAAGAGAGAAAGTGGTATGAAATCAAAAAATTAGCACTCCTAGTGATGTATTAGAGAAGGCATGCGGATTGAGTGGTAAGTTTGCAAAGGCGTGCGTATTTAGTGGCTTATTGTCAAAAATCTCTGGTGTCAGTATCAGTTAAATTCTATTAATATTGTTGTAATAAGGGACAAACCTGGTCAAAAAAATTCCTTTTCTTGTCATCATCAACACCTGGCTCCGGCCAGTGTTCAAACAAATGGGACTGTCCTTCACTCAGCAGCAATTTTGCAAGGTCAACCTACAATCATCACCAGACAGGAAGCATTATGGAAAACACAACTCAAATATGGTAAGTAAACAATTCATTACCCATTCCAAGGAGGAGGAGGCGCGACAGCGGAAGGAGGAGGAGGAGGCGCTGTGGCAGAAGGCAGAGAAGGCGATGGTTTCTGTTTTTTTTCGATTTGGCGAAGAGAGGGATTGAGGAGCGTTAATCGCAGGGTTAATCCGGCGCTAATTGCAATTGTGGTGTTAATTGCACTAAACAACTCGTGCTTTTTATATTAGTCTAGATTTATATATGTATATCAATTCCAAATTTTAATTCTTTATCACGAAAACTGATATTTAGACTACAAGAAAAATACAACGTTGTATATAACATTTTTTTGATAGGATTGTATATATTATTTTCGAAATTTGAAGAATAAAATCAAAATAGTTATCACTCCACAACAAATACAACATTATATTTATAAATTTGTTCCCATATAGGACTTACTCATTATTAGTTTTGATGAAAAGGATGGAACTTATTAATTTTGAAAAGGAGTAAAACTTTGTATTTATGAATTTCAAAACTAAGAACTATTAAGCTAATAACATAAAAGGTAACGGTACGAATACATAGTTGCTTCTATATATAACTTTGTAACTACTAAATTCAGATTTTGAAATTATTGCAAAAATTAATTATTTCTTCTTGTATATTTACAAGCAAAAAAGTTCACACATACACAAAGTATCTTATATAAATCCTTGGCACACCACGGCATGGTTGCCGATATTCCGACAAGGTACGACCCAAGCATGAGCTTTGCCCAACCGATCCATCTGTTTTCCTATTTCCCCCTATATTTTTTTCTTAAGTTTCACATATTTTTTTCCTATTTTCTTCTATTTTTCTCCATTTTCTCATGTATTTCCTATTCTTGCTAATTATGCCTATTTTTCTCTCTTTTTTCCTCCCCCTCACATTTCTTCTTTTTTTTTCTCACCTCACATTTCAATATTTTGATCATGATATCTTTTTGAGTACATGTTTTAAGAAAATAAAAACCTTTTATCGTAACAAAATGTATTATGAGGAATATAATAAATACTCTAATTAAGTTTTGTGTATCTTTTTCAAAAGTTTTAAAGCGACATCGTGAATGGTGAGTGTCAAATTCACATAAGTAATATGTTAGAGGAGCAATAAAGGGAATATATTTGGCTCTTGGAAAATTAAGGCAAATTCATGTCTTTTAATTTATATGTTAAAAAATATATACAAAATATATCTGCAACAGCACTATCATACATTGATTGCTAGTGTCTAGTTGTCAAGGTACATTCCCAACAAGCCTATCATCCATTGAAGTGGAAATGGCATCATGGTACTAACTGTGACAAGGTTGTTGGTATATATGGGTCAATTGTGATAGTATTGTCAGCAGCAAGGTGCTTGAGAGGGCTGTTGGCTAGCCTTTCTACATTCCATGACAGCACTGTTGAAAATCCAAATAGCTGTTGCTAAAAATCGCAGCTCCTGTAGTGCTGCATCGGTTTCAATCTTCAACTAGAGGTAAAACTTGTTATGGCAGCTTGCGTTCTCGGGATTAGGGCTTCCATCTTCACGATACTCTAATCTTGTTTATGTAATTCGCCGAGTTATCATATATTCTGTATAATCTTAGACAATGATGTGACCATGGCTACCACGGATGCAACCATTGCTCACATCATGGATGAACAAGAAGATATCAAGATCAAGTCCTCCAAGTGCTGGAATCCGATTCGGCCACCTACTACACTGCTGACTTCAAACGGCCGCCGAATCTGCATACGACCTCCGTTTTTGGCCCGTGAGTACTTGATGGAAAGCTCATGGAGTCCTCTTTCCAATGGATCCAGCCTCATTGTGAAATTCCACCTTATTGAGCCGTAATTGAAGCAACAAGGTGCTGCATCACCTATAATGGGCCTATGGG
Organism: Oryza longistaminata; assembly: GCA_009805545.1. Taxonomy (NCBI): domain Eukaryota; kingdom Viridiplantae; phylum Streptophyta; class Magnoliopsida; order Poales; family Poaceae; genus Oryza; species Oryza longistaminata. The sequence goes on along the minus strand of CM020187.1, from coordinate 10,859,275 downwards.
CTTGTAACTTCATTTGGGACCCCGGCCCAGGTGGGGCCCATGTGGGGTGCGCCCCAACCAGGTGGAGCACGACCCTAGAGTGCCCTTGGTCGTCCTCCTACCTCTTTAATTAGTTAGGTACCCCTTCAGGGTTTCTCGGGTTTTGATTGATTAAAGTTTAGCCATTGCTACTTGCTTGCAGCGCGCGTGTCGGCTAGACCGTCCGTCTGCTTGTTCGGAACCCCACTTTATCGTGTATCAATTTATCTTTGTGCGTCTTGTCTATCTAGCAATTCAGTTGCTTTATATCTTGTTCTTGCTTGTTCTCGATTGCTTGCAGGAATAAGGTTGATCTGCACCGGCAAGATCAACAACCCACGGAGAGGTGTATCGATCGCTAAGGCGCAACACAACGTCTCGTACGGTTGTAGTCGGATCGTCAACGTTTCTCCCAAATCGTAGTTATCACAACTCACCGAAAGATCGGGCCAACAACAGCCTTGAGTGTCTAAACTTTAGATGTATAGAAATACTATATATAGAAAATATTTGAATTCAAATTCAAATTTGAATCAGATATAATTCAAATTTAAATTTGAAACGGGTATATAAACTTTTGACCTATAAACTTTGGGTCTATAAACTAATATTTGAATTTAAATTCAAATTTGAATCGGGTATGTAAACTTTTGACTTATAAACTTTGGGTCTATAAACTTTAGGTGTATAAACTTTAGATGTATAGAAATACTATATATAGAAAATATTTGAATTTGAACGGATATAATTCAAATTCAAATTTGAATCGGGTATGTAAACTTTTGACTTATAAACTTTGGGTCTATAAACTTTAGATGCATAAAAATACTATATATAGAAAATATTTGAATTCAAATTCAAATTTGAATCGGGTATGTAAACTTTTGACTTATAAACTTTGGGTCTATAAACTTCATGTCTATAAACTTTAGATGTATAGAAATACTATATATAAAAAATATTTGAATTCAAATTTGAATTTGAATCGGATATATAAACTTTTGACTTATAAACTTTTGGTCAATAAACTTTATATGTGTAAACTTGAGGTGTATAAACTTTAGATGTGTAAACTTGAGGTGTATAAACTTTATGTGTATAAATTTACTAAAATAGGAAAGTAATGCGGTGCCAAAAAAGGAAAGCAGGTGAAGGGAGGGAGGGGGAAGGGGGATCGATCGCTACCCTTGTCGCCGGGCGATCGATCGCCCGTTAGCACTTCCGATCACCGACCCATATTCCTGTTGCTTCCCACGCCTAATGTTAATAATTTCCACTTATGTCCAAACAAATGGAAATTCTGAAGTTCATATGGAGAATATTTTAGCACCGCAACAACTCTCCATGGTATTTAGAAAATCTAGTTTCACTGGTTTTCGTTGAGGTAGGGAATTCCTGATGTTCGTGTGAAGGGATAAACTGGTTTTGGGGGTACATAAGGAACATCAGGAATTCTCTTATTTGGATAATTGAAAGAGAACTTCGGCCTGTAGATCTGGCCTTTTATAGATAATTTATATGCACCATATTTTCTATCTATATATCTATTCTATTTCGTTTGATGATATTTTTGCTACACGGGATCAGCAATGATTGTGATCACATATATATTAGCTAGCTATGATCAGCCATGCAAATGAATACACGTACTGGCATATGCCTATCTGTATAGCTATATGAGCGTTGTTACCGTCCTGCATTTTGTACCATGCGGTACGTACCAAAACTAATCCAGCCATTGATAAAGCAGGGGTACGGTCGGAATAGAGAAGGAATCGCTATTTCTCCGGAGCAAGAGCGAGGGCCTGAGTTGCATAGCTTCTGTTCGGTGGCTGTGCCGTGATGGTGCGCCTGTGGTGTTGCGTGTGAGGAAGAAGGAAGGACGATATTAGATTAGATCAGTTTTTGGTAGTAGATTGGATCGGTTTCTATCTGAACCGGATTCGGTTTCCTTGCATGCGACTTTTCCTTTTATTCGGTCGTGGTGCCCTTCACATTAACAGGCCGAGTGAGTCTGACTCCTCCCTTTCCTCTCGGTTTGCATCTATGTCGTGGCTTCCCATATAGATACATTGGTGATTTTCTTTTTCGAGTGTCGCATTGGAAATCTGTTTGCAAAAACGAAACCTACGTGACGAGAGCATTCATTTTTTATAATTTTAATTTTTGAGTTAGCATTTTTGCATCTGAGTCCCTGTAATTTTTATATTTATATTTAAGTCCCTGTAATCTTGCTTTGAGGTCTTTAAGGTTGTTTTTGTTAAAAAAAAGAAAAAAAAGGTAAAAAAGAGGCAGAATGGTGCATAAAAAAAGAGAAGAAAAGCCGCACCAATAAAAGAAAAAAACAGAAAAGAAAGAAAAGAAAAAAAGAAGAAAGAAAGAAAGAAGGAAAAGAGAAAATCAGTTGTATGTTTGAGATTGCTTTGAAATATCAGAGTGTGCTTGGGTTGTTTTTTATGCTATCTTGTGGTATCGTTTGTGTCTAGGCTCACGTCTCTAGTACGTTCTTGCCTAGGACCAGCACGGTACTTGACTTTGAACGATTATTCAACTTTGCATTATCTTATTTGAGCATTTGCTATTCTTTTGCTACATATTTAAGCCTACCCAGAGCTCCACAGATTTGATTGCAACCGTACAGCAAGTGTTTGCCAAGGCATCGATACATCCAACTTCCATTGGGGGTGCTTGGTTGAGTCGGTGTATGTCACCATTCCGCTTGCATTGATAAGATCTTGTAAGAGCTTGGTTAAAAGCTTGAGTATGTATGATAATTTAGCTGCCACTACCTAGTCGTTGATAAGAGAGTGTATATTTTTGTGTATGTTTCTTGTTTTCGACTAACAATGGCAGGATTAAGCAAGGGAATACGCGATCATCATGCTCAACATCGATATCTTCGTCGCGACATGAGGAGTGATCAACATGAGGTATGTGACGTTGTTCTAGGTAAGATCAAATCTGCACTACCTTATTTTGAAGGAAATTATGATCCTCATGCTTACATTAATTGGGAGCTAGCGGTTGATAGCGAATTTAAAAAGCATGGCTTGTCTGAGAAACAAAAGGTTATGTGTGCCTCTAGTGTTTTAATTAATGAAGCTTCTAATGATTGGAAATATATTTGTAGGCATAATAAAATACCTCAATCTTGGAAAGACCTGAAACGATATTTGGGAGATGTTTATGTTCCCATGTATTATGCTGACATTTTGTTCAACAAACTGCAATGTTTAAAACAAGATACTAGAACTGATAGTTCATATTATCATGATATGCATGCTTGTTTATTACGTTGTGGTTTAGATGAATGCGAAGAAGCTACAGAATTGAGGTTTTTACGTGGGCTTAAAAAAAAATTCAGGACATGCTTGATTGTCAAAGATATACATCTCTTTCCCATTTATTACAACTTGCTTGCAATGTTGAAAGTAAAATAGAGGACATGAAGAAGCAACATGCTATGTTTTTGTCTTTGTTGGCGGTATATCCTGAGACCCTTCGACCAGACCTGCCGAAACCATGGAACCAGCGAGGATTCAGGCTTGAGACGTTAAGATCATCTGGGCGAAATCCCATGGCGAAGACTATGAAGCAAAGATGGCGAAGGCTGAAGAGTCGCGCTGGTATCCGGCGAGACCAGATGGATCTTGGGCGAAGGGTGTATGCCAAAGGATAGAGACTTCGCCATAACAAGCCCAACCTTGAGGAGGCCCAAGGGGCCATCCCAGCCGCTCAGGCCTATTCGCCAATTGGCCCATTAGAGGCCCATGTATCCAAATTACACTGTATACCCAAGCAAATGTCCCTTTCATAAGGGCAACCATGTAAATTCCCCTGTAAAGCCTAAACCCTAATAGGGGAACCTGTAATAGGATTATAAATAGCCCCCTAGGGACATGTAAAGGGGGGATCCCGAAGAAAAATCTTAAAGTGATACATTTACTGTTTCCAACACTGTTGAGTAATCACATCCTTCGACGTACGCAGTTGTCGCTTCGACAACAGTCTTCTTTTACTAACCATTTGTAGGAAGTGCATAATCATGAAATGGAGGAGAGAGACATGAATGAGCCGTCAGTCCCATTGTCCACACTCAAGTTCGAGGCACCTCCATCATCTGAAGAGGGCATCAAAAATTAAATGGTGCTGAAATTAATCAAGGTGAGTGTGTTCTTAACGAACTAAATTTGTCCACTTATCATGCTAAAGTAGAGCAAAATCATTAGTGAAATCAATTGCTGAAATTCCTTTGTCACAAGTTGATTTATTTGCTGTTCCTGGTGATAAAGAAGAGTTATGTGATAATGCTTCACTTATATCCATGCCACAACTAGTGAATAAACATGCTATTTCTAATGTCAGTTCTTTATGTGATGATTTTAAGCATGTTATTCACATTACTAATGAAGTAGAGGAACATGAATTGGCATCTTCTTTAAATACTTTAGGCTATGTTCAGTGTGATGATTTATGTGAGCTCGATAGTTTGAAGGAGAAATTATTTGCTATATATTATTTGCCATGTCCAACTAATGCTATTTTTCATATCTTTGGCGAATATAATGATAGAGAAATATATTTGGTGCATAGAGTTTATATATGTTCGAATTTAGAACCTCCTGTACATGTGATAAAACTTGCAAGCTAGAGAGACAAGTTATTTCTAATCATATTACTTCGAGTTTCTCTTGTTTTGATTGGAACAAGTTGGTTTAAATTGACCACGCGATGAGCACCATATGGAAAAACCGAGGACGGTTTTCCGTGAAGAAGGGGAGGATGATGTGACCATGGCTACTATAGATACAACCATTGCTCATATCATGTATGAGCAAGAAGATATCAAGATCAAGTCCTTCAAATGCTGGAATCCGATTTGGCCACATGCTACACTGCTGACTTCAAACGGTTGCCGAATTTGCATACGACCTCCGTTTTCGGCCCGTGAGTACTTGATGGAAAGTCCTCTTTCCAACGGATCCAGCCTCATCTGGGAATTCCATCTCGTTTGGCCGCAATCACAGAAGGAAGGTGTTGCGTCACTAGTAATGGGCCTATGGGCTTGTAACTACGTCTGGGACCCCGGCCCAAGTGGGGCCCATGTGGGGTGCGCCCCAATCTGGTGGAGCACAACCCTTGGACCCTCTTGGTCGTCCTCCCACCTCTATAAATAGTTAGGTATCCCTTTAGAGTTTCTTGGGTTTTGTTAGATTAAAGTTTAGCCATTGCTACTTGCTTGCAGCGCGCGTGTCGGCTTGACCGTCCGTCTGCTTGTTCTTCGGAACCCCAATTTATCAATTGTATTCAATTCCTATTTGCAATATCAGATTGCTTTTATCTTGTTGTTGCTTGTTTCTTTGATTTGCTTGCATGAATACGGTTGATCTGCACCGGCAAGATCAACAACCCACAGAGAGGTGTATCGATCGCAAAGGCGCAACACAACGTCTTGTACAGTTGTAGTCGGATCATCAACGTGTCTCTCAAATTGTAGTTATCTCAACTCACTGAAAGATCGGGCCAACAACTGCTGTGAGTGTCAAGAGGAACTCAGGGTTCATCACATCCGCTAGCAATGTGCCCGTTGGGCCATCAGTTAACATCGGAGACACCGACTTTGACCTCAAGAGCATCCTGATTAGTATGGCGCAGTCAAGCCCGTTCTGTGGCAAGCCAAATGAGAATGCAAGTGCTCACTTGCAACAATTCCTGGAGATCTACAGCACCTACACCATGAAGGGAGTAAGCCTAGATGCCGTTAGGCTGCATCTGTTTCCTTTCTCACTTCTAGGGAAGGTGAAGCAATGGTTTTGCGTGAATTGTGTTGCAGTAAATATTTAGGATAAGCGCTCCACTGCGTTCCTCTCCAAGTTCTTCCCGATGGGAAAGACAAATGCCCTTCACGGGAGAATATCAAGCTTCCAGCAGACAAGGGATGAGACGATCCCAGAAGCCTGGGAACATCTGCAAGAATACGTGGCCGCTTGTCCTCACCATGGAATGGACGACTGGCTCATTCTGCAGAGTTTCTATAATGGACTTACTCCCTCATCCCGGGATCACCTGAACGCTGCTACTGGGGGTGCCTTCTTCTCAAAACCAGTTAGAGGGGCCGTTGATCTTATTGAGAAGATGGTATCAAATATGGATGTTGGTAATTCTTAACGTCATTACTAGAAATATAATTTCCAGCAATGGCGCAGAAATACTCCTGGTATATTGTGGTCACAGATTTCATCCGCAAGCGCACTGATATACCATTGTAGCATTTCACCTGAGAGTATTCCAAGGGTATCGTATTTGTTTAACCCCGTGGGAAGATTATAATAGAGAGAATCGTAGTAATAATTTATATGTTACTTGCAATAACCAAAGTCTAAGCAGGGGTTAATATTCAAAGGGTAGAGTGACACACAAGCATAGGACTACTCACTATCATATTAAATTATCTGAGCTAAGTGGAAAGAAAATAGAAAAGAATCTATTTCTATACTTCTAGTATACATATTATACATACATCCTAGCAATAAGATTAGCTAGCTAATACCCTCTTTCTCATGCCCTCCTGGTACTTCGAGAAGCCGCCCCTAACTGCCGAGTTTCTTACGATAGCCCGTCATGACTATACAACCGGAGCTAAATACGGAGGAATACCCTCCCTAGGAAATTAACTAAGGATTATATACATGCGCGGACGAATACCCGTACTGAGCTGTCACCATCAGCAGCCCACCTCTCTTCCATAGCATATAACCCCAAATAATGATACCCAGTAATTAGGGATGAAAATGGTTGGAAAAGGTCGGAAACGGTACATTATTTTATTATTTTTTTCGAAAACAAACGGAAACGGTCGGGAAATTTCCATATTTATGAATTCATCTATTTATTGTCAACTTCAATACCACACTGACAGAAATTAAAAAAACTTAAATTTGAAAATGGTAACATCGGTAAAAATATTATTATTATATTAGTTTTGCGGAAACGGTATCTGTACGGTCGGGAAATTTCCATACCGTTTTCACCCCTACCAGTAATCTTGACACCACCCCTAAACTACCAGATACTACTCTATTATCCTCATCATGACTTAGGGTAATTGTATAAGCAAACATTATACCTGTACCATTGCATCTCCTAGATAAGCTAGCAGTTTAATCAACATAACTCATATATAAAGTAAAATTGGTATTCATATACTCGGAAAGTATTATAATACCAGAGTTGGATACAGAAGAATATTCTAAATAAAGTACAAGTCTTACAAAAGAACAAAGGAGAGCTACTAGAGCCATACCCGAACTCTTCCGAAGACTTCTGGACTCAGACTTCTATTCTAAACTACCAGACTCCACTAGCTTGAGAATACTAAACTAAGCTTGAGAGAGTATGAAAGAGCTTGCTTGAGGTGTGTGGAGAAAGTGAGAAGAGGAACTCCTTAAATAGGCTGCCAATGGCGGTTGTGGCAATTGGAATGGTCAGAATTGCCCAATTTTTATTCAACTTTTATTCCGGAAGTTTTCAAATGATTTTGCAAAAAAAAAAAAAAATCCAAGTTCCTCGAATGATTCACTCGGTCTCTCAGTATGAATTCCCTCACTATTCTGCCTTTTTGATTCCTACTCTAAGGTTGATATGTGGAGTTTCATAGGGTTTAAACATGGCATACTTGCATTCACATTTATTACTGAGTCAAAAACTTAGACTAAAATAGATGACTAAACATACTCAAGATCAAGATCGTGCAAAGTGTGTGTGTGATATATGGTGGAAATGAAATGTGAAAAATAAAGAAAATGCTTCTCCTCTGTGCTTACTTCCTTCTCCCAAAATCCTTCTTTTGCAAATAAGGAAAGGGCATGGCTACATTATTTTCTCTCCTTTTTTTCATCATCACGCTCATGCTTGAGAGAGCATAACTTTATTATTTTCATAACCAAGCCTTTACCTCCCTCTTTTCTCTTTTTTTTGAAAGGTTTTTCTTTTTAGGAGAAGAAAGCACATAAAAGCATGGAGAATTTATTTTTGGTGGTAGTATGGAAATGGAATGGATAGATGCTAGCTCCCAGTGTAGGAGTTTAGCATGTGCATATATGTTGGTGTATGATCTTGATCATAGAGCATGAGAAGTATCTACACAAGTCACAAGAATTTGATAAAATTCAATGGAATTGCAAGTAACCAAAATATATATGGCTTAATCAATATGGAATATTTTTGGCTGATTTCATCCGCAAGCGCACTGATATACCATTGTAGCATTTCACCTGAGAGTATTCCAAGGGTATCGTATTTGTTTAACCCCGTGGGAAGATTATAATAGAGAGAATCGTAGTAATAATTTATATGTTACTTGCAATAACCAAAGTCTAAGCAGGGGTTAATATTCAAAGGGTAGAGTGACACACAAGCATAAGACTACTCACTATCATATTAAATTATCTGAGCTAAGTGGAAAGAAAATAGAAAAGAATCTATTTCTATACTTCTAGTATACATATTATACATACATCCTAGCAATAAGATTAGCTAGCTAATACCCTCTTTCTCATGCCCTCCTGGTACTTCGAGAAGCCGCCCCTAACTGCCGAGTTTCTTACGATAGCCCGTCATGACTATACAACCGGAGCTAAATACGGAGGAATACCCTCCCTAGGAAATTAACTAAGGATTATATACATGCGCGGACGAATACCCGTACTGAGCTGTCACCATCAGCAGCCCACCTCTCTTCCACAGCATATAACCCCAAATAATGATACCCAGTAATTAAGGATGAAAATGGTTGGAAAAGGTCGGAAACGGTACATTATTTTATTATTTTTTTCGAAAACAAACGGAAACGGTCGGGAAATTTCCATATTTATGAATTCATCTATTTATTGTCAACTTCAATACCACACTGACAGAAATTAAAAAAACTTAAATTTGAAAATGGTAACATCGGTAAAAATATTATTATTATATTAGTTTTGCGGAAACGGTATCTGTACGGTCGGGAAATTTCCATACCGTTTTCACCCCTACCAGTAATCTTGACACCACCCCTAAACTACCAGATACTACTCTATTATCCTCATCATGACTTAGGGTAATTGTATAAGCAAACATTATACCTGTACCATTGCATCTCCTAGATAAGCTAGCAGTTTAATCAACATAACTCATATATAAAGTAAAATTGGTATTCATATACTCGGAAAGTATTATAATACCAGAGTTGGATACAGAAGAATATTCTAAATAAAGTACAAGTCTTACAAAAGAACAAAGGAGAGCTACTAGAGCCATACCCGAACTCTTCCGAAGACTTCTGGAAAAAAAAGAGAGATTTTGCCGCCAAGGCCGCCCGACCGCCCCACGTCGCCGCTTCCCCCACCCACCTCCTGAACCCCACGCGCTCCTGCCTGGCTGTGAGACTCCTGCCGCCCATGTCCCCGCTGTCCTCACCCACTCCGTCCCACGAAAACCACCGCCCTTCCCCGCGACGATTCCACCCACGTTGTGCCGGTTACCGCCCCTCTCGGCCCCGATCCCGCCGCTCCGAGCCCATATAAACGATCCCCGGAGCATCCTCTCTCTTTTCCCCATTTTTTCCCGCACCTGTCACACTCTCCCTCGCTCTCACCACGCCACGTCGCGCGCCGCCGCTCGTCGGCGTGCTCCAGCTGCCACCTCCTGCCGCGTTGGCCGTCGCCGCACTGCGCCGAGCCGCACCTCGGCATCCGGTCTGCCTCCGCCGTATCCCTATCGGAACCACCTCCACACGTGTACCCGAGCCATCACGCGCCGTTCGCTGCCTCCGGCCGCCCTCCACCACCGCTTCAACCACCCGCCACTGCTCGCCGCTTGCGCCATTGGCTTCGCCGTCGATAGAGCAAGGCCGACCGCCACTTTGTTTGCTCAGTCCACCGCCGGAGCACACTTTCGTCATCGACCCAAGGCCGCCGCCTCATTTGCCGCCTGCGGTCGCCGATTCCCGCAGTTCCCGACCTCCTCGCGGTGCGCCGTCGCTTCCTTGGCCACGCAAGGAAGAGAAGACCCTCGGCCACCACCTCCTCGCCGCCAGGAGACCGTAATGTTCCCCCTGTGAGTCCCGCCGCAAACGCCATGCTCGGCCAGTGTTCCTCGCCGTGCTGCGACGACTCTCCCTCCTCTAACCCCTCATCTTTGCTCCCCAGGTCCTGCTGGACCTCGGCCGCACCTCCGCCGCGGTCAGGAGTCCCTGGAGCGCCATCTCCGACCCCACCCGAGAAGCGCCGCCACCAATCCTCGTCGTCGGTCGCCTCCCCGTCTTCACCTCGCCGTCCCCGTCCTCTCGCTGAGCCCCCTCTCCCTTCCCACCGCCTCCCGTGTGCGCCGCCGCCTCCTGCGCCGCCACCGCCCCGCTGCTGGCGACCATCGGGCACCGCCGCCCTGCTGCCCGTGGCCGCCCGGCCCTTTGCCGTGCCATGCCTGCCCGTGGTCGCCCAAGCGGCCGCCCTAGCCGATCTAGGCCATCGCGTGGCCTCCTATGCCACCCTGTGTGGGTGCCCTCGTGGCGCC
>CM020187.1:10806106-10845334 GCA_009805545.1 Oryza longistaminata | reverse complement strand
ACGTCGGCGCCACCTCCGCTCGCCCGTTCGTCGTGGCCGCCACGTGTCTGCCACGTGGTGCACCCGCGGGCCGGTGCGCGCGTGGACTTGGTCCACGATGCACCCGCCACCCGTGAGTCACCAACAGGTGGGGCCCGCTTGTCGGCACCAACCCTTCCCCCACGGCTGACGCCAACAATTATTTAATAATTGTGCAAAAAAATTGATATTAATTATAGAAATTCATTTAAATGGCTCAATACTTCTAAAATTCATATCTAATTCATACGAACTCCATATTGAGCCATTCAACTTGCAAAATTCATCAAAAATTGAGCTCTACATGTTTGTTTACTTTTCATGTATGTTTGCTTGGTTTTTATTAGAGTTTTTCCTCATTTTGTGTGCCAGCGAGTAGATTCCGCCGTTTCGGAAGATCGCGGTCGTGTGGAAAAGAGTTCAGAAGGTTGTTGTGAAGAAGCAAGGCAAGTCACACATTCCCCTTGAGCATTTTGAGCCTAATTTACAAATGTTTTATCATTTGCAAATAAACATGGATTGTTTTGCTAATTACATGGGATCAGGGTTTACCTATATGCTCGCTTGTTCCATGTTTACTTGATAACTGTCCTTTGTCAACCTCGGGAAATAAATTGACTAGCTCATGTTACTTATGTGACCTAGTAGAACTTTTATGCTTAGCCATGCTTAATTAACACTAGCTCAGTTGATGGGATAATTACAGTACTAGACTTTCTAGTATCATGACAAGCTGCGTGCTCGAGACAACCGGCCATGTTTCATTGGTCAGGATTATCCAACTAAAATGCAACTTATTGGTGGGCTATGGATGCATGGTTTTGCTAGTCGCACTCATGGCAATTAAGGGCGATTAGGGACATGTGAGTCCAAGGCCTTGACGGTGCCTTGTGGCCTTTTCTCGTGGTTGTCCAAGCGTTTCATGAGGAGGTTCAGCTTGGCAGCAAGCATCTCCGTCTCCTTGACGGTGTGCATGCCTCGCTAACGGGTCTGGAGTCGTTCCTCGCTCCAGCCCATATTGGAGACCATTTTCTTTATAAGATCGATGGCTACTCGAACCGTCTTTGAGAAAAAAGCTCCTCTAGCTGCCGCTCCAGGTGGCCGCGAGACGTAGGAGTGAGTCCATCACGAAGGACATTGGTTTTGCTCAGCGGTATGAATTTTGATAGGAATGCCCAGGTGTTGATCGTGGCACGGTTGGCATAAAACCATTGCTTCGTTTTCCCAAGGAGGGAAAATGGAAACAATCGCAGCCTGACGGCGTTCGGACTGACACCCTTCATGGTATACATGCTGCAGATCTCCAGGAACTGTTGTAGATGGGCATTGGCATCCTCTTTAGGCTTGCCGCAGAACGGGCTAGCCTGCGCCATCATGATTAGGCTGGACTTCAGATCGAAATCTGCGTCTCCCATGTTGATTTACAGCCTAGTATCCACGTTGTCAGCAGAAGGAGCAGTGAATTCACGGAGAGTTTTGTCAGCCATAGTCTTGAAAGTTGGTAGCGCTGGTATGGCTGGTTTCTGTGTCAGGAGAGTTTTCTGCGGAGTGATGACTCGCGGCTTGACGCTCTGAAAGAAAGCCTCTGGATTTTCCTTGAAGTTTTCCGGCAAGTTGAAACCAGTCATGCACTACCCTGCTTCCACAATAAAAGTGAAAACAACCATGGTTAGCCTGCAAAGGACAGTGGTTATACAGAGGTAAATCTAAAGTATTAGTAATGGTAATCTCTTTATAAATCTTCCCCAGCAACGGCGCCAGAAATTCTTGTTGGTATTTCTTAATGTCATTACTAGAAATATAATTCCCATCAATGGCTCAGAAATACTCCTGGTATATTATGGCTACAGATTTCATCCGCAAGCGCACGGATATACCATTGTAGCATTTCACCCAAGAGTTTTCTAAGAGTATCGTATTTGTTTAATCCCGTGGGAAGAACAAATTGCAGGCCATGGTCAAGGCATTAGACTTGCACATCACTTGCGAGGTCTGCGGGAACGCTGGGCATTCGGCAAATGATTGTCCCAGGACCTGTGAAGAAGCAAAGTTCATGGGGAACAATGGCTATCGTCCACAAGGAGGCCAATGGTGGAATCAGGCCCGCACGTTCTACCTAGGAGGCAACAACGGTAACAACAATAACGGTAATTTGAACAAAAAGCTTGCCACTTACGATAAAACCCTTGAAAATATAAATGTCAAGCTAGAAGGATTCTCTTCTGCTTTCCAAAACCAGCTGAGTTTCAACAAAATGATAGAAACTCAGCTGGCGCAGCTAGCCGCGCTAGTACCTGCTAAGGAATCAGGAAGGATTCCGGGGCAACTCGAACCTTCCATAGAAAATGTGAAGGCGATCACCACGAGGGGAGGAAAATCCACTTTGGATCCACTGTACCCTAACCATGTAGGGACCAAGCAAGCCACCGAGAAAGCATAGTCTTCTGATACGACTGAAATAGAAGAGGCGGCACAGCTCTACAAGACCATGCCGCAGGAGTACTGCGACACCTCGCTATTGCCTTTTCCTCAAAGACAGAAGAAGCCCTCCATGGACGAGCAATATGCTCGTTTCATGGATGTCATCTAGAAGATACACATGAACATCCCGCTCATGGGTGCAATGCGAGTGCCAACATACGGTCGCTATCTGAAGGACATCCTGAATAACAAGAGGCCATTGCTTACCACGGGGATGGTCAAGTTAACAGAGGAGTGTAGTAATGTTATACTCCACTAGCTCCCGGAAAAGAAGAAGGATCCGGGGTGTACCACAATCTCATGCTCAATTGGGACACAGCACTTCGACCAGGCCTTATGTGATCTTGGAGCAAGTGCCAGCGTCGTGCCAAAGGACGTTTTCAAGAAGCTGAATTACACGGTGTTGGTGCCAGCACCAATGAGGCTCCAACTGGTCGACTCCTCTGTCCGCTACCCAGCGGGCATCGCCGAGGATATTTCAGTGAAGATTTGGGATTTCTTCATCCAGGTAGACTTCGTGGTGCTTGACGTGGACTCAGATAAGGAAGCATCTCTGATCCTTGGACGTCCATTCTTAACCACCGCGAAAGCCAGTATTGATGTGGGAGCTGGTAGCATCCGGTTCCACAATGCTCTATGGTCAAGATCAAGTATGGGCCAAATCCTCAAAACATCAGGGACGTTGAGGTCAAGCCACCAAAGACGGATAGCCAGATCGCTTTCACGAAGAACTTCCTGAAAAAAAGAAGCAACCAAGACCAGGCCCCGTCCGAAGAATACGCTGGTAAAACCTGGTGTACAGGCCAAGCAGCCTGTGAGACCGGCTCCCAAGAAGCCGCCGGCCGCACCTAAGACCAAAAAGGTGTGGTGGGTCAAGGAAAATACATCCGCTCCACCACCTTCGGAGACGGGTGAAAAATCTTCACGTTGAACAGCTGGAGGTACGGTCCTACTCATCGGACCTAAAATCGACGACTCCCTCGCCAATAGGTAAAGTTGGTATGTAACTCGTATTTTCTGAGCAACATGAAAGTAAAATTTGTGGCATTCATCAATGTGACTCCCACACATGAAGCCATTGGAATCCAACGGCTGAATGTGGGGCCAGTGGTTCGGCTGAACCGGGCGAGCAACGGTTAGGTTCCTCCCTTTTGACGCCAATGGCTAGTGGGTCCCACCTCACAGTTACAGCTATTAGAGATACACTACATAAGGGGTATGGCCGAGAGGAGGAGTTCATACCATTTTCAACTCATTTCCACTCCTCAAATTTTCTTTTGCTCTCAAGCAAGTTCAAGCTTTGTCTCATGTTTTAGAATCCTACATTTGCATATACAAGTCACTTTAGTGCAAGGCTAACTGGTGGGCAGATCATCTTGTGCTAACTTAACCCCCGCTCGAGTTTGCTTTGTGCTCTTGCTCTTTTCCAGTCATGAAGAGATGGCTCTCCCATCTGTTCAAGGGATCCGGCTCAGAATCTAGCCGCCATCAAGATGAGTCAAGTGATCGGTCATCCGCCGACGTGTCGATAGAGGATACGGACGCAGTACCGCAACTCCAGAGAACTCCAATAAGTCCAAAAATCATGTTTTGGTGCTTTTTGAACTTTTTCGTACCGGTGGAAAACATCGCACCCACATGTGCCAATATATGCCAATATTAACATTAATTGACAAAAGTTCGCCGCGCGAGTCACGGAGTGATTTTTTGACACGGACGCATCCAATACACTTCAATATGTGCAAAAATCATGTCTTGGTGCTTTTTGAACTTTTTCGTTCCGGTGAAAAACATCACACCCATGTGTGCCAATATTGGCATTAATTGACAAAAGTTCACCGCGCGAATCACGGAGTCATTTTTTGCCACAAACGCACCCAATACACTCCAATAAGTCCAAAAATCATGTTTTGGTGCTTTTTGAACTTTTTCGTACCGGTGGAAAACATCGCACCCACATGTGCCAATATATGCCAATATTAACATTAATTGACAAAAGTTTGCCGCGCGAGTCACGGAGTGATTTTTTGACACGGACGCATCCAATACACTTCAATATGTGCAAAAATCATGTCTTGGTGCTTTTTGAACTTTTTCGTTCCGGTGAAAAACATCACACCCATGTGTGCCAATATTGGCATTAATTGACAAAAGTTCACCGCGCGAATCACGGAGTCATTTTTTGCCACAAACGCACCCAATACACTCCAATAAGTCCAAAAATCATGTTTTGGTGCTTTTTGAACTTTTTCGTACCGGTGGAAAACATCACACCCACATGTGCCAATATATGCCAATGTTAGCATTAATTGACAAAAGTTCGCCGCGCGAGTCACGGAGTGATTTGTTGACACGGACACATCCAATACACTTCAATATGTGCAAAAATCATGTCTTGGTGCTTTTTGAACTTTTTCGTTCCGGTGAAAAACATCACACCTACGTGTGCCAATATTGGCATTAATTGACAAAAGTTCGTGCATGAAGTTGATCCAGTACCTAATCCGCCAATACCCCCTTTGTTAATGCTAATCCACCTATTCCTCCATTTGTTCCTAATATGTACAATGATCATAATCATGTTTGTGGTGTGTATCCACAAGATATTTGATATGGCAAATATAATCATATTGTGCCGTCACTCCCTCTTAGGCCACAAAATACACAACCAAGGCATGAGAATATGGAAGAACATGTGAGGAATATAATTAGAGAAGCACTCGGAATTGAGCCAAGGAATCGGGCTAAGGTTTACCAAAAGCCATATCCCTATCATTTCGACAATATCCCATATCCTCGTAGTTTTAGAGTTCCTGAGTTTACTAAGATCAATGGTGACGATAGTAGAACTACATGGGAACATATAGGCCAATTCTTAGCACAATGTGGAGAAGCTAGTGTTAATATTTATTAACGGCATTACTAGGAATATAATTCCCAGCAATGACGCCCGAAATATTACTCGGTATTCTTTATGGTTAGAGATATAATACACAAGCGCACGGATATACCACTATAACATTTCACCTGGAAATATTTCCAAGGTATCGTATTTATTTAATCTCAAGGGAAGATATGATAAGAAAGTACTATGCTAATAATTTATGTCACTTATATAGATCAAAGCCAAATGTAGGGGTTAATCATTTCATGGATAAGAATGGGTTAACATAGAAGGAACTAACCATAATACTCTCACTAAAATAATAATCTAAGCTATGTGGAGAAAGAATAAGAAAAGCAGCATTTATGTTCTTCTAGTATATAGTCATTTTAGCCTACACTTGCTATTGTATAGCCAACACCCTAACTATGCACTCCTGGTATATTGAGAAACCACCCCGGATTGCCGAGTTCCTTACGACAATCCATCATGGCCATCCAACCGGTAATAGATACGGAGGAGTACCCACATCAGGAAAATCTCTTAGCCCTATATACGCACATGGAGGAATACACGTACTGAGCTGTCACCATCAGCGGCCTACCTCTACAGATCCGTTGCATATAGCACCATTTAATGGTGTCTAATAATCTAAGCACCGCGCTTAGATTACTAAATACTATTGTACATCTCTGCAGATGACATAGAGCAATCAAATTATTGAACACCAAACCAATACCATTGCATATCTCTAGTAAGCTAGTTACATAATTATTACGATACAAGTATGAACTAAAGTCGGCACT
Organism: Oryza longistaminata; assembly: GCA_009805545.1. Classification (NCBI taxonomy): domain Eukaryota; kingdom Viridiplantae; phylum Streptophyta; class Magnoliopsida; order Poales; family Poaceae; genus Oryza; species Oryza longistaminata. The sequence goes on along the minus strand of CM020187.1, from coordinate 10,839,145 downwards.
CAAAAAATTATATAAGTGAAGTAAAGTATCAAAACTATATAAAGAAAAATATTTCATTACTGAATAAAGTCTTACAAGAGAGAGATGAGCTACTGGAGCCATACTCGAAATCTCTAGAAGACATGAAGAACTAAGAGAACTATTCTAATTATACTAGACCAGCAGTGGAACAAAAATAAACTAGAGAGCTTCTTAATTGATCCTCCTTGGTGTGTGTTGAAATGGAGAGGGAGAGGTCCTTAAATAGCCTTCCAATGATGGTTATGGCAGTTGGAATTTTCGGAAATGCCCCGCAACCATCATTGAGAAGCAATCCTGGACGTCTACGTGGAAGGCTGGGATGAGAGGGCTTGATGGCCCCATCTCCTGGCCAATCCTGATAAGGACATCAACACCATCGATACATCCACGTCCCTACAAGTACAACTTGATGGTCCTATTACCCGCGCTCGTGCACGTCAACTCAACTATCAGGTAAGTTCTTTCTTGAGTTCATGTTCCTCTTCTTTATACCCCGGAGGCGTGTGCACTCTTGTTTTACTCGGGAATGATGGAGAGGATCCAAAGGGGAGAGGATTTGCGCGGGGGTGGATTCGGTCTGCACGACAGCGCCAACTTCTGATGGCCGCCACGAGTTCAAGCGAACTCCGATTTGGGTGTGCAAGTACTTCATGGAAAGCTTATAAAGTCTACATTCAAATGGATCTAGCCATATGTCCATATATGTTCTGGAGCGGCCGCTATTGTTGTTTTACTCCCGACTATTTTCTGTCCATGATGCTGCATCACCTGTTTTGGCCCAATGAGTTGTGTATCAAGTTGGGCCCATTAGGGATAGGTCATCACCTAGCCATCCTGCGAAGTTGCTGACCTCTGCTCAGTCTTGCCTTGTGGTGGCATGGTCCGGCGGTGGTGACGTTGTAGGACAGCCTCAAAACGAGGGCAACCAACAGATCTTGTTCTATCGGAGCTTGGAGCTGAGAGAAGAGAGAAAGGGAATGAAGAGGATGAACAACAAGACAAGGGTAATTTGGTCAGGAAGAAGTAAAAATTGTATTGAAAGGGTAAGCAATGGCACATCTTTATGGTAAATTGTAATGGTATGGTTCCAATTTCATGAATTATAATGGTATATTTCAAAACAAGCAAATTTATAATGGCATGAATCAAATTAACCCTGTAATCTACGATAATACATGAGACACTACACTCCCATTAAATGATATTCTTAAAAGGAATAAGTTCACGTGACGTCCCTCAATTGTACGCCGAGTCTGTCTAAGGTCCCCTAACCGCAGTACCAGAAATGTGTACCCCTCAACTATATAAAACCATCCAAAAAAGGTCCCGAGGTAGTATGGATGCCCGGTTTCGCTAACATGTGATGAGGACATCAACACCATCGATACATCCACGTCCCCACAAGTATAACTTCATGGTCCTATTACCCGCGCTCGTGCACGTCAACTCAACAATCAGGTGAGTTCTTGTCACGCCCGGAATTTCTATCAAAATTCCAAATGCTTACATGTGTGTTAAACCCTCGTCCAGGAATCAGCCGAGGCACACAATAACAAATTGATAATAGAGTACAAATAAACAACTATTTAATATTCGCAAATAATAAATTATTACAGAGGTGGATAGTTTCTCTCAAAGAATAACATTCTATGCAGCGGAAAATAAAAGCAAACTACGGAACAGCTATGGCAACTCCACTCCACAGGCAACTTAACCCGGACCAAGCCTAGTCCTCCAGATCATCACCTTCACTGAAATACTCCTCCTCTGATGAATGAATATTGCAAGAATGAGCATATGACATACTCAACAAGCCACACAGGAAATATGCAAGTGCACAGGATAACAAAGGATGGCATAATAAAGCTCATTTGCGTAAACAACATTTATTAAATATTTAAGAGAATAGTAAAACAGTTGAATAATTAATCAGTATTAAATAAACACCCCCTTTCCAACCAGTGACAAGTCATGTGGCCTGCTGTTAGCTCGGCGACAAAGGCTGCTCTAGCCAGCAATGAGTCACTTCCTCAATGGCATCCACGGCAGGATAAGAGATGTTCAGTGCCATCGTTGCAAGGGCTTTGGGCATGTGCAGCGTGATTGTCCTAGCAACGAGTTTTGGTAGTCAACACATGATGGTGAGTACTCCTCTATAGTGATTTCGATGAGGATACACTTGCTTTTGGCTTGCGGCTGACCATGCAGATAATGAGCCACTGGAAGAGCATATTGGGGCTGAAGATGCGATGTCGCTAGAGAGCCTCATTGTGCAGCGTGTCCTTAGCGCACAAATGGAGAAGGCTGAGCAAAATCAGCGACACAGTTGTTCCAAACAAATGTGTGTCATCAAAGAGCGTTCTTGCCTGCGCGTGATCATTGATGGAGGTAGCTGCAACAACTTGGCTAGCAGCGAAATGGTGGAGAAGTTGCACTTAGCACCAAACCACACCCACATCCATACTACATCCATGGTTGAACAACAGTGGTAAGGCAAAGGTAACAAAACTGGTACACATTATTTTGGCACTTGGAAATTACCATGATGTTGTTGATAGTATGTTGTGCCCATGCAAGCATGTAATATTCTGCTAGGTAGGACTTGGCAATTTGATAGGGATTCTATGCATCATGGTAGTCAAACCAGTACTCCTTTTCTTACCATGCTAAGAAAATTGTGTTTGCATCCCATGTCTCCTGAAGAAATTTTGCGTGATGATGTTGCTAAGGCTGCAGAAATCCAGAGAGTGAGTGATGAAGCCCAATCTGATGGGAAGAAACCTGAGACAACTAATTTGAAACCTAAATGCTACTTGCTACAAATCTGATATTTAATGAATTGATTGCATCACCTTGGTCGGGCCTATGCTTTGGTATGGCAAAGATGCTTTGATTTCACTTCACGATATGCAGCCACTCTTTGCCCCCTGCTGTTGCTAACATTTTGCAGGAGTACTCAGATGTGTTTCCCAAGGAAGTACCACCGGGTTGCCACCGGTGCGTGGAATTGAGCATCAATCGATTTGATTCCAGGTGCTTCCCTACCCACCGTGCGCCATACCGAACCAACCCCTGAAGAAACCAGGAGATTGAGCGTCAAGTTCAGGAATTGCTTGATAAAGGGTACGTACGAGAGTCTCTTAGTCCATGTGCGGTTCCGGTAATTTTGGTACCAAGAAGATGGATCATGGCGTATGTGTGTTGATTGTAGATGATATTAATAACATTTAGATTATCGTCATCCTATTCCTAGGTTAGATGATATGCTTGATGAATTGAGTGGCGTCTATTGTGTTCTCCAAAGTTGATTTTGCGTAGTGGTTACCACCAGATTCGTATGAAGTATAGGTGATGAATGAAAACAATTTTAAAACGAAGTTTGGGTTGTATGAATGGTTAGTGATGCCTTTTGGTTTAACTAATGCACCAAGCCACTTTCATGAGGTTGATGCAATGAGGTTTGCGTCCTTTCATTGGAAAATTTGTGGTGGTCTACTTTGATGATATCTGATTTACAGCAAGTCTATAGGTGAACATCTTGATCATTTAGTGCTGTTTTTAATGCTCTTCGTGATGCCGTTTATTTGGTACCTTGGAAGTGCACCTTTTGCACAGATCGATTTTCTTTTCTTGGCTATGTTGTAACTCCGCAGGGGATTGAGGTTGATCAAGCAAGGTTGAGGGCAATTCAGAGTTTGCCGACTCCTAAACGGTCTCACAGGTGTGGACCTTTCTAGGACTCACGGGTTCTATCGCCGCTTTGTGTGGATTTCAGCACATTGCTGCCACCGTTGAATGCGCTTAAAAGAAGGGAGTGCCTTTCATTGGGGCACATCACAAGAGAACGCCTTCGACATGTTGAAGATAAGTTGATCCCATGCGCTCTCCTCCAACTTCCCGATTTTATAAGACTTTTGAACTTGAATTGTGATGCTAGTGGGATTGGATTGGGTGGTGTTTTGCTACAAGAAGGAAAACATGTTCATATTGTTAGTGAAAAGTTGTGTGGCCTGTTCAGAATTATTCTACTTATGATAAGAATTTGTATCTCTCTGTGCGAACTTTAGAAACAGGCCTTATTTGTGGCCCAAGGGAATTTGTCATACACTGATCACGAGTCTTTGAAGCAATTTCGTAGTCAACGGAAACTGAACTAGACATGCTAAATGGGTTGAATTTATTGAATCTTTTCCTTATGTTATCAAACACAAGAAAGGGAAGGAGATATCATTGCTGATGCATTGTCTAGGAGATATACTTTGTTGAACAACTTGGACAACAAGATTTTTGGCCTCGAAACAATCAAAGACCCAATATGCGCATGATGCTGATTTTAATGATGTGTTGCTGCATTGTAAGGATGGAAGAACATGGAACAAATTCGTCATCAACGATGGGTTTGTTTTTAGAGCTAACAAGCTATGCTTCCAACTAGCTCCGTTCGCTTGTTGTTGTTGGCAGGAAGCGCATGAGTGGTTTGATGGGACATTTTGGTGCCAAAAGACGAGGACATCCTTGCTGGTCATTTTTTTGGCCAAGATGCGAAGAGACGTGGACAGGTTCGTTGCTCGCTGCCACTGCATGTCAAAAGGCTAAGTCACGATTACATCCACATGTTTGTATATGGCCTCTCCCTGTTCCTACTGTTCCTTGGGAAGATATTTCAACTGATTTGTGTTAGGATTGCTAGGACCAAGAGGGGTGTGATAGCATTTTTGTGGTTGTGGATAGATTTTTCTAAAATGGCACATTTCATACCATGTCATAAAACTGATGATGCTTCTCATATCGCTGATTTTGTTCTTTCGAGAAATTGTTCGCTTGCATGGTGTGCAAACACAATTGTTTTTATCGTGACACTAAATTTCTTAGCCATTTTTTGGAGAACTTTTGTGGCAAAATTGGCGACTAAGCTTTTGTTTTCTACTACTTGTCATCCCCAAACTGATGGACAAACTGAAGGGTGAATAGAACCTTGTCTACTATGCTAGGGCTGTTTTGAAGAAAATATTAAGATGTGGGAAGGAATGCTTGCCTCAATATTGAATTTGCTTATAATCGTTCCTTGCATTCTACTACAAGATGTGCCCATTTCAGGTTGTGTACGGTTTGTTGCCTCGTGCTCCGATTGATTTGATGCCTTTGCCAACATCTGAAACATCTGAATTTTGATGCTAAGCAACTGTCTGAGCTAATGTTAAAACTGCATGAGACAACTAAAGAAAATTTGAGCGCATGATATGCTAAGTATAAGTTTGCGGGTGACAAGGTAGAAGGGACTTGAATTTTGACCTGGAGATTTGGTTTGGTTGCATTTTGTGAAAACAACGATTTCCTGATTTGAGAAATCTAATTGATGCCTAGAGCTGATGGACCATTTAAAAGTGTTAGCAAAGATTAATGAGAATGCATATAAGCTTGATTTGCTTGCAGATTTTGGGTTAGTCCCACATTTAACGTTGCAGATTTGAAGCCGTATTTGGAGAGAAGATGAGCTTGAGTCGAGGACGACTCAAATGCAAGAAGGGGAGGATGATGAGGACATCAACACCATCGATACCTCCACGTCCCACAAGTACAACTTCATGGTCCTATTACCCGCGCTCGTGCACGTCAACTCAAACATCAGGTGAGTTCTTCTTGAGAGTTCATTTTCCTCTTCTTTATACCCGGAGACGCGGCTACTCTTGTTTTAACTCAGGAACGATGGAGAGGATCCAAAGGGGAGAGGATTTCCGCGGGTTGGATTCGGACTGCAGGACAGCACCAAGTTCTGACGGTCGCCACAATTTCATGCGAACTCCGATTTGGGCGTGCAAGTACTTCATGGAAAGCTTATCAAGTCTACTTTCAAATGATCCAGCCACATGTCCATATCTGTTCTGGAGCGGCTGCAATGGATCAAGCTTTCGTCTAGGCTGCACAACATCATGCCCTGCAAGCTTCAGCTGTGTCCGACAAACCTACCAAGCTCATGTATACGTTGAAAGACCACTCAAGCTGTTACGGTGCGGCTGACCCCTCACATCTTCACGACGCCCGTTCGCCGGCGGCAGCACAAGCACCACCAGGCGAAACAAGTCCAGCACGGTAGCCATGGAAGCAGCTTCGGCCCTACACCCAGTTCCAAGCTTTCGTCCAACAACTCACCAACCCCACCAATTCCCAAGTCAACCCCTTCGGCGGATGCCTGTCGGGAACTCAAGTCAAGGAGCCTCGGTTTGCAACTGTCAACCAGTTCGGCGCAGCGTCCCAGGGCGAACCATTCAAGCCAAAGTGCCCCGATCTGGAAAACCATCAAGCCAGTTCGCGCACGATTAACCAAGCAAGTCAAGAAACGATGGCCTGACATTAAGCGCCAAACTTTGAACAGAACACCATGAATCAGGCACCCACAACCAACATCCTAGGATGATCACGGTTTCGGCTCTGCACCAGCAAGTAGACAGGCGAACCAGGGCACATGGCTTGGGCCAAGCCTCGCAATTCGACCCAAGACAAGTAGCCCAAGTATTTCCACACAAATGCAAGGGCATAGTTCGGAACCGGCCCAGCCGAACTCAATGGCCCGGCCACACGGATAGGCGGTGACCTCTCTCGCCATGCCGTACTCGAGCCTGAACTCCTTTTGAAGGCGCAATGCTTAAAGGTGGGGGCGAAAGAAGGCTACCATTGAGTTGGGGGGCTCAAAACCATCCCATCACCCCAATTCAAGTACCCACCCATTGCAAGATACTCGGGCGATCAGACCTGAGCGAATTCTTGTCGATCTACGAGTCCGCAAATCGAGCCAGCCCACGGCGATGACCAATACCAAGGCGAAGGTAATACATCTTGCGCTCGACGAATAGCCGTTGTTGGTATTTCAATTTATCACCTAATAGCATATACTCATGGGAGCAACTTTGGATGTCTTTGTTCTTAAACTTTCAGGTCACCCACGAGGAACTCGAAAACACCAACAAGATCACTTTGGATTCGCCAGAAGCCAGACAATCAACAAGGGAATATGCCGGAGCTTCACAAGCACGCTGTCAAGTGCAAGACATTACGGGGCATCCGTCATCAACGCTGCTTTGGCTGGGCTCCTACCAAGTGAACTCACAAGAAGAATAGCAATGAAAGCCTTAGACCCTTGAGCGCTTGTTTCGCATCATCGACGGCCTGCGCAGTGTGAAGAAGACACAAAGCGAAGGCTAGAAATACAAGCTGACTATGACAAGTCCGCTGCAATCACCGCAGCTGGGCAAGCGGTGATGCAAACAGCCCAAGTTGTGCCGCAGCCGAACCCCAAGTGCAGCCTGCGAGCCAAGCGCCAATCCCAAGGACCACCCAAGCTCCATGAAAGAAGAGTTCAGAGCAGAACGCGGAAAGGCCGTGATGGCGGTCGAAGAAGTGCAAACTATTCGCAAGGAGTTCGACACACAACAAGCCACCAGCCATCAACCAACCCTTTTGCAATAGGCCAAGAAAAATCTTTACTGTGCATTTCATGGGCGCTCTTTTGCACTCCACCGAGCCAATGTCGAAACATTTGGCAACAATTCAACCAGCAAGCGCCCAAGGCCGCAACAAATAGAGGCGAAGAGGTCCCCCGCGAACTGGCTGACAGCGGCAAGACATCCCAAAAAGAGTGATTCAGTGATCACAGAGCGGATGCAACCTCACAGCCGTCAAAGTGACTAGAGGAAGGCGCAGCTCCGAGCAGTACACCACATCGCTTTAGCAGGCGAAGGTGCCCAAGATACCTGGCTCAACAAATCTTCTTCGGCCCAGAAGACCGCGAAGTGGTCCTGTTCCCGTGCCAAGACCTACTGGTCATTTCGGCAGACATAGCCGGTTTGAAGTACAGCAAATCCTCATGGATGGTGGCAGTTCGGCAGATGTCATCTCGCCGAAGCATACACCAAATGGGACTTCCGACCTTGGCTCTCCCCAGCGCCCGCTTCGCTCCATGGCTTTGGGGGCGAAGCGGTGCAAGTCTTAGGCCAGTTCAGGTCCTGTGGCTTTCGGCGCGGATCCAATAGGTGGGAGGAGATGATTCTCTTCGACGTCGTGGAGCAACGTACAACTACAATGCATCTTCAGGAGCGGGCTACATTGAACAAGTTCGAAGCTATCGCCCATCACAACTACCTAAGCTCAAAGATGCTCTGGCCCGGTCGGAGTAATCATGGTCAAGGGGCTACAATCTCCGACTGCACAAGGGGGCAAAACAACGGTGATATGCAAAGAAGTACAAATGTGCAGGCCGAAGATGGTGAGCGAGCAAGAATCGTGCTGAAGCCGTCCCGCACGGCAAGGTGATCAAGGTCCAAGTGGACGAGGCCGAACCACCGTGGTGGTTTCCCTAGGCGGCGATCTAGTGAAGAAAAGCAAGTAACATCTTGGCCGTGGCTCAAAGAAACATTAACATCTTGGCCTAGAGACGAAACGTGGTTGGAGGCGTTTCGCCGCGACCTCATCATGCGCCCATCTGGCAGTAAAAACAGACACCAACCGAAGAAGCAGAAGCTACGCAAAATGTCAATAGATCGCCAAGAGGCGGCAAGGCAGAGGTCCAGAAGCTGCTAAAGGTTGGTGTAATTCGGGAAATTGACCACCGCGGAATGGCTGGCGAACCCGGTGTTTGTCAAGAAGTCAATGGCAGTGGTGAATGTGTGTATTATTTCACGAATTTGAACAAGACTTGCCCGAAGTACGACATCCTCTCCCAAGGATTGATCAGCTAGTTGACTCGACCACTGGTTGTGAACTCATGATTTTTTTGGATGCCTACTCCGGGTTCATAAATCTTAATAAACCCGGGATACATACAAAGACTGCTTTTATCACACCATTCGGCACCTGCCACATTGTTGGTATTTCTTAACGACATTCCTAGAAATATAATTCCTAGCAATGGCGGCAGAAATACTTCTGGTATATTATGGTTACAGAGTTCATCTCAAGCGCACGGATATACATTGTAGCATTTTCACCCGAGAGTATTCCAAGGGTATCGTATTATTTTTACCCCGTGAGAACTTGACTAATAATTTATATATTACTTGTAATAATCAATATTCTAACGAGGGTTAAGATAATCCAAGGGGAGAGTGACACCAAGCATCAGCTACTCAATTCCCATAATATATTATCTAAGCTAAGTGGAAAGAAATTAGAAAAGGAAAATCTATTCCTATACTTCTAATATAAACATTACATTCTAGTTAACTAGAACACTAGCTAATACCCTCTATCCGATGCCCTCCTGGTACTTCGAGAAGACACCCCTGACTGCCGAGTCCTTACGACAACCCGTCATGATCATACAACCGAGCTAAATACGGACGAATACCCTCCCAGGGTAACTTAGGATTATATACAGGCACGAAGGAATACCGTACTGAGCTGTAACCATCAGTGGCCCCCTTCTCCGCAGCATATAACCCAACCATATGATATCCCGTAATCTAGACCACCACGTCTAAACTACCAGATAACTATCTAATTTTCATCGTCAGACATAGAGTAATTGCATCAGCAAACATTATAACCCGCACCAAAGCATCTGCCAGATAGCTAGCCGTATATTCAGTATAAACATGAACATATATAAAGTAGGCATTCATATACTTGGAAAGTAATTTCAATACCATAGATGTAATTAGAAGAGTATTCTAATAAAAGTGCAAAGCTTACAAAGAGAAGAGAAAAAGCTACTAGAGCCATACCCGAACTCTTCCGAAGACTTCCGGACTCCTAATTTCTATTCTTTCCTATTCCACCAGCTAGATACTACTAAACTAAACTTGAGAGAAATGAGAGAGCTCTTGCTTGAGGTGTGTGAGTGAAGTGGAAGGTGAGGGTTTATATAGCCTCCAATGACGTTGTGACGTTGGAATGGTCCGAAATACCCTCCAACCGTCATTGGGAGCTAATCCACACGTCAGTAGAAGCTCTGCATCCAACGGCGATGAGCGGAGGGTTCGACGGAACCGCCCCATTGGTTTGGCTGGCCGGCCTCCCTCTGTTGTTTCTCTCCACATACTCTGTGAATTTTGGCCCAGTTTGTCGTGTCCAATTCTACGTTCTTGCCCATTCATCACATAAGTCTGATTCTCGACATCGTCCAACTGATATATCAATTTGAGTTGATGTCGGATTCTCCTCACTTTCATGGTTATTCTCTGCAAAGCGTTAGTAAACCTAATCTAGTGCAATATTATTATCTCACATAGTTTATGGCATTGCCAAGCATCAACTAGTTCTTCTCTATTTTGTATATTGCAGTCAAACTGATCGATAACGACCGTCAAAAACCCCCAAGCTTGCGAACTCTAGTTGGCGCTTGATCGCCAGGAGCGATCGGTTTCCCACTTCCTCCATGTGGTTTCCTTTTTTGACAACCATTACTTTCCTTATTTTAAGTTTTATACACTCAAGTTTACACATATAAGTTTATAGACCAAAGTTTATAAATCAAAAGTTTATATATCCGAATTCACAATTTGAATTTGATTCAAAATTCTTTATATATAGTATTTCTATACATCTAAAGTTTATGACCTTAGAAGTTTATAAGTTCAAAGTTTATATATCCAATTCAAAATTTGGAATTTGACATTCAAATATTTTATATACTATACGTATTTCTATACATCTAAGACGTTTGATAGACCCAAGTTTATAAGTCAAAGTTACATATCCGATTCAAATTTGAATTTGAATTATAAATCGATTCGAAATGAATTGAATTCAAATATTTTTTATATATAGTATTCTTATACATCTACAGTTTATCACTAAAGTTTTAAGCCCAAGTTTTAATAAGTCAAAAGTTACATACATGATTCAAATTATGAATTTGATTTCAACTATTAGTTTATAGACCCGCAAAGTTTATAAGTCAAAAGTTTACATACTCATTCCAAATTTAAATTTGAATTCAATATTTTTTATACTAAGTATTTTCATACATAATTTTTTCAACTTTGTTTTCTATTTTTTAAAATTATAGTGTAGTAGGAAAGAAGAAGAGAAAGGAGAGAAGGAGACAAGAGGTTCGTACAGGGGGCATGGGGATCGATCGCTTGGAGCGATCGATCACCCATTAGCACTGCCCAAGCTTGAAACCTTTTTGACGGGAATAACAGTAGGAGAGGCCTCTACGCACCTTACTTAACAGCAGGAGAGGCCCAAGGCTTGAACCTTTGCTCGTCCGGATGAAGACGAAGGAAACAAAGATTTTGTTTACCACCAAATTTGGACCTAGGATTAAATATAGAAAGATTGCAAAATTTGGAGTCTGCCGGTTCCTCCGGACCTTAGGCCGGTCTAACCGCCGTGTGTTGGGCGGTCAGACCCGTTGAGGGCCGGTCAGACTGGCGGTGTGTGGCGGTCTGTACAGCAGGTCCGAGTCCGCAATTGTGGTTTCGTCGGTTTCGAGGTTTCCTTGCTCGGGAAGGCGTTTCGGTTTCTTTGTTTCTACGCTGAGTTGGGACGTGGAGGAGGGTCTGTAGAGGGCAACAGACCCCCCTATTAGGGACTCAGCATTTCATTGTAAAAAACAATCTACTACAATCATCGAGGATCGTTTTTTATACTGCTTTTAGTTTTCTCTTAGTGTGTCCATCTTTGTCGGTTTTGCGCCGTAAACCGTCCGCCGCCGTGCGGAAGTGCACATCTCTTTGTAGGTTTGTCCCTGAAACCTTCCGTTTTGCCACGAGACGGGTGTTATCTAGAATCGGTCCGCTAGCCGTTAGTTATCAACCCATCTAGATTTAGCTCTTTGCTAGATCGAGGTGGTTGCGACTCTAGATCACCGCAAGGCTTAAGGTGCGCGATCGTTGTTGTCAACTTGTCAAAAAGTTGCTAACATGGATTTTTTGGCAGACTCCGCTGGGGAGGGGACGAGGAGGAGATCCGTTTCATCGTCAACTCACACTTTCGACTTCGCCATGACGAAGCCGCCATCAAGACGGAGGTGGAGCATCACAATTATGATACCGGTCTACATTGATATTTCGAAGGAGAAGACCGCAAAGCTGATGGAGGAGTACAATCACGAACTCACACGGGAGGCTTGACGAGGGCAAGCACTAGACTTCGTCAAGGCGTGGATCTCAGCCCGCTGCACGTCCTAAGCTCGCCCCGAATTTGGTAAGCAATGAGTGAGATACCACATCTATCCAACAACAAGTAGCATCTACAATAGATTCATCTATGATTGCTTTAAAGATAAGTTAATGCAACTTTTTGAGGGTAAATTTGATGAGTCTTTAGGGTTAAATTGGCCCTCTTAGGCCGATTTAACATTCAAAGGATAAAGCCTCTTACCACTGCTACCACTCCTATAGTCAAACGGGTATAGAGACCGATGGAGTGCGGCGGCACATGGCCGGTCAAGCCGCGACTCGCCGTCGAGTCGACCGGCCAAACGCGCCGGTCAGACGGGTATTACCCGCGGTCAGTACCGGGACTCCAGGCGGTCCGACCGTGCTCTGATGCCGGTCAGAACGGGCCCTAGGCAGTCAGACCGGCGGATTTACCGATACAGGAATAGACATGATAATGCTTAAGTTATTTGTATATCTAGAACATTTGATCCTCTGTACTCTCTGCTGCATAATAGTCCCCAATTCCCACATGTTCCTTAATGCTTATATATGAATGTTGCTATGGGGTATCCTCGCGATACTAGCACAGGCCAATAAAATCATAATTGGCCACAAACACAACCTATTTAGGCCACCAAACCACCGCCAAATAAATGGGCTAATAATAATGAGGAATATAATTAGTGAGATTATTGGATAGATTCGGTGATGAACTAGGAATCGTGCTAGAGTTTTTATAAAGAAGCCGTATCCTGATTATTATGATAATGTGCTGTTTCCTCGTAATTATACGAGTTCCGAATTTACAATGTTTAGTGGTGAAGATGGTAAGACACATGAGAGATGTAGGTCCATTTTTGGCGGCAATTGTGTGGCCTAATAGTGATATTTTTAAAATTGCTCTGTTTTCTTAATCTTTTGTCGCGCGTACTGCTTTAATGGTTTACTTCTTTAGCATCAAATTCTATCATACTTGGGCTCAATTAGAAGAAAAATTTCAATGATTATTTTTATACTGGAGGAAACTGAGCTTAGTTATGTGATTTACAGGTTTAAGCAAATATGATAACGAACCTGTCATTGATTATATTAAGAGATTAGGGATGTAGAAACCGATGTTAAGCTTGAATATAGCTGATAGAGATGGCTTGATCTTGCTTTTATGGTTTACATTGCTCTCTTACGAGAAAACTGAGATGGCCAACAATTTCCTTGATGTTAGTCACTTATGCAAGGCTTGGCTGCAAGAAAGCGGGTTAGGATAATAAACACTTGTAGACTCATATTGACTAAAAAGGCCTAACGTTAATGTGATTGATTACTGAGGTTAGTGATAGTGGAGGAGGAGGTGATCATGATATATATGTGCTCGAATGGTTTCCATGACTAACAAAAGCAAAAGCTTTTCTTTGGCTCTAACCTAATGGCTGACTCCTCGAAAGATTGGCAAAAGTGAGGTTAAATATAGTTTGATGTGGCCAAGTGTGATAAAATTTTTGATTATTCGTTTTACAAGAAAAACAAATTAGTATTACCTAAAGGCATGTCATACATCCAAGAAAGAGTTGAAACGTCGAGCATATTGTAATGGCGCAATGATTCTCATGCTCATTCTACTATGATTGCAATGTGTTTCGGACGCAGGTTCAAAGGCCATAAAGAAGGACGATTGAAGTTCACCGATGGCTCCAAGATGAAGCTTGATCATGATCCTTTCATGAAACCATAATTTCAACTGATAAAAAGGTGTTGAATCGTCGAAGCAAGCGCGCATCTACTAAGGGAAAAGAGTGTCATTGGGCGAACCAAGGCTAAGCTGATTGCCAAAGAACCGGAGGTTGCGTTTGGAAGAGAATAGAGTGAGCTTCTACTTCTAAAGCCGCTAGGAAGACGCAAGTGACTTTTGATTGCTTTTGGAGAGTATGCAGAGCTAGGTTGAGAGGGCTCGAACAAGGGAAAAGACGCAAGATCACCCCTCCACGGGACGAATTTGGTCATTCATCAAGACGGTCGCAGTTCAGCTCATATCTCATCCACCAGGCATGTCATGGGGTTCTATCCAATCCGCGCCGGGTTATCTTCTCTAACTCATGGCAGGGGGCAACACCGCCAAGTTCATCATATGCTCATGCGAATTCAACCCAGGAATGGGGAGGACGCGAGGATGCAATTCATGAGCATCTTGTCTTCACAAACATATGGCCGGTTTAGGTAAGAATCGGGCAATGAAGAAAAAAGGGAAGGAAAGCGTGTTTAAGGTGGAGGCAATGGACTTTCGGAAGTATTACCCTAAGTGGGGTCTCATGATGTTGGCCAGTACCTTCTGGAGATGAAGTTGGAGGTCCTTAAGCAGAAAGTCCGAAAGCGGTGCGCGAGCTCATCGCAGTCGGCCGGTCTGACCTGCAGCCATGCGGCCGTCTGACGCCGGGCCAGATGCGGTCGGTTCTGACCGCCGACCCGACAGCGGTCCGATCGACGCCTGCAGGCCGGTTGAGCGACGCCAAATGTCGGTCTGACCGGTGGTTCACGGCGGTTGACGGCTCCAGCGCGGTTTGAAAAGAGAATTTGCAAGGGCGATGTGAGGGCTTCATCGTCTTCAACCAAGGTTAATAGGGGACATTATTTACCTCCTGACAGAGCCGAATCCTCGGTGGATGCGTAAGGATTTGACGGCTACTCAAAAGAAGAAGTTGCAAGTCTTCTGGCTCAAGATATAAGAGAGAAAAGCCAAAGAACAAGAGTGAACAGGTTCAATGCGTTGCGACGACGCACTGGTATGGAGGCGTAAATCCATTAAAGAAGGAAACCGGTTGTTGTAGAGGAAAGGATGAACAATCGTTGATAAGGTGAAGTTTCATCTCCAAAAGAAGACATGGATATCAACATGGTATGTATGTTGCCTATGGAGTTTTGTGCTATGGATGTAAGCCGAGGGTGCTCAATTCTCATTAGGTCCTAAAAGACGCGGTTTTGAAGAAGCCGATGAGTCAAATCGTCACATGAAGCCCGTCTTCCTCAAAGGCCATGTTGATGGAAATGCCGGTACCTCTAGGATGCCTAGTGGATGGAGTGGCCGTGAAACTGTTTTATCGCCGTTACTCGTTATTCAAGAAGTTGGGGCGTGAGGATGATGAGTTGAAGAAACCAACATGGATTCTCAATTGGCTTCCAATGGTGAACCAACGGAGGCAAAGGGTATCTTTTCGGCGGAGCTCACCATGGCGAAACAAGACGCTACCAACCGCTTTCTTCTAATCGTCGATGTGCCAAGGTACTACTAATATTAATGTTTGTCGTTTGTTGGATCCAGCCGAATTGTTGTGTGCCGTTCTACTTGCATCAATGTTTAATTCAATGGCCGCCGATGATGTTTGAAATTGTCAAGCGGATAATCGGCCGAGGTTGCCTGGCCCGTATGCTACTTTTGAGTGACGTCATGGGAATATCCAATGTCTTATCGGGAGGGATCTTTCTAGCGTATGATTTTATTAGTCATATCCTGGCAATTTGTCCTATCTCGTAAAGCCGGCTTAATTTAGAGTGGGTTACAAAGAGGTTGCAGAATGATCGGTCATCAAAGAATATCGGTGCAAGAATATCGGTCCTACAAAGAGTGATTGCTTCAAATATTATCAGAGGCGCTAGGCTTGTCAACGGATTCGGCAATGTTAATTGCGCCCGCCGCCGTGTTTGAACCCCATAACAAACCATGCACCGTTCTGAGGATGGCTTGGATTTCATTTGTCAAATTTATCCTTCGTCAGTCCAACAGGGCATAGGTTCGTGCTAGTTGCATACGGATTCTTCACCAGTGGGCGTGAAGCCGTGCCTTTGAAGAATATGATCTCATACGGCGTAATTGAACTGGGACTACCTAACATTTGTCGACAAATTTTTCCCCAAAAGATTTGACAGATATAATTATAGTACAATCGTAGTGTATATTACATTGTAACTTCATATGTATAACCTCCTAACTTGCATGTAACTACAGTGTTAACTTATATGTAAGTTTCACATAATTTGAATCGTTTAGAGTCTATTACACGATTTGTTATTTGGTGAGGCTGAAACAAATCTAGCACACAACATTATGTGAAAGAATTTGTTCCCCCCGCCTCATTTTACGAATAAATGTTACGGACGGAGAGATTTTTTTGCAATTTACATACAAGTTACCTATAGTTCAATTGTAAGCCATACACGTAAGTGTAATTACACTACATTGTCTGTAATTACTCGTCAATATTTGGGGAAAAATTTTGTCGGACATAATCTATAGGCAAATTCGAATTGACTTTATTTTTGGCATTATTCATAGATTCGGTAATCCACAAACTAACTACGGACGCAAGGTGCTTTTTTTATGTCTAAGGAAGTGAAAACTTTTACCGAATCTTATGGTATTAAAAGTTCTTCGTCCTACTACGCTCAGGCTAATTGGACAAGCGAGTCGAGTAATAAAATCATTGTTGAACGTTAGTGAAAAAGAATCATTGAGGAACACCCAAAGAGGTGCGCATAAGGTGCTTTCCGAGCTTATGGGCGCGATAGGATGATCTAAACATGGTGCCGCTTAAAGTCGATCCCTTTTGAGTGCTTTATGGTCAAGAATCGTTTTAACGGGTGGAGGTACAATCTGGTTCCTTCTTCTTATATCAAAGCAGATGATTTGTCACAGTAAAGATTAAAGAACGTTGCTGGAATAATCGTTGATGAAATCACGACAAGCGTTGACGGCATTGGAAGAGAATACGAGAAAGAGAAGAAGAGGTGGCCAAGGCGTACAACAAAAGGGTGAAAAGCAAAGTTGTTTCAAGTTGTGAGCTTGGTTTTGAAGACGATTTTGCCTTTGGTACTCGATTTCCAAGGAGTTCGGTAAGTGGTCTCCTAGTTGGGAGGGGGGGTTTCCCCCCCTTTTTAAACGGAGTGTGTGGCATTGTTCGATGGGAAAACGCAAAACTGTCCATGGATCGTGTTTTAAATTTAGTTTTGAGCAACTAAGTGTCTTTTAAATGCTGTTTACTGCAAAACCTAACCCCTATATTATAACTCCATTGTACTCCTTTGCATTTATGCTGCACTTGTGGGTGTGTCTTGTTGAGTACGGTGGTTGTAGTCAGTCTTGCTCAATTTTTCCCAAACCCAGAAGAGGAGCTCCTGGATGATGAAGGCTTTGGTGTTTAGCTCGTGCCTGCCGTCAAGCGCCTGTGGTCGTCGCCCTAGTCTTCCGCTGTTTTCCGTTGCCTTTCTGTGTGCTGGGCCTTCGTTGCCCATGTAATAATTAACTATTTACGCTTCCGCTTGATTAAACTCTGAATTGTATCAACTTTTGGTGTACCTTGCCTCCTGGGACAAGGAATAATACACGCACGTAAGGAACACCCGTTGGGTTATTTCCGGTCATGACAACCACCGTCACCGCCATCGCAGTCACCCACCAAATCACTTTCTATTTGCGTTTTATCTGTTGCCGATAGTGTTTGTGAGTTGCCTTGTATCCTGCCGCCACTAGAAAGGAAATAGAACCCTGATTCGAGTGACCTTCCTTAAAACAGTCATATCTTTTTCATACGGACTCGAAATTAGGCTTATAATATATCCATGAACATCTACAGAAAATGTTACATCCGATTCTTCCCATCTTCGTCGGGTTCAGCAAATTTAAAATCGCCAAATTCCGCTTGCAAAATTCTGTTTTCGTGGCGAGAAGCTTTGGGACCTATTCGGATAGAACTTTGAAAAATTCTACAAGCTTCATACTTTGTCCGTTTGAGATAAGATTTTCTATGGTTGGTTCCAGTGTGCTCCTGGTTGTGCAAAAAATATCAAAAAAATAAAAAAAATAAAAAAAGTCATGTCTCTCCTCAGCACTAGAGAGAGAAAGCAAAAAAAAAAGCAGAAGAGAGGAAGCCGACTTGTGAGCATAGCCCACCATTCCCCCTTGGTCACCATCTTCCACCGTTCGAGTAACCACCATTTCCCCTTTATCGTTGCTGTTTGGGTTTGTGTTTTGTGGCGTCCTTTGTGGTTACGCTCGCGTCTCTACTTCGACTAGCCTAGGACCAGCACTGTACACTATACCCTTGAGCGATTATTCAGCTTGCTTTGACTAACGTGGTTTCTAGTTTTCTCTTGAGCATTGCTTTTAGCCCACCGACAGCTCCACCACAAACCCGACTACAGCTTGATAGGTCTTGTTGCTATAGCACCAATACACATCGTTCCACGGTTGCTAACTTGTGGGTTGCCGTCCCCTCCTGTGGGCAAGGTAAGAACTGGTAAGAGCTTGTGAGATAGGCTGCGAGTGAGCGTTTTGCAAAAGCTACATCCCAATAGTTGTAGGGCTTATATTACATCCTCTATTGTTTTGTTGTCCTTCTTTTCTAAACCATGGCAGGTCCCGAGGATAAAGACGAGGAGGGTGCATCTCATTCCCCACGCACCAAACGCATCATCCAATATTTTACAAGGCAAGTGAAGCAACACACAGAAGGACTTGATACAGATTTGCAGGTGACAAATGAGAAGATTGGACAATTGGAGTCAACGCAGATCGCCACCAACACCAAGCTTACAGGGCTGGAGACATCGGTCGCCCGCATTGACACTAGCCTTGCTGCTCTTGTGAGGCATTTTGATGCTCTCAATGTTGGAGGCAATGGTGGGCGTAATGAAGATGACATCGACGGAGAGTACGTCGAGGATAATTTGGAGGATGAATATATTGCTGACACTGAACAAGATGATCGAGATGCTCGTGACCGTCGACGGCTACACAACAATCGTAGAGGTATGGGTGGTCACCGCCGACGTGAGGTACGCAACAATGATGATGCTTTTTCTAAAATTAAATTTAATATTCCTCCTTTTGATGGAAAATATGATCCTGATGCGTACCTTTCTTGGGAGATTGCTGTTGACCAAAAATTTGCATGCCATGAGTTTCCTGAGAACACTAGAGTTAGAGCTGCTACTAGTGAGTTCACTGATTTTGCTTCGGTTTGGTGGATAGAACATGGCAAGAAAAATCCTAATAACATGCCACAAACTTGGGATGCGTTGAAACGGGTCATGCGGACTAGATTTGTTCCTTCTTACTATGCACGTGACTTGCTGAATAGGTTGCAACAATTGAGACAGGGTGCAAAAAGTATACAGGAATGTTATCAGGAGTTACAAATGGGCTTGCTTCGTTGTAATTTAGAGGAAACCGAGGATGCTGCCATGGCTAGATTTTTGGGTGGTTTAAACCGCGAGATTTATGACATCGTAGACTATAAAGATTACACTAATATGACCCGATTGTTTCATCTTGCTTGTAAGGCTGAAAGGGAAGTGCAGGGACGACGTGCTAGTGCCAAGGCTAATTTTTCTGCAGGTAAAACTTCATCATGGCAGACACGCACCACTCCTTTGGCCGGCCGTACTGCTTCCTCATCTTCCACACCCACACCCAGTCGAGCAGCACCTCCTCCAACCAGTGACAAGTCATGTGGCCCTGCTGTTAGCTCGGCGACAAAGGCTGCTTAGCCAGCAGTGAGTACTTCCTCAATGGCATCCACGGGCAGGACAAGAGATGTTCAGTGCCACCGTTGCAAGGGCTTTGGGCATGTGCAGCGTGATTGTCCTAGCAAGCGAGTTTTGGTAGTCAAACATGATGGTGAGTACTCCTCTACTAGTGATTTCGATGAGGATACACTTGCTTTGCTTGCGGCTGACCATGCAGATAATGAGCCACTGGAAGAGCATATTGGGGCTGAAGATGCGGATCGCTATGAGAGCCTCATTGTGCAGCGTGTCCTTAGCGCACAAATGGAGAAGGCGGAGCAAAATCAGCGACACACGTTGTTCCAAACAAAGTGTGTCATCAAAGAGCGTTCTTGCCACGTGATCATTGATGGAGGTAGCTGCAACAACTTGGCTAGCAGCGAAATGGTGGAGAAGCTTGCACTTAGCACCAAACCACACCCACATCCATACTACATCCAATGGTTGAACAACAGTGGTAAGGCAAAGGTAACAAAACTGGTACACATTAATTTTGCACTTGGAAATTACCATGATGTTGTTGAATGTGATATTGTGCCCATGCAAGCATGTAATATTCTGCTAGGTAGACCTTGGCAATTTGATAGGGATTCTATGCATCATGGTAGGTCAAACCAGTACTCCTTTTCTTACCATGCTAAGAAAATTGTGTTGCATCCCATGTCTCCTGAAGAAATTTTGCATGATGATGTTGCTAAGGCTGCCAAATCCAAATGTGAGAGTGATAAGAATGCCCAATCTGATGGAAAGAAACCTGAGACAACTAATTTGAAACCTAAATGCTTACTTGCTACTAAATCTGATATTAATGAATTGATTGCATCACCTTCGGTCGCCTATGCTTTTTTTTTTGAGGGGAGGTCGCCTATGCTTTGGTATGTAAAGATGCTTTGATTTCACTTCACGATATGCGGCACTCTTTGCCCCCTGCTATTGCTAACATTTTGCAGGAGTACTCAGATGTGTTTCCCAAGGAAGTACCCCCGGGGTTGCCACCGGTGCGTGGAATTGAGCATCAAATCGATTTGATTCCAGGTGCTTCCCTACCCAACCGTGCGCCATACCGAACCAACCCTGAAGAAACCAAGGAGATTGAGCGTCAAGTTCAGGAATTGCTTGATAAAGGGTACGTACGAGAGTCTCTTAGTCCATGTGCGGTTCCGGTAATTTTGGTACCAAAGAAAGATGGATCATGGCGTATGTGTGTTGATTGTAGAGCTATTAATAACATTACCATTAGATATCGTCATCCTATTCCTAGGTTAGATGATATGCTTGATGAATTGAGTGGCTCTATTGTGTTCTCCAAAGTTGATTTGCGTAGTGGTTACCACCAGATTCGTATGAAGTTGGGTGATGAATGGAAAACAGCATTTAAAACGAAGTTTGGGTTGTATGAGTGGTTAGTGATGCCTTTTGGTTTAACTAATGCACCTAGCACTTTCATGAGGTTGATGAATGAGGTTTTGCGTCCTTTCATTGGAAAATTTGTGGTGGTCTACTTTGATGATATCTTGATTTACAGCAAGTCTATGGGTGAACATTTTAATCATTTACGTGCTGTTTTTAATGCTCTTCGTGATGCACGTTTATTTGGTAACCTTGATAAGTGCACCTTTTGCACAGATCGAGTTTCTTTTCTTGGCTATGTTGTAACTCCGCAGGGGATTGAGGTTGATCAAGCCAAGGTTGAGGCAATTCAGAGTTGGCCGACTCCTAAAACGGTCTCACAAGTGCGGAGCTTTCTAGGACTCGCGGGGTTCTATCGCCGCTTTGTGCAGGATTTCAGCACCATTGCTGCACCATTGAATGCGCTTACAAAGAAGGGAGTGCCTTTCACTTGGGGCACATCACAAGAGAACGCCTTCCACATGTTGAAAGATAAGTTGACCCATGCACCTCTCCTCCAACTTCCCGATTTTAATAAGACTTTTGAACTTGAATGTGATGCTAGTGGGATTGGATTGGGTGGTGTTTTGCTACAAGAAGGAAAACCTGTTGCATATTTTAGTGAAAAGTTGAGTGGGCCTGTTCTGAATTATTCTACTTATGATAAGGAATTGTATGCTCTTGTGCGAACTTTAGAAACATGGCAGCATTATTTGTGGCCCAAGGAATTTGTCATACATTCTGATCATGAGTCTTTGAAGCATATTCGTAGTCAAGGGAAACTGAACCGTAGACATGCTAAATGGGTTGAATTTATTGAATCTTTTCCTTATGTTATCAAACACAAGAAAGGGAAGGAGAACATCATTGCTGATGCATTGTCTAGGAGATACACCTTGTTGACACAACTTGACTACAAGATTTTTGGCCTGGAAACAATCAAAGACCAATATGCGCATGATGCTGATTTTAATGATGTGTTGCTGCATTGTAAGGATGGAAGAACATGGAACAAATTCGTCATCAATGATGGGTTTGTTTTCAGAGCTAACAAGCTATGCATTCCAGCTAGCTCCGTTCGCTTGTTGTTGTTGCAGGAAGCGCATGGAGGCGGTTTGATAGGACATTTTGGTGCCAAGAAGACACAGGACATCCTTGCTAGTCATTTCTTTTGGCCACAGATGCGAAGAGATGTTGGCAGGTTCGTTGCTCGCTGCACTACATGTCAAAAGGCTAAGTCACGCTTACATCCACATGGTTTGTATATGCCTCTCCCTGTTCCTACTGTTCCTTGGGAAGATATTTCAATGGATTTTGTGTTAGGATTGCCTAGGACCAAGAGGGGGCGTGATAGCATTTTTGTGGTTGTGGATAGATTTTCTAAAATGGCACATTTCATACCATGTCATAAAACTGATGATGCTTCTCATATCGCTGATTTGTTCTTTCGAGAAATTGTTCGCTTGCATGGTGTGCCAAACACAATTGTTTCTGATCGTGACACAAAATTTCTTAGCCATTTTTGGAGAACTTTGTGGGCTAAATTGGGGACTAAACTTTTGTTTTCTACTACTTGTCATCCCCAAACTGATGGACAAACTGAAGTGGTGAATAGAACCTTGTCTACTATGCTTAGGGCTGTTTTGAAGAAAAATATCAAGATGTGGGAAGAATGCTTGCCTCATATTGAATTTGCTTATAATCGTTCCTTGCATTCTACTACAAAGATGTGCCCATTTCAGATTGTGTATGGTTTGTTGCCTCGTGCTCCAATTGATTTGATGCCTTTACCATCTTCTGAAAAACTGAATTTTGATGCTAAGCAATGCTGAGTTGATGTTAAAACTGCATGAGACCACTAAAGAAAACATAGAGCGCATGAATGCTAAGTATAAGTTTGCTGGTGACAAAGGTAGAAGGGAATTGCGTTTTGAACCTGGAGATTTGGTTTGGTTGCATTTGTGAAAACAACGATTTCCTGATTTGAGAAAATCTAAATTGATGCCTAGAGCTGATGGACCATTTAAAGTGTTAGCAAAGATTAATGAGAATGCATATAAGCTTGATTTGCCTGCAGATTTTGGGTTAGTCCCACATTTAACGTTGCAGAATTGAAGCCGTATTTGGGAGAAGAAGATGAGCTTGAGTCGAGGACGACTCAAATGCAAGAAGGGGAGGATGATGAGGACATCAACACCATCGATACATCCACGTCCCCACAAGTACAACTTCATGGTCCTATTACCCGCGCTCGTGCACGTCAACTCAACAATCAGGTGAGTTCTTTCTTGAGTTCATTTTCCTCTTCTTTATACCCCGGAGACGCGTGCACTCTTGTTTTACTCAGGAACGATGGAGAGGATCCAAAGGGGAGAGGATTTCCGCGGGTTGGATTCGGACTGCAGGACAGCACCAAGTTTTGACGGTCGCCACAATTTCATGCGAACTCCGATTTGGGCGTGCAAGTACTTCATGGAAAGCTTATCAAGTCTACTTTCAAATGGATCCAGCCACATGTCCATATCTGTTCTGAAGCGGCTGCAAATGGATCAAGCTTTCGTCTAGGCTGCACAACATCATGCCCTGCAAGCTTCAGCTGTGTCCGGACAAACCTACCAAGCTCATGTATACGTTGAAAAGACCACTCAAGCTGTTACGGTGCGGCTGACCCCTCACATCTTCACGACGCCCGTTCGGCCGGTGGCAGCACTAGCACCACCGGCGAAACAAGTCCAGGCACGGTAGCCATGGAAGCAGCTTCGGCCCTACAAGCCCAGTTCCAAGCTTTCGTCCAACAACTCAACCAACCCCACCCAATTCCCAAGTCAACCCCTTCGGCGGATGCTGTCGGGAACTCAAGTCAAGGAGCCTCGGTTTGGCAACTGTCAAACCAGTTCGGCGCAGCGTCCCAGGCGAACCATTCAAGCCAAAGTGCCCCGATCTGGAAACCGTCAAGCCAGTTCGGCACAACGATTAACCAAGCAAGTCAAGAAACGATGGCCTGACATTAAGCGCCAAACTTTGAACAGAACACCATGAATTAGGCACCCACAACCAACATCCTAGGGATGATCACCGGTTTCGGCTCTGCACAGCAAGTAAGACAGGCGAACCAGGGCACCATGGCTTGGGCCCAAGCCTCGCAATTCGACCCAAGACAAGTAGCCCAAGTAGTTTCCACACAAATGCAAGGAGCATAGTTCGGAACCGGGCCCCAGCCGAACTCAATGGCCCGGCCACACGGACAGGCGGTGACCTCTCCATTCGCCATGCCGTACCCGAGCCTGAACTCACCTTTTGAAGGCGCAATGCTTAAAGGTGGGGGCGAAAGAAGGCTACCATTGAGTTGGGGGCGCAAGAACCATCCCACCCCACCCCAATTCAAGTACCCACCCATTGCAAGATACTCGGGCGAATCAGACCTGAGCGAATTCTTGTCGATCTACGAGTCCGCAATCGAAGCAGCCCACGGCGATGACAATACCAAGGCGAAGGTAATACATCTTGCGCTCGACGGAA
Source organism: Oryza longistaminata (assembly GCA_009805545.1). NCBI lineage: Eukaryota > Viridiplantae > Streptophyta > Magnoliopsida > Poales > Poaceae > Oryza > Oryza longistaminata. The sequence goes on along the minus strand of CM020187.1, from coordinate 10,814,564 downwards.
TAGCCCGTTGTTGGTATTTCAATTTATCACCTAATAGCATATACTCATGGGAGCAACTTTGGATGTCTTTGTTCTTAACTTTCAGGTCACCCACGAGGAACCGAAAACACAACAAGATCACTTTGGCATTCGCCAGAAGCCGGACAAATCAACAAGGGAATATATGTGGAGCTTTTCACAAGCACGCTGTCAAGTGCAAGACATTACGGAGGCATCCGTCATCAACGCTGCTTTGGCTGGGCTCCTACCAAGTGAACTCACAAGAAGAATAGCAATGAAAGAGCCTTAGACCCTTGAGCGCTTGTTTCGCATCATCGACGGCCATGCGCAGTGTGAAGAAGACACAAAGCGAAGGCTAGAAATACAAGCTGACTATGACAAGTCCGCTGCAATCACCGCAGCTGGGCAAGCGGTGATGCAAACAGCCCAAGTTGTGCCGCAGCCGAACCCCCAAGTGCAGCCTGCGAGCCAAGCGCCAATCCCAAGGACCACCCAAGCTCCCATGACAAGGAAGAAGTTCAGAGCAGAACGCGGAAAGGCCGTGATGGCGGTCGAAGAAGTGCAAACTATTCGCAAGGAGTTCGACACACAACAAGCCACCAGCCATCAACAACCCTTTTGCAATAAGGCCAAGAAAAATCTTTACTGTGCATTTCATGGGCGCTCTTTGCACTCCACCGAGCAATGTCGAAACATTTGGCAACAATTCAACCAGCAAGCGCCAAGGCCGCAACAAATAGAGGCCGAAGAGGTCCCCCGCGAACTGGCTGAACAGCGGCAAGACATCCCAAAAAGAGTGATTCAAGTGATCACAAGAGCGGATGCAACCTCACAGCCGTCAAAGTGACAGAGGAAGGCGCAGCTCCGAGCAGTACACAACATCGCTTTAGCAGGCGAAGGTGCCCCAAGATACCTGGCTCAACAAATCTTCTTCGGCCCAGAAGACGCCGAAGTGGTCCTGTTCCCGTGCCAAGACCTACTGGTCATTTCGGCAGACATAGCCGGGTTTGAAGTACAGCGAATCCTCATGGATGGTGGCAGTTCGGCAGATGTCATCTTCGCCGAAGCATACACCAGGATGGAACTTCCAACCTTGGCTCTCCCCCAAGTGCCCGCTTCGCTCCATGGCTTTGGGGGCAAAGCGGTGCAAGTCTTAGGCCAAGTTCAGGTACCTGTGGCTTTCGGCGTGGATCCCAATAGGTGGGAGGAGATGATTCTCTTCGACGTCGTGGACAGACCGTACAACTACAATGTCATCTTCAGCAGCGGGCTACATTGAACAAGTTCAAAGCTATCGCCCATCACAACTACCTCAAGCTCAAGATGCCTGGCCCGGTCGGAGTAATCACGGTCAAGGGGCTACAATCTTCGACTGCACAAGGGGGCAAAACAACGGTGATATGCAGAGAAGTACAAAATGTGCAGGCCGAAGATGGTGAGCGAGCAAGAATCGTGCTGAAGCCGTCCCCGCACGGCAAGGTGATCAAGGTCCAAGTGGACGAGGCCGAACCAACCGTGGTGGTTTCCCTAGGCGGCGATCTAAGTGAAGAAAAAGCAAGTAACATCTTGGCCGTGCTCAAGAAAAACATTAACATCTTCGCCTAGAGACGAAACGTGGTTGGAGGCGTTTCGCCCGACCTCATCATGCGCCATCTGGCAGTAAAAACAGACACCAAGCCGAAGAAGCAGAAGCTACGCAAAATGTCAATAGATCGCCAAGAGGCGGCAAAGGCAGAGGTCCAGAAGCTGCTCAAGGTTGGTGTAATTCGGGAAATTGACCACCCGGAATGGCTGGCGAACCCGGTGTTTGTCAAGAAGTCCAATGGCAAGTGGCGAATGTGTGTTTATTTCACGAATTTGAACAAGACTTGCCCGAAGTACGACATCCCTCTCCCAAGGATTGATCAGCTAGTTGACTCGACCACTGGTTGTGAACTCATGAGTTTTTTGGATGCCTACTCCGGGTATCATCAAATCTTAATAAACCCGGGATACATACCAAAGACTGCTTTTATCACACCATTCGGCACCTTCTGCCACATTGTTGGTATTTCTTAACGACATTACTAGAAATATAATTCCTAGCAATGGCGCAGAAATACTTCTGGTATATTATGGTTACAGAGTTCATCCGCAAGCGCACGGATATACATTGGACAACACCGAGAACAAAACCGCCTAAGGACCTAAAGTGACCCGGTTTTGTAAGTTGAGGATGCATATATCTGGTTTTTCGTTTGAGCAGCGATTTTGTAATTTGGTGAGAAGATGAGGGACCTTCTGTGTACTTTTTCCTATTTTTTAGAAGGAAAAAGTTCATTTTATGTCCCTCGTCGTGACATCGAGTTTGGATTCGTGAATGTCACACCCGAAAATTCACAAGTAATTTTCAAAATAATTTGTGCATTAAATCCTCGTTCAGAAATCAACCGAGGTACACAAATTAACAATTTGAATATATAATACTAAATAAACTAATATGATAAATACTTACTGAAGAGGTACTTAGTCCTCACAATGAAGAAAACTGCAGCGGAAAAAAAATCTAGCGAAACTTCAACTCCACTTCCACTTGCAGCTTAACTAGGATCTTGGCCAAATGTCTTCTTCTTCTGAATCCTTTTTTTCTCCAAATGAAGTTGATGATTATTACAAGATGAGTACATGGAAAACTTAGCAAGCCACATAACAAATATGCAAGTGGACAGGGATAATAAAGTATGTCATAATATATGGTTCATTTGCAAAAGCAGCATTTAGCAAATATTTGAGAGTAGTAAAATAGTATAGTAATTAATCAGCACTGAACAGCATATCAATGCTGCACAGGCCCAACCATCTCTGAACAACCAATCCCAGTTTCACAGATCTAAACTTCATAACAAGAGCTAACAAATTATCACCATCAATTATTATCATTAATGAATAGTGTGGGACTAATCACGAAAAAAATATGTAGGCCTGTTCATAACCGTGGGCACGACTATTCGAATAGTTTTACTCTAGCTCGAGGTGTACAAATTTATCCACAAGACACAACCCCACAACATGTCACTATGTGCCTCAATACCACCACAGTACCTCGAAAAGGAATTGTGACAAGACCCCTTTGTATAACACGCTCAACATAATGGTCACCCGCCAAGTCCCCAGTAGATGTGGCCGAACCTCTAGCCAAGTTCCCTTGGCTCCTAATACGGACTTATTGACATAGCCATTATGGATTTAGTGACATTACCACCTACCAACTACATACCATGGCACCTCTTGCTGGGACATGCTACACTACAGATCAAGCCGTTGCCCATTCAGAGTTGTAGTTAGTGCGGTTAATGCTTGATTAAATGTGCATCCATCCTTTCATTTGACCATTTTTCCTGACATTTATCATTTTAAGGGTTATTTCTCCCCCTAAATGACTGGAAATAATGCTTCTTATCGTCAAGGAATTTAGGCTACGTTCGTACCTCTGTTAAAAATTTCCAATTTTTTCTGAGGGAGCCCTGATGGTCGTGGAGTATGCACGTGTGTCAAGTCAACACTAGTATTCTTTTAAGTGGACAACACATTTCGAATAGTCCAAATATTGATAATTCGCTACCTTTGGATCTACAAGTCCATTCCAGTGGCGGGAATTTCAATAACGATGCAGTGGAAATTTTCAGTCCTATTCTTGTGGACGTCCGGTACTTAGTGCTTTTCTTAATATGCTGATGCCAACATGCATGATCTTGCAGGGTTGGTTTCGCAAGAGCGTAGTGTCGATTAGACACAAATTGCAACTTTTTCATAAGCAGCAGTATGTATCGGATGATCCATTAAAAGGGCTAAATATGCATGTGAATTCATGTGGTATGTGCGAATTCATTCCGGTATACCTTTTAAGGTATCTCGAAATTCATGTGGTGGTCGACGTTTGGCACGCATTCGATGTTCGATGGCATGTGCGGCCAGAGTGACCACTGGGTATGCAGCCGGTGCAACTGTGGCGCATGATAGGATTGCATAGCGCGGCATGATTTGTCCAGTCCCCCAGTACAGCGGGGATGCTAGTTGGTGCATAGTACGGCATTTAAAGCGCGGCACTAGTAGCGGCCTTAGTGCACATCATGATGCTGTAGGATGGACGCCAATGTCTGGCGCAAGTTTGGTGCGAGGCTCTCAGGCAGTGCGCGTGACAAATGTCTCATCGTTGCGATACGACAGATGATGTGACACTGTTTGTGCAATATTCAATTGCAAGATACTAAATTCTAAGAAAATTTGACTATGAAGTAGTCTACTTTAGCATACATTTCTTAGTGAGGACATTGATCTCACATGCTTAGGTGATGAGTATGCTTCTCTCATCTTCTAGTTCACAAGAGATTTGAGGTGTAATCGCTTTTCTACGGGAAAAACAATATCCTTTACAATCATTGCGTGCGGTTGTGAAGGTAGTTCACGTCTTTGCATAGACTGAACTTGTCTCATGTCTCTCAAGATTACACTTTGTGGTGCCTTTGTTCCACAATGTTCCTCTTCACCTTAGGCTATGCATATTGTCTGTGTGAATAAAGTAAAACATCACTACTTCAAGGCAAGAAGTAAAACTTTATCATATAGCAAAATGCAACATAATATTGGAAATAAAGTCTAGCCATGCATGGCGAATCACGAAATAAATGTTATGCTCTCATAGAGCTTACAAAACCATTATTCAAATTGTTCCTAATGCAACTTAGTTCATGAAATAAAGTAGGGGCATCAAATACTTAAATGGAATCAACCAGAGTATCGAGCTCTGCAAAGATCTGCTCTTGTGTGACGTCCTTTTCATTTGCTGTGCCTGCTGCAGCTGCAGGGGCGTCAAGTGGAGTAGTGGTGGGGGGAGTGGCCGTAGTGTGAGCCTCAACCATGTGTGCTTCTGTGGATGCCTTGGCCTTCCTGCTGGCCTGGTATGCGTCGACGACGTGCTGGGGCTCCTCGCAAATACGGCTCCAGTGGCCCCAAATGCCACACTTGTAGCATGCCTGGTCCTTTTGGCCATATGGCTTGTCATTGCGAGGTGGCTTGGCTTCCTTCTTGCCCTTGCCTCCCTGTGCTCCCTGGGTAGCAGGAGCTTTTCCTTCTGACTTCTCGGCTGCCTTCTTCCCACCACGCTTGCCCCTCTTCCTCTGGACGGGCTTGCGGACCTTGTAACTGCTAGCATTGACTTCAAGGCCAACACTCTTGCCAGGTGGCTGGGAGACAAAGTTCTTGCGGAGAACCTCTTCATGAGACTCAGACACCTGCATGATGTCGATCATCTCGTCATACTCCTTGTATGACGCCTGCCTGTAGTTACGAGCGCTTTGCATGGCCCTAGGGTGGAACGTGGAGAGTGTCTTCTCGATCATCTCCGCGTCCGTGACAACCTTGCCACAGAGGGAGAGGTTGGTACAAATCTGATGCAGTGCGGAGTTGTACTTGGCGACGCTCTTGAAGTCGGCGAACCTCAGGCAAGCCTAGTCCTGCTCTGCTTGGGGTAGGATGGTGTACTTCAACTTCTCGAACCGCTTCTTGAGTGCGGTCTAGAGAGTGAGTGGGCTCCGCAATCCCATGTACTCATTCTTGAGCGTGGCGTAGAGGTGGTGTCGCAGGAAGTGCAGAGCCTGATCGTTCTCATCAGGGGTAGGCGCACGGTCTTGCGGGGTGCCCATCCCGATCATCTGGCGGAGCTTCTTGGCTCCAAGGACGATCTGAACGTCAGATGCCCAGGTCAGGTAGTTCTGGCCATGGTTATAGCCATGCTGGGCCAGTTCGGCGAACTCCTTGTTCGTGATTCCTGACGTTCTGTTGCAAAAGTAACAAAATATTCATAAGTTACTACTAGTAACATGGTTGCAAATACGAATGCAACTTATTTCATGATTTTCCAATATTTCTTATGCAAAGGAATTGCTAATTATTCAAAGAAATTCATGTTATTCATAGTAAATGCAATTTTCAATAAAGAAATACTAGATTTCATATTAAAATGCATACAAATATTCATAAAAAAAGGTGCAAAGGTTGCATATATTCATATAATACTGAAAACGAAAATTCAAAATATCAATTAACATTAATTAATGTTTCATGAAATTCAATTTCAAAATTTATAAGACATAAACAAAATGCTTAAATAAGAAATGCCTGCGAAATGTGCAAATACAGGGGGGCCTTTACTAAGTTTCCATGCGGTGGAGGGATGAAAATGGAAATTTCTGAAATTCAAGGGTCTATGCGCACGGAATCTCCATGCTGAGAGATATGCGCATAATTATCAGAAAAGCCAGGGGCCTTTTGCAAAATTGCCAATCTCTTTCCATCTTTCTTCTCTTTCCTTTTTTTTCGTTGATGGCGCAGATGGCATGCCGGACGATGGGCTCGCCGAGCACGCGGGGCTTGCGGGGTGGGCGCGCGGCCGGGTGGCGCGGGCGCGGCTGGTGGCGGGGCGCGGCTGCCTGGGGGCAGCGCGGCGCGGGCGGGCTCGGCGGACGCGACGGCGCTGGGTTGGGCGCGGCGGCTCGGCCGGTCGCGGCGTGCGGCGCGACGGGCTTGTTGAACGGTCATTATCGACCAGTTTCGACCGTCAATACTACCCAATATATGAAAGACTAGCTATGTTGCAATGCATTATTTCACAAATAAAACATTCTATTCCACTATGTGCTTGGAAACTAATCAAGCAGGAGAAGCTATCAAAATGGAGGAGAATCGACAGCACAACAATCGATCAATCAAACAGACACTGTCGAGAATGAGACTTATGGATGGATGGGCCAAGAACTCAGAAATGAGACAATCATCTGAGCCAAAACAATGGTGTACAATAAAGTGGAGCCCACAGTCAGCATCCTAAAGAAGGCTGTGGGCCAGGGGAGCCAGCCAGGGTTGCGGTCGAACCCCTGGTTCGGCCGAACCATTAGCTGGCCCAATCCAGCCCATTCTTCCACCGGGCAGTTATCTACATGTATCCTATGACGTTGGGGAGCATAGTACAACCAAAGAACGGAGACCGCACCAGGAGCGGGATTGAACGATCGAGAAAAAAACCGAAGACCAGCATCCGCACCGATGTCGGTTTGCCTCTAAAGACCGCACATGCAATTGAACCGGGGTGTGACACAATCGATGAACCAGCCGGTTTTTCTCAAAAACCGGCGACCCGGCCTATTTTGAACCGGCGGTTCGCAAGGTAGATGGGCTGGCCTTCTAAGGCCCACTTGAATTGTTGAGGCCCAATTGCCTTTTATTGGCTAAAAGGAGAAAATGGTGCGGTGAAAAGGGACCGATCCCTGGCCGATGGCAAGGAAGCACAGCAACCTCACCACCAAGACAACTTAGTGACCTTGTTTAAGAGAAATTCTTTATGATATATATTCTTTCCGGTTCAGCAATCAAAATGGCCGACCCAGCGGTCCAACCGGTGACCCAGTGAACCAAGAGCTCAAGCGGTTCAGTGGCCGGTTTGGTTTTTTCTACTATGGTTGGGAGCAATTCTACCGGTAGAAACCGTCATGAAAGTGGACACTTGTTAAGAGAAGGGTGAAAGATGCTCTTTGGATGCTTGACCATGCCACTTGTCATGAGGAGAGCAAAGATGCCCATAGGATGCTTGACCATGCCACTTGTCATGATGAGAGCAAAGATGCTCATAGGATGCTTGGAGCATCTCCACTCTCCCAAGGCACCTCATGGCCTATAAATACCCCTCTTCTCATTCATTCCCTCACACACCTCAAGAAGAAGATCAAGAGCTCTCTTAAGTATTGTTTAGTAGTTCTAGTGCTAGTGGAGTAGGAAATAGAAAAGTCTTCATAAGTCCTCGAGTCTTCAGGAGATTTCGGGTATGACTTTAATAGCTTTCCTTTCTTCTTTTGTAAGACTTACTGAATTAATAGAATATTCTTCTTTATACAAGTTCGGTAATTTATTCCATTCATATTACTTGAGTGCCGACTTTACTTTATACTTGAATCAATATAGTCATGTAACTAGCTTTCCTGATAGGTGTATTGGTGTGGGTTTAGTGTCCGATTATTCGGTTGCTCTACGTCGGTTGAAAGGATGTAGAGTAGTATTTAGTAATGTAAGCACGGTGGAGACGGAGGGAGTAGGTACGTTTGCATTGTGAACATGCGTGCATGTACTGTACCTGTACGTGTGCGTACGCTCGATCCCATGGCCTATAAAAGGGGCATGCATCTGAGATGGAAGAAGCATCTGCAGCTAATTAAGCATCAGCAATGGCAGCAGCGGGGACGTGGAGTAGGCGAGGCTTGGTGGCGCTCCTCCTGCTGGCTCTGATCTTCTCAAGCTTATTGTCGCCATCGGATGCTACTTTTCTCGAGAGTGAGCAAAATAGGGTTCTACATCAACCGTGCAACGGTGAAACCCGGAATAAGCGCTCAACGCATTCCTCTCATGATTCTTCCGAATGGGCAAGACCAAC
>CM020187.1:10773311-10798134 GCA_009805545.1 Oryza longistaminata | reverse complement strand
GGACAAGAAAGAAACTAACCTAAAGATAAAAGGAAAATATAAAGTCCTTATCGGACACTAAACACACTTTCCTAAAGATGAAAGGAAACTAACAAACTATTCCAAATTAATAGATAAACTGCCATGCCGCATCCTCTTTAAACTCGGTCACTTAGGGATAAGCTTCCTTTAGTAGATTGATTTCCTTAACCGAATATAGCAGGAATCCGACTATTGGACTTGATAACTCCCATCGGCTGATTCCGAGATGCTGCAGCCGATAATGATTCTAAGCCGATGACGTCTTTGCCGATTACCAAATTTCACTATTAACACTTGCATCTGTATCTTTGAGATATACAGCATTGCAGCAACTCCTATCAACAATCAAGTCTTTGTTCCTTTCGTCCTTTACTCGGGACGAGTAAAGGTTCAAGCTTGGGGGATTTTGTTGACGGTCGTTATCGACCAGTTTTGACCATGAATACTACCCAATATATGAAGACTAGCTGTGCTTGCAATGTATTATTTCACAAATAAAACATTCTATTCCACTGTGTGCTTGGAAAACTAATCATGCAGGAGAAGCTATCAAAATGGAGGAGAATCGATAGCACAACAATCGATCAATCAAACAGACACTGTCGAGAATGAGACTTATGGATGGATGGGCCAAGAACTCAGAAATGAGCAATCATTCTGAGCCAAAACATGGTGTACAATAAAGTGGGCCCACTTTATTGTACACCATGTCGGCGATGGCGGTTTTCGTCGGGAGTCACAAAAACGGAACGAGGAAGATGCAAGGATTTCATTTTTGCAATTTAATCTATGAGATGCAAAGAGGATTCTTGAGTTCTCACCCTTTTTCAACCTTGGTCTCCGGTAGAGCTTCGTGCTGATAACGTATTACACAACCCTCCTGCTACACGAAGTAGTCCAAGAGGGTCCCGTAATCGTATAAAAGTGGAGACACAAAGTTTAGGGATGAGATTCTCTTTTCTATTTAATCCTCCAATCAACTGTACAATGAGTAGCCTCCTCCTCTCTTTATATAGTGCAATCCAATATATGGAAAGTTCGGTGATGGGCCCAATAAGTGTATTTGGGCCAGGCCTTCATGGGCCAAGCCCAAAGTTTCTTAACAAATCGGTCGCTCCCCGTCCCCCCATGTGCGCACCTCCATTGGACCCACCCACTTGTCCCCCCTTGTTCCACAAAAGATGTTTCATCTAGTGTATTTACAATGTTTCACTATTTATAGATCTAATGTTGCAGTGAATTAAAATATTCTTTGCAATAAAAAACCCACATATTTTGGAAATCCTCTATTAAGGGAATTTTGTTTATTTTTGTTCCAGGAAAAATGTTTCACCTAGTGTACTCACAATGTTTCACTATATATATATATATAGATGTAATGTTGCAGCGAACTGAAATATTCCATTGCAACAAAAAAACCCACATATTTTGGAAACCCCCTATATTAAGGGAATTCGTTTCATTTTTTGTTCCACCGAAAAATATTTCACCTACGGCTTGTTTGGCAACTCGAGGGAAGGGGATTGGGAGTTTACACGAGGGAATTGATAGTGAGATTAAGATGGGAATTTGATTTTTAATCCCAATATCTTGTTTGGCAGAGGTGGTGGAAATTGACAGGGAGTTTAGTTGGAGATTAGGTCATTAATGAAAACGGATGGCTGAGATTTGTTTAGGCAACGTAAAGGAGGAATTCCCTCCCAATTACCACCCCCTACCCAGGTATTGAAAAGGAGGGAGTTCCTTCCTCAATTCCCCATCCTCATCCCACCAAAATTCCCACGTCTCCCAACCAAACAAAACAGTTAATAGCCCCATCCCTCTAAACTCCCAATCCCTCCTAAAAACTCCCTAGTGTACTTATAATGTTTCACTATGTATGGGTCAAATATTGCAGTGAACTGAAACATTTTTTTGCTATTTGCTGAAACATTGTTTTCATATAAGGTGAAACAACACATGATTAAAACGAGTGAAACATTTTCGATCTACTTAGTGAAACAATTTCGATATACCCGGTGGAACATCGTGCAACATTTAAAAATAATTCAATAATAAGCTAATTTGTTTCGTCGGAATATATCCACGTGTGGTTTTGTTTTGAAGATTTAATTGCAACGAATTTAATGGTGCAATCAGATCATAATTTGGATAAGTAATTTAAGAGAAAAATCAGTTTTTAAAATAGTTTTGCACGTAAATCGGGTGCTAACGTCAGTGTCTGATTTTAGCCTCCTTCCATCGGGTGCCTGAGCCGTAGTCGCGTCAATTAAGTTTTGCAGGGATTTATTTCAAAATTTAAAAATTAAATAGGTTAAAGAAAAAAAAATAGAAACTCGCTTCTGCACCGCTCGCTTCCCGTGGAATTTCCCTACCGAGAGTCCGAGACCCACCGGAACCGACCGACGACCGCGGTTTGCAAATTCCAGTTCCACCTTACCACCACCAGTAGTCCAGTACGATCACAAGTCCGATCTAAACTGCTAAACAAATCTTGCGCACCGCTTATTGCCGCCGCGGCGCATCCCCCATCCCGTCTGCACTCTCCCCTCTCCCCACAGCAGAGACGCCAAAACCCTAGTCCGTTCTTTCTCCACGGAGGAGGCGAGGATGGCGTCGCTGCTGATCGCCAGCACGGGGGGCGCCCACCGCCTCGCGTGGAAGGACGCCGCCGCCCTGAGACCCGCTCCGCGGCTGGCGCGACCTTGGCCCGCCGCCGTGGCTGCACCGGCGCCGCTGCTCAGGTCGTTTTCATCTCTCTTGGCTACTGCTGCCCCTTCCCTTTTGATTTTTATCCATTCCTCACTGCTGCGCGGAATGATCGACCGGGTGAGACCTGGATGGATGGATGTGCTTTTTTTTTTTTTTTTTTTTGAGGGAAGGTCCGGAGACCCGGCTTCTATTTGAAAGCCATCACGGCAAACTGCTGGGGATGCCAGCGTATGGGATGTGCTTGGTAGTGTTGATTGGGGACTTATGGAATACCATTTTTGGTTGATTTGATATAGATTGCTTCAGCTGCGCAATACAGATGTTGGAGCTTGAGAGTCTGTATGGTTCTTACGGAATGTGCAGTTATTTTCGTTGATGCGCGGATTGCGACTAAGTTTCCCAGAGATTATCCATGAGTTAAATATCAACTACATAGGGCTAATTCTAAACCTGGACCGCTGAGTAGTATAGATTCAAGAGTTATTGTGCAACACTGAAAATAGGGGATTTTTATATGATTGTGCATTCTGTAGCAATTTTAGAGGTATTATTTTAATTTGGGAGCAAACACTAAAGGAAGTACATTTTAGACTAGCAAGTACTAGTTGGCTTGAAATATGTCTTGCAATCTTACCGCAGAGTTTTTCAAATGGTAGGGAGTATAATTTGGATTAGCATCTACTACCTCCATTTCATATTATAAGTCATTCCTAGTCAAATATGTTCAAGTTTGACCAAGTTTATAGAAAAATATAGCTGCATTTTCAATACAAAACAAACACACCATAAAAATATATTAAATTTTAGTTTTAATGAAACTAATTTGGTGTTTTAGATGCTGCTAAATTTTTTTGTAAGCTTGGTCAAATAAGTTTCACTTGGAAAAATGTCAAAGCGACCTATAGTATGAAACAGAGGGATTACTTGGCAATTGCAAACCTGTTTTTATGAGGTATAACCTGTGTGCATTTCTTGTTAGTCCAAGAAGGCTACATTAGTCTTGGTATATTGCACTTATTTTTATTCATGATGCCTTATGCTTTGTAATGCGTGAATTATCCAACCAAATATATATGCTACCATCTCAAATATTTAGGATTTTGGTACTTCTGACGATTTGTGCAACTTCTTTTCTGTCATTTTAAGGAGTGATGAAGGATATTTAGCTCATCAACTCCCCCATATTCATTTTCTACTTTCATATGCAGCACACTAACACAAGAAGTACTTTCATACAGGATTAGCAGAGGAAAGTTTGCATTGCAGGCCATCACCCTTGATGATTATCTTCCAATGCGAAGTACTGAAGTGAAAAATCGGTAATCTTCTCAGTTTGGAAGGAAAGAATTGGTTCCTTGTTTTATTTATGTTTCCATAGGCTTAGCTGAACATTAAGATGTCCTGTAAACTACTTTCAATTGCCACTTTTCAGTCAGAACTTCACATGTCCACATCCCGTTCTAATTGAATTTTTGTAACCAATTTTACTTTATCATGTTCCGAAATCATTTATTCCCCTGCTGAATTCAATGTGTACCATGCCAGCACCAAATCTCTTCATACCTTGTACCAAAATCCGAAATTGCTACTTAGAGCCATATGTTTGCTTGTGTGCTGTTCACTCGGGTGATGTGTAACGGTATAAGTTGGATGCTGACTTACTGAGGACATGCTTCATGTGTATCAAGTTCAGGTCTTATCAGGAATAATCATTCACGCGTTAAAGAGAAATAAGATGTTCTTGCTATTTCCAATTTTGTGAAATGAAATAATCCTGTATAATCTTTTGGTAAATGGTAACCCAATTTTGTGCTTGGTAAATTTGTAACTTAATAATCATGTGATCCCTTTTTTGCACATGGGTATTTCAGTGCTTGATACCTATCTGCTGCTGAGATCTGATCTTCCTTTTTCTGATCCGCAGGACATCAACAGCTGATATCACTAGTCTCAGAGTAATTACAGCGGTCAAAACCCCATATCTGCCTGATGGAAGATTTGATCTTGAAGCATATGATTCACTGATAAATATGCAGATAGATGGTGGTGCTGAAGGTGTAATAGTTGGAGGAACAACAGGAGAGGGCCACCTTATGAGCTGGGATGAACACATCATGCTTATTGGACATACTGTTAACTGCTTTGGTGCTAAAGTTAAAGTGGTAGGCAACACAGGTAGTAACTCAACAAGAGAGGCTATTCATGCAACAGAGCAGGGATTTGCTGTAGGTATGCATGCGGCTCTCCATATCAATCCTTACTATGGGAAGACCTCTATCGAAGGGTTGATATCTCATTTTGAGGCTGTCCTCCCAATGGGTCCAACCATTATTTACAATGTTCCATCTAGGACTGGCCAGGATATTCCTCCTGCAGTTATTGAGGCTGTTTCAAGTTTCACAAACTTGGCAGGTGTGAAAGAATGTGTTGGACATGAGAGGGTTAAGTGCTACACTGACAAAGGTATGACCATATGGAGTGGTAATGATGATGAATGCCATGATTCTAGGTGGAAATATGGTGCCACTGGAGTTATTTCTGTGGCTAGCAACCTTATTCCTGGTCTCATGCACGATCTCATGTATGAAGGGGAGAATAAGACGCTAAATGAGAAGCTCTTTCCCCTGATGAAATGGTTGTTTTGCCAGCCAAATCCGATTGCTCTCAACACTGCCCTGGCTCAGCTTGGAGTGGTAAGGCCTGTTTTCAGATTACCATATGTACCTCTTCCTCTTGAAAAGAGGGTAGAGTTTGTCCGAATCGTTGAATCTATTGGACGGGAAAACTTCGTGGGTGAGAACGAGGCACGGGTTCTTGACGACGATGATTTTGTGTTGGTCAGTAGGTACTAATAAGTGAATTATGCAAGTCCCATGTACGTTGATGAACATTGTTTAGTTACATTATGATAGTTTGCAGTCTTCCTTGTAGACATTTCAGCACTTTTTGATCACGCTTGATCGGTTATCAGTGTAATGGGAATCGTAATCGGGCTTATTTGTACCTTAAATGATAGGTCTATTGAGAATAAGCTAAGAGATCATGTACATTATCCTTATTCGGAAATGCCCTATACCCTTGTACCATTTGTATATGCGCCCGTTTCTGGTTGTGATAAGGGTGTCGCCTACCGGCGGTTACTGCGTGGTAATTGAGTTTATTGTGGGGACATGGTAGGTGAAACCGTCGGTAGGGTTCAATGAATTTTGTTTGAATTCAATTTTGGAAAAAAATAAAAATATATCTACGAGTATGAACAAAGTTTGTGAAAATGGTAGAGTTTACTTTATATTCTGTAGCTCCATAGAAATTGAAAAGATGTTACAAAACGAGAGAGAGGTTGGAATTTGATTGCTACTTTGTTTAATTGTATACCCTCTCTGTCCTTAAAAAAACCAATCCTAGCTACGAACCTGGATATATGTGTGTCCAGGTTCGTAGCTAGGGTTTGTCTCTTTTTTGGACGGAGTAGTAAGACATAAGAAATGTTCTGCAAAAAAAAGTAGTATGTAGTCCTGAGACTTTCACATTTTTTTTGGATTTTTTAGAATTATTGCTATTCTTTGTATTTTTTTTCTTTTTATCTTCAGCACACCGTTAATAGCAGGGTTTACCGTGCGGAGTTCAAAATTTTGGACAAAATTTAGGATGTGAATTTATCGTGGTTACGAGAGAAAATATGTACTGTAAACTAGAATTTTTAGTTTTGATGGCGAGATTTGTCTACATTGAATGTCTAGGTTTCCAATACATACGTACATATTTAGATATTGGCAATTTTCCCTGGTTACCATGATGTAACCATGCTGCCATCAAGGTATATTCATAGTACACTTCGTCCTCGTCTGCCGAAGAAACAGAGGCGCTCCTATGCCTTTACCCAACCCTTATTTCATGCATCCTAAAGAGCAACTACGACATCCTCTCCAAACTAAAATTTGGCTACTCTATTAAAAAAAAGTGCTCTAATAGTCTCTCTAACAGGATGGCCAAGGCATCTGGCTGCCCAAATCTCTTCACTCCTGGCCAAATTTAGCCACCCAACATCACTTGCCAATCGTGGGTCCCACAACTCTATCCCCCCCTCTCTCTCTCCAGACGAGGTGATAGGCGGTCACCGACAGGGCTCCATTGCGCTAGGCCTCCACTACGTTGGCCTCTGCCCATGGTCGGAGGGGATGGGGTGAGGGCGAGAGGGTGAGATGGCGGTGCAGTGAGGGAGGAACGAGAACACCGGCGACAAAAAGGGCAAGCGAGGGTGAGACATGGCGAGGGAGGGAGGGTGCCACCCGCAAGATAGCTTAGTGGCGCCCTCCGTAGCTCCGACATCAATGGCCATCGTGCCTCCGCCTCCCCATCGCGCGAGCGTACCTCTGCCGCGGCTGAGGTCATTGCTCCTTCCACCGTTGGCTGATGCAGATCCACCTCCCCCATCACGTGAATCCACCGCCATCGCAACTAGTGTTGTTGTTGCCGCCATCTTCTTGTCCTCTGCACTAGCTGCTGCCGTCGGCTATCCATCCCTCTTACCGCATGCCACCATTGCTGACTTCTCCCCTTCTTGTCACTGTTGTTGCTACGGAGGAAGGAGGATAGAGGATCAAAGGTAGTGTAGTTAGGAGGATGGTAGAGATTGACATACGGATCTTAGTATCGTATACTCAGAATAAAGAGGGTAGATTGAGAGGTTGCTGGAGTTATGAGTTTGACTTGCTAAATCAGATGGAAAAAAAACTATATACTCCCTCCGTCCCATTTTTTTAAGTGTAGTTGTGGGTTTCCGTGTCCAACTTTTGAATATTCATCTTATTTGAAAGATTTATAAAAAATAGAAAACAATAAGTCACGCATAAATACTATTCATGTTTTATAATCTAATAATGATAAAAACACTAATCATAGAAAAATTTCAAATAGATGAACGATCAAACGTTAGGCACAGAAACCCATAACTACACTTAAAATAGGACGGAGGGAGTGGTGTTTGAAAAGCCTGATTTGAATTGTCTATATATTGGATCATCTTAATTCACCAATCCAACGACCCAAAATCATCGAACCCAACGGCTCATATCGCTCCTCCTCCCCACACACTCTCCTTTGCCGGGGAATTTAACTATTTGCCACTTTTAGATTCAGCAATTATCCAAATACCCTTCTTAGGTTTGGAGTTAATTTTTTTGCCCTTTTATAGAGGTGGTCTCTTAACTATTTGCCACTTTTGCCTAAGTGTCATATGCCAAAGTGGCAACCCAAGGTGAAAAATGGCGTGGGGACCACTCGTCAATCTCTCCTCCTCTTCATCTCTCCAGCCCCGTCGACGCCAGCGACGCATCTCCCGCACCCCATCGACATCGGCTGCTCCGTGCTCCTCGTCGCCACCCACAGCGCCGCCGCGGTGTACAGAATGCCACAGCTAGCTCGGCGCCGCCACCGCCGGCGGGAGTGGAGGTTGGCGAGGAAGAAGAGCCGGAGGAGCACCGCCGCGCCGCTGCCCCTCCTCGACGCCGCCGCATGTGAGTAGGAGAGCAGGAGTGGAGGACGACGAGAAAGATGAGCCGGAGGAGCACTGCCGCGCCGCTGCCCCTCCGCAACGCCGCTGGCATGAACACTGCCGCTGCGCACCGAGCTCGTTGCAACAGGTTGTACACCGCGGCGGCACTGTGGGTGGCGACGAGGAGCACGAGCGCCGACATCGACGTGGTGCAGGAGATGCGCGCGATGGAGCAGCGTAGCAGTGCCGGCGTCGACGGATGCGTGCGGTGTAGCAGGGGGCGTCGCCGGCGTCGACGGGGCTGGAGAAATGAAGGGGAGGGAGAGACTGACGTGTGGTCCCTACGCAATTTTTCACCCTGGGTTGCCACTTTGGCATGCCACATAGGCAAAAGTGGCTAATAATTAAGAGTCCACCTCTTTAGAAGAGCAAAAAATTAACTCCGAACCAAAGAAGGGCATTCGGATAATTGCCAAACGTAAATGTCGTAGGCTCTCCGGACCTTCCATTATAATTGAGAGATGAAATGAATAATTCAAGTCATCAACAAGCATAATGAAATATCCGACGCCTCGAGAGAGGAATATTGGAGATATTGCTGGGCCTTTAGCCTGCCAGTCAACTTCAGCCTGAGATGTGCCCGTCAAACCACTCGAAGGGGGCGACCAGTTGTGTTACACATTCAGGAGACTTGACAAAAATGGCTAAAGATCTACAACATCTCAAATATTCTTAACTCATACTCATGTGAATCTAGTTCCCAGGATGTGCACTAGATTCACACTTTCATCTCAAGCATGGAAATACATAGAAAAATACACTTAAGACGAAAGTGATTCTAAATTACAACTACTTCATAGTTACATAGGCCGACCGGCCAAATAAATATATAGAATAGCGGAAGCTTGACTATCCAATCCTCAAGCACACCGACTAGGGGTTTACCCCATTAAGTTCAAGTCCTAGAAGAAGCAGTCGATTACCCGCATCACTCAAAGACTAAATCTAAAATATGCAAGCAAAAGGTTAATTCAACAGCAAGAGTCGGTACATTATTAGAAATAATGTACTACCCGCATCACTCAAAGAGTCATTACATTATTAGAAATAATGTACTGGCAAGCACCAACACAAGCCTGACACCCTACTTGCAAGACATATAATCAAGGAAGGCATAATATGACTCTTTTCAGCATAAAGCAAGTTTTATTTGCATAAAACACATTCAAATCAGATTTTGCTTTCAAATAAATTTCAGCAAGCTAGTACTTAGCATATGGGCATCAAAGTAGGCATTAATCATGTATAAATATACACCTCATTGCCATCCATGGCAGCAAGGAAATCATTCTCAAATCTTATCACATTTTGAAGTTAAATTTCAGCATTTAGAAGAAGAATAAGCATAAGTCTATACTCAATAAATATCTACACGCTGCTTATAACCGCGAGCACGACTAATCGATTAGTTTTTTCTCTGCAGAGTTTGTACACTTTACCCACATGATACGAAATAATAATCATGCAAGAGCATGGCACGAGATGCATAAGTACCCGATTTATTACCCGCAACAAAGCTGTTCCAAAATTCATGATTTAGCCTTACACCAACAAGATACGTGTTACTCCATCCTAAGCCATACATGTTATTTGACCTAGAACCGTTAAGTGGCGGACCCACGCCTTAAACTTAACGCTGTGGTGGCGGACACAACGGCAACCCACCACGTGGCACAATACCGTTGTATTGGATACGCTTAGTCACCTAAACTATCACGTCGGGGTAAATAGGAAGCTCTTCTGAATTATACAAACTCATATACACCAGCCTACCAGAATGTAAGGCTAAACCATAAATAATTTTCTAAGCTTGGGCTATCCCGTACTAGCACATGTGGATGTGGTTGCACTGTATACGAAATGAATTGACATTGAGTGAAGTCCTTAGGTCGGTTTAGGCGCACTCTCCCCATATCGGTACACAACAAATCACCATATGTGCACCACTTGAGGCCCAAACCTAAAATCCATATTTTGCACCATTTTATTTATCAAAATCACAAGTATTCAAGTTCTGTCTAGATTATTTCAGAAACAATTTTCATAATGACAAGGAAGACCATTCTAAGCATGGCTAAGCATTATAGTAACCTAGTGACATCAAAACTCGTATATATAAAGTGGTATATGTCAGGGTTATGGATACCACATACCTAATAGTAGTTGACTAAATCTCGGCAAGACCCACAACATACCATGTCTTATACGGAAACAACCTTCGGATATAGGAGGAGTTCCGCATAAGGAAGGATGAATAGATCGAGTTCTACATGGAAACGACAAGTACTACTCGGATTGTATCCATATTAGTTTTCCTAGTTCTACTTGGACAAGGAGACACCTATGGGTATAAATACAAGGCCCCCTTAGAGGAGAGGGGACACGGAGCAATAGATCAACATACAAGCCAACATACGCCAAGACAAGCCGCCAGATATCGACTTTAGAGATAAGCATGGCTAGTCCCCTATGGTGTCTACGGATACAGTCAGGAGAGATATAGCACTGTCTTTGATCTCGCCGGGCACAGATTCGAGGAGGAAGACTACTCTGTCGTCTACTACGGGATGGTTTTATGGCTGCCAAGTCGACAACAGTTAGATAGGCTACCCCAAATATTGTACTGGTGTGATCATGGTGAATAAGAGCAACGACCGGCTTCGACCGACAGGAGTAGGGTTATTACCTAACAATTCAGGGGGCCGAACCTGTATAAAAATCCTCGTCCCCATCTCTTTTATTACAATTTCGCATATATCCTAATACCAACGATCCCCATACTATGCAAATACCGGAATCGCGACATCAAACGTCGACAGTATAGTCATATTGTTCCTAAGGTTAGGAATGATGGATATGGATATATGTGGGGTTAAGGTGATAATGCAAATAATAGGAGTTTGTCTAACAAGTTTAACAAAATTTTAATTTATTAGGTATACAATCGACATGCAAGATTTGCAAACATTTTCAATAACCTCCAAAACATAGGTTCAAAGTGATTAAAGAGAGGGAGGTGGGACTTTCCTTGCAACTGGAAAATGTCAGCACCTAAATCACTTCTTCACCGTTTAAGCAATCATCTATACAAAGTACACGTTATGCAATTAAACACCGAAATATGTAAAAAATCCAAAATGCTCTAAAATGCATGATTTGTGCACAGTGGATAGGTATTGGTCTAAGATGAGTTTAGGTGAAAGAATTTCTATTTTATCTCTTTTTATTTGGGAGTTATGAATTTTAGAAGTTTGCTTGGTATAGTGTAGGATTTACTTAGGTACTATTGTGAAATGCTATTGTAAGGTGATTCTTATTAAGTTTATGTTTGCTGGGGTGAAGATATGTGTTTTCTAAGACTAACATATTTGGTTTCATAATTTTTAGAGTTAATATGAATTCTTTATGTATTTTACAAGTTATAACGTGTTATAGGTGTATAGTGTTCTATAGGTTCATGGCTTTAGAGGTTTAGGTCCAGAACTTGCCTCATCTAGCTAGTGATGTATAAAATGAGTATTTTAGTTAACTAATCTAATATTATTTCATAATTTTAGAGTTTATATTATTTTACTACACATTTTATAAATAGGGATGGTCTATGTTAGTTACTTAACATACCAACCTAAAAATTGTTATATGAGTTAAGTTTGCTAAGTCTTTGGGAATTAAGGCTGGACCTATGACCTCTCTGGTCTAACAAGTTTTATTTTGGTTTATTCATAGAGTGCATTTTAAATAACTTTACACATATATTTTGCTTAATCATTACTAGGTGATTAACTCCTAGGTTATCTATTCAAAGATTAGAGCTATAATCTGTACAGAAGGTGTCATATTTTATTTTACTATGATGAAGCTCACTGTTTGCTGGTTCTATAGAAACTTGGTTCATTCCATTTGGAATAAAAATGAATTTCTACAAATTTTACAATTTAAAGGCTGCTCTATGTTGGTTATTACTTACATAAATGTTTATAGGCTTTTATCATATAGTAAGTATATAATTTTATTTTATAACTTGGAATTATATGTTTTGATGATTCTACCGAACTTGTGTTTACTCAAAAAGGATGTAAGATGAATTTTATATGAATTTCTAAAGTTCAGCTTAACTTGGAAGTAATAGTTTTAGAGGCATTTGATGTAAAGTGTGTATATGTTTTATTTTACTTTGATTTTAGAGAACATGTTGGTGGATCTGTTGAAGCTAAGTTTGCTCTAAAATGAGTTGTAATGAGTTTTGTATGCATTTTATAATCCTGTGCATATTTTATGTGTGATTTTTCTTAGATGAATTTAGAGATAGATTTTTGTACTTTATGTGGCACTTCTTATTTTATAACATTATAGTGCTAAATTTTGTGAATCTATAGAAATTGGTTTCACCTAAAAAAGAGTTTAGATGAATTAGTTAGGAGTATGCATTTTTGAAGTTTAAAGTAGATTTGAACAATTCAGCACATGTTGAATAGCTGTTTTCATTAAGAGTCCTTCCTGTTTTCAATAAATATGAGTAGGTCCTGCAACAGTGCTGTGTGTCCTGTGCTTTTGCAGAAAGGACCCTACATTAACTTAAATTCTTGTGAGGAGGTCCCTGGTTCGAGCTGAAGCAGGACAAGCCATGGCCGAGCTCGATCTCAAGCTCGCCGGCGGCAAACGGAGGCTCGGATGGTGTCGAAATAAAAATAAAAAGTGTGTCCCACGTCAATGCGATCCTAGAGAAGGTGAATATGCTGTAAATGGTCAACCATAGCGCCCGTATGTTGCAGAATAGTGGAGAAGGTTTTCAGATGGCTTTGCATGTTGCGGTGGAACTTGATTTTGGGCTAAAGGAATGCATGCATTCGATCTTTGGGGGTTTTAGGGTGCTCACCGGTCAGATGCACGGTGTTGGCGAGGCTTGGACGGCAGCAGCAGCTCGCGGAACGGCTTGAAGGCGGAGGATGATGTCGGCTTCACGGTGACAGCACGGTCCGGTAGATGGAGAGCTAAGAGAAGGTGTACAGGTGGTTAGAGAGGTCTCAAGGATGGTGTATATGTGAGGAATCGACACGAGGCTCACCGGAGCAGCGGGAATTGAAGATTGACGCCGGCGGCCGGAGTTGAAGAAGAAAGGCTCGATCTCTTTAACGACGGTGCCTCAGGTCGTTTCCTTCGGTGGTCTTGCTCCTAGGGTCTTGGTGACAATCATGGCGCAGTGGATTGGTCTGAGATGGCCTGGGTCGACGGGAACGGCGACGCGAACCCGCGGCTGCGCCCTGGACACCGGGAGCGACGACGAGCTCGACACAGGTGTTCGATCCATGGAAAATGAAAAATATTGAATACAAAAATATTAGGTATGGTGTGTAGATTACGTTGCCATGGTTGAAATGCAGCGAAGCTCACCAGAGAAATCAAGCAATGGATCAAACATGTTCGGTTGAAAGGATTGAGGAGGATGTTCTTGGCTCTACAGTAAAGTTCTTGGTCTAATTCTTAGTGAAACATGATGAGGAAGAAGAGTTGAGTTTGCTGGTGAAATGGTTGACCAAATAGTGATTGTTGTGCTGGCAAGGGAGAGATAGGTGGCATGATATGGCATGGACACGATTTTTATGAGTTAGAAACTAATGAGGCTATGTCCTAACTTGTACTCCATCCATGTTTAGCAAGAGAGGCTGCCTAGTGGTATGGTGAAGCTTTGGGTGTAATTTGGACATCACTCTCTCTCTCTTTATTTTTTTTTTTTGTTAAGTAGAATTTAGGATCAAAGAGGTGATTCGCCAAGGGTGTATGGCTGATGAGTGAATGTCAAGTGGGTCCATGTAGATACATTCTAGGTGAATGAGAGAGGTAGAGTAGTAGCTTAGGTGTGATTTGTATTTATCTCCATCTCTCTCACCTTTAGAAAAATGAAAAAAAAATTAAATAAGAGAGGTGTAGATGATGTGTGGCTGTGGTTGTTTGATGAGTGGGCTCCACAAGGACTTGGTCCCACAAGTAAGAGAGAGACGTAGAAGGAGAGGACTAGAAGCTCTAAATTTTTCTAAGTGTTGGCACTATTACACTATACTATATTACTCTCTTTCTCTAATCCATTTAATTTTAGAATTTTGGAAAGACAAGGTTGCTGCAAGGTGGACAAGGATTTGATGGTTCAATGTTCCAAGTTCTAAAGTTTTATTACTTTTTGATTTACCATGGTAATTTAGTAAATTTGACTAGTTACACTATTGACTGCAGTTAGGAATACTGTTTATACATCTTGTAGTACATATTCCATGTGGTTTCTCTTCGAATTAAATTAAGCCATTGCAACTGATGGTAGAGTACAACATGTTTAACATTCTGACCAAGTGGTTTAGCTAGATGAGTTATGATTAAATTTTGGTGAAGGTGCAAAGTAGGCTAAGTGATATGCTGTTTTCCAGATTTCTAGCTGAGTTGAAGGAATTATTTGAGCCACCATTTGATGTGATAAATTCAAGATAAAATTACTATGAACTTAGGATGTTGTGTAGTATTTATGAGAATTTTGCATGCATTTTATTGTTGCTTAATTTCTTTTTAGGAATTTTCTTTAGACATGACATGAATACGAAACCTATCATGAGATGCACCAAAAATATCCAAAAACAAACCTAAGATACTAAAATGCACATACAACCAAGTGTATTTATTTCCATTTAGGTTTTGCTTAGAGAAGTTAGCTTTTATTCATGTTCATGAGACCTATTATGCAATGCCAACAAAAAATAAAATGCACAAAAATGACTCAAGTTATACAATGTCCCTAGTGAGTATGCATTCTTTCAATCGGGTTTGCATTTTTGTCCTAGGTTAGAAATGTAAAGGTTTTAATTTGTTCTCAAATTTTATTTTAGTTCAAGTTAGGTTGACCACACCTAGGTTAAAAATGAAATTTTTTGGTTCACAAAATTGAAGAACTTTCCTTTTAACTAGTTTTGATGGAAATTCCTTAATCCTAAAATTTCGGTATCTTACAGTAAAAGTAGCAAATATTTAAATTGGACCCCTCCTTGGCCCCAACCCCAAGGCTCCAACCCGCTGTGCCGCTATCCCTTCCATCCCCTGCTTGCCCCCCTCCTTCGCCCAACCTTTAGGGCGCCGTCGTACGCACTCCCCAAGCAAACCCTAATCGCTGCTGCCACCTCTTCCTCCATCCCCTGCCACCACAAGCGCCGCCTACTCCCCTGGGCAAACCCTAATCACTACCTCCACAAGGGCCGCCACCCTGCCGTCTCAAGAGTCGCCGTTGTTCCTCCGTCGTGAAGGGCTCCGTCAAGCACTACTCGGGAAGGCATCCTCGTGGCCCTGCCGATCCCGAACGCCATCGCCGATTCACCACCGCCATGTCGCCGTCGCGCTGCTCGAGCCAACCATTGTGCCTCCTTGTGGTACGCCCCGCCCGTCGCGCCGCCCAACTCTATGTCTTCCCGATCCCCAGTGCCTCCAATCCCAAGGGTCGACGCCATGAAGATCTACATCGCCCTCACTCCTTCACCCGATCCCCATCATCATCACAAAGCCACCGATCCCGAGCACCGTCACCCGATTCATGGGATGGGCATACAATGACTCAATGTAATCTCCTTACTTGTAAGTATCATATGCGCTCAGTATTGTATTGTAACGATCCAACGTGGGTGCTGGGGGGACTTGAGTCCCCCCTACCCCGCTAGATCTTCATTGATAGAAGGGGAGATGAAAGGGAAGAATGTATAGGGAGAATGATAAGGAATGTTAGGTCCCGATCTTCCGATAGGTTTTGACAAACAGTCGATTTGGGGGGAGTCGCGACACAACTCGATCCGATCTGAACGAACACGCTAGTGAGCCCCGCAAATCGCAGCACCACGTCTCCTCTGGTTATCAACCATGCCGAAACCCGGTTGACCTCGCCGAGAAGGCTAATCCCTGCATGCGAATCGAAGAACACAAGCAAGAACAAGATAGATTGCGATACAATTGCATATGAATGATTAAGCACTCAAATCTGGGGATCTACAAACCGATCTAGCGGCGAAACTGTTCTTGACAGATTAATCTAAGCAAAACCCGACTCTAAATGATGACAGCTACTGAATAAATATGATTAGGGACGTTCTAGGTTGCCCTTGGGCGCACACCCCCTTGGGCTAAGCCCACGATACAATTACAAGGCTCAAAACCCAGACCAGATTCGGACTGGATGAGATACGTGGCTTGTTTTGCAGATTCCTGGCAGCTCGGTAGGAATTTTGATGTGGGACCAAAACCATCTGAAATTAGACTCTATAACCTTTCCAACAAGTACTTATGGGCCCCAAAATTCCTTCTAGATCAGCGGCTAGGTCCGTTTGAAGTTGATGCTGTCAGGAGGCCCGAATCCGAATCCAAAACGTGTGAAACTTGATCATTTGTCTTCTATGGACCAAAAGTGACGTGGTGAGGTAGAAGTAGACTTGGAGAAGGTCTTGGTTTGGTCCCTAATAAACTTATTTAATCATGCTTGCATTCCTTACGCTCGGCCTCTTTTCTTTCGCCCAAGCAAGTACCTCTGCAAATGAAATCACATAAAACTCATTGTGTAGCAACGTTTATTGAAATATATAACAAGTAAATCTAATATAGAACATATACACTTTTGGTTGATTAATATATAAGGTAGTCATGGTTATATCCGAGCTAGCTGTATCTTTATCAGCGAAAATGAAGAGTAGGGGGACTGAAGAAGGAAGAAGGAGATGAGTCCGCCCTTAAATCTTGTTCTGGATCCGCCCCTGTCTAGAGTAGATTGGTTAATTATGTAATTCCTCCGTCCCCTAATATAATGGATTTTGACATTTTGCTTGCACTGTTTGACCATTCGTCTTATTGAAAAAAATTTGAAATTATTATTTATTTTATTTGTGACTTACTTTATTATCCAAAGTACTTTAAGCACAACTTATCGTTTTTTATATTTGCACGATTTTTTAATAAGACGAGTGATCAAACAGTGTTCTTTATTGTTCCTTGCGGTGTGTTCTATTCAATTAGATCTACACTATGTTCGTCAAACGCTTCTATGTAATAATTGGCTGTAGCTCTTTTGAGTAAAGGCCGGGATATTTATTTATTCCATTATCTAAAAAATACAGTGCAAGCAAAATATTATAATCCCTTATATTAGGGGACAGAGGGAGTATAAAAGAAAGTGGTGTACCTTAATGATAATTATATTAATGGTATTTGCACATGGTCGGGTTGTGACAGAAAATGATGGTCAGTTTGTGACAGAAATTTTCAGAAATACAGTCGCCCAGTGTTTTGACTAGTTAAACAGTGCTCTAGAATATATGTTCTGTTTTCTTGTCCTTCGATTCAGGTTCAACATATATGTGTCAGATTTAAGACTTTCCAATTAAACCAACGAACCATCTAAGACATTTATCTGTTGTTATTCTGTTTAGTGATATATTACATTCTTCTGGTGGATTTCATATTTTTTATGAACTGAGTTTTCCTGTATAACCAGTCCAATTCATGCATGTCCGACCTTGGAGCTGTATGCCTGTATTATGCTCAAGCAGATTGACTGTTCTGCTCATCCAATTTGCAGACCTTAAGGATTGATTGTTGCGGGGCAGAGGCTTCAGTCTTCTGTCATGCGCTCAACTCTAATGCCTTATCTTATGTGTAAATATTAGATGTGACAAATGATCAGAGTTTTGTTTTTGCTAGGCTGATTATGTGCTGGGCATCAACGTGATAAAGATGAGCTACCTCGTCAGGTACGGTGACTTGTACCCGCAGCTGGTGCACCATCGCGGCGCGTCCATCCCGGTGGATGTGGACACTGGTTGCAACAGGCACGAGTGCTCTCCGCTCTCCTCTCCACCTCCTTCCTTGCACAGTCCTTGTCATAAGCATAATGGATGGTAGGAAGATGTATCATGGAAGGATAGAAGCAATCAGGGTTTCTGTGGCAAGGCTGGCGAAGAGCAAAGCCACTTGGGGATTGTTAGCGGCAAAACGAAAGCTGTAGCTAGTCCGGCAAAGCGGAAGCAGAGCAAACACAGAGTATTTTGGCGCTGCGTTAACTCGCAGCTTTTCTGGATTAAGACTCAAGCTTAAATAGCAGATTACAAGAAAGAACGAAAACATGGCCATAGTGGCCTCCTAAATGCACGTGTCACACCCCTTGCCACTTCGTGCCATCCCACGAACTGGAGCATACCGCGCACGACTCCAACAGACTCCGCACGAACGCGGCATGCGTCAAGCCCACAATCCGCACAACCCGGAAGACCAGATCATGCGCTAGACTGAATATGAAAATAGGAAAGCAAACAACTAACTACAATGAGCAGCTAGACTTATTCCTAACAAATCACCCCCTTAAGTCTGACTGCCCGATTCAAGAGAACACATACCGATCTTCGAGCGAAGCTCCTGAAACCTGGTTCTGCCCAGAGATTTGGTGAATATATCACCGAGCTGCTCCGCAGTTCCCACGAACATCACCTCAATCGGCTTCTTTTCTGCACACTCCCGGATATAATGGTATTTGACATCGATATGCTTACTCCGGTCGTGATGCACTGGGTTTTTGATCAATGAGATTGTGGACTGATTGTCCACCTTCAGCATTTCGGTTAGTAAAGATCGAATTCAATTCCTGTTAAACATCCCTTTTTGATGGTGTATTGTCATGACCCGAGGCCATAACGGGATAAACACCGCCGGGAAGATAGTTTTAGAAAACAGGCCCCGAAATCACATCGGTAACCAAATGCGGAAGAAACGCCATTGGAGATCCAAACACGATGACAACACCGAGGCACGATATTTGATAACGGAGTTCAGCTGAGGTCTACATCTCCGGGACACTGATTACGGGCGCTCCTCCCCGATCCAGCATATACAGCGTATCAGAGTTACAACGACTCACGGCCGGTCGTCGCCAGCAGCCGCTCCCTCTCGCTATTACAACTCAAGTTCTAAACTGTAACCGACTATGTATATATATTCGACACATACTCTAACAAACTCCACCTTGGCGAATATGCCACAGCAACCTGAATCTGTTACTTGCTCGAACCTCCGTGTACCAGGAGTTGAGTTGGTTCTTCCGCCGCTCACGCCGAGCCACCCGACGAGCCTCCACCAGGCTCGCCACCTTCAGGATTGTGCACAACAACACCAGCATACCCATCTTCCATGACTCCACCTGCAACAGCACTCCCTTGTAACTTGTACAAACATGAGCTTGTCCTCTCACCAGTCATAACAGTCTTGCCTTCCTTCATGATATTCATGGTCTTCCTATCAAAATCCACCTGATACAACCAACCTATCTCATGTAGGCTCTCAAGCGAAATCATACTCTTCCATAGTCCCGGCACGTCTCTCACATCCGAAAGTAGCACCTCGTTTCCATCATACATCTTGAACTTGACATCGCCCACTCCAACAACACGATAACTCATGTCATCGCCCAAGTAAACAACACCAAAATCACCAGATTTGTATGAAGAGAACCACTCCCGCTTCAATGCCACATGATAGGAACTAGCTGAGTCCAACATCCACGCTTCTCCACGATAACTCATGACTGTTGCTCTCTGAATCATCACCATGAGCTGCTAAACTTGCAATCGCAGTTTTCCTCTTCTTCAATAACGAGCAATTCCTCCTTATATGTCAAAACTCATGACACTTATAGCACCGTGCCCCCTTCTCCTTGCTCTTTGTTGACGGTCGTTATCGATTAGTTTCGACCGTCAATATTACTAAAATAGAGGAGAACTAGTGATGCTTGCAATGCATATATCTGTTAGAATAATAATATTCCACTAGTATTAGGTATACTAACCTTTTGCAGAGAATGACACTAAAGTGGAGGAGAATCGACATCAACACAGACGATAAATCAATCGGACGGTATCGAGAATTAGACTTATGCATGAATTGGGCCAAAATTCACGAGCCTACGAAGTAAAGCAACGGAGGAGGCCACCTACCGATTTTGGGCCAGGTTGGGTCGGCCCCCGGTTTGGTCGAACCAGGAGGTTCGGCCGAACCTCCCTCTCCACCGTTGGATGTGGGGTTTGGCAGGACGCTCCAGATCTTCTCCTGATGGCGGTTGCGGGGTACTTCAGACATTTCGCAGCGGTTACAACAGTCATACCTGCCACGCCGTCGTTCGCCGGTGAGCGTGAGGTGCCGAACCGCCGCCGGTGATGACGTCATCATCGACGTCAGCGCCACGTCAACCGTAGACCTGTGGTAGATCGGTTAGATCTCGGCCGTCCATTTTGATTAGGTTAGATCTCGGCCGTTCGTTCCGTAGACCGTTTCCGTGCACCCAGTCTACCGTGAACCCCAGCCCGTTGACGCAAATAAATCCTTTTTCCTTTTGAAAAATAATTCTTTATTGCGTCATAGTCCAATTAAAATCTATATGAATGATTTAATCCGGTTTAATCTTTAAAAATTCTCAACTAATTCATCTTAGCTCGGATTTAGTTGGTTCAAGTCTCTAAATTTTTCTAAAATCGAGATCTACATGCTAAAAATATCCACATGTCTTGTTTATGATTGTTTATGTACTGTTTTGGTGATTTTGCTCCTTTATGTTTAGATTCCGACGTTCCCGGAGAGTCCGAATTTGCAGGAGAAGACTTTGAAGAGTTCCAAGGCTAGCAAGGCAAGTCACACAGATCCCAAACAATCGTTTGAGCATGTTGATCCCATTTAATGCTATTGTTTCTATTCAAATAATGCATTTATTTTTGAATGTCACTAGGTGGGAATGACCTATTTCCTTTGTTATAGCCTTTTGTTATTGATTGCCTATATTTTGTCACCTGGTTAATAATTGGATTAGCTAGAACATTATATGGTTTTAGCTAAGGTAATTAGGATGCTTAGCCATGCCTAGAGACACTAGCTCATATGAATGGGATAATTAGTGTGTATCGTGACGGGTATTGTCACAATCTCTATTCGGGTACTTGTTAAGTATCGCGACGCATGGTTGACATGATGTTGAGGTTGTGTCTTGTGGGTACAGTGGTACACCTCTGGCCAGAGTAAAACTATTCGAATAGCCGTGCCCGCGGTTATGGGCGGGTTTAACAATGTCTTTCGTGATTAGTCTTATATCTCTCACCATAATAAATGATGCTGTAATTGGTAATAACTTGTTTGGCTCCTGGTTTGGAATGGTATATTCCTGGTTTGGAGATAGAACTGTGCAGCCGGGAATGGTTGTTCAGAATGGTTGGGCCTATACAACGGGTATGTTGTATAACGATGGATTAATATTGTTTAATTAAATACTTTACTGTTTTTCTAAATTCTGAAGTATTTATTTTTGAATGCCATTTATGCAAATGAGAATATATTATGCCATCCTTTGTTATCCCTTGCACTTGCATATTTGCTGCG
This sequence comes from Oryza longistaminata, assembly GCA_009805545.1. Classification (NCBI taxonomy): domain Eukaryota; kingdom Viridiplantae; phylum Streptophyta; class Magnoliopsida; order Poales; family Poaceae; genus Oryza; species Oryza longistaminata. The sequence goes on along the minus strand of CM020187.1, from coordinate 10,776,425 downwards.
TGGCTTGTTGAGTATGTCATATACTCACCTTGCAATCATTCATCAGATGAGGAGTTCTACAGTGATGCTGAAGGTGTGGAGGATTAGGCGTAGCCCTGGTCAAGCTGCTTGTGGGATGGAGTCGCCTGCGCTCTTTATTTTATTTTCTGCTGCTTAGATCTTTATTGTTTGAGAGGAACTATCCACCTCTGTAATGACTTTATATTCATCTATTAAATAGATTAATAATTGCACTCTATTATCAATTTGTTATTGTGTGCCTCGGCTGATTTCTGGACGAGGGTTTACACACATGTAAGCGTTTTGAATTTTGGATAGAAATTCCGGGCGTGACAGTAACCATAATATACCAGAAGTATTTCTGGCGCCATTGCTGGGAATTATATTTCTAGTAATGTCGTTAAGAAATACCAACAAGCATTTCTGGCGCCGTTGCCGGGGATGATTCGTAATAGAGATTACCTGAACTAATACTTTATGTTTACCTCTTTGTAATCATTTTCCTCTGCAGGCTAACCTTGGTTGTTTTCACCTTTTTTTGTTGTGAAAACAGGGTAGTGCATGACTGGTTTCAACTTGCCGGAAAACTTCAAAGAAAATCCAGAAGCTTTCTTCCGGAGCGTCATGCCGCGAGTCGCTGCTCCGCTGAAAACTCTACCGACTGAGAAACTAGCCGTACCAGCACCACCGACCTTCAAGACTATGGCTAACAAGACCCTCCGCGAGTTTGCTGCTCCCTCTGCTGACAATGTGGCCATTGGGCCGCATATCAACATGGGAGACGTGGATTTCGACTTGAAGTCCAGCCTCATCACGATGGCGTAGGCTAGCCCGTTCTGTGGCAAGCGTAATGAGGATGCCAATGCTCATCTGCAACAGTTCCTGGAGATCTGTAGCACATACACCATCAAGGGCGTCAGTCCCAACGCCGTCAGGCTGCGGCTGTTTCTGTTCTCCCTCCTCGGGAGAGCGAAGCAGTGGTTCTATGCCAACCGTAATGCTGTCAATACCTAGGATAAATGCTCTATGGCATTCCTCTCGAAATTCTTCCCGATGGGCAAAACCAATGCCCTTCGTGGAAGGATTTCTAGTTTCCAGCAGACAAGGGACGGTTCTATTCCGGAAGCATGGGAACGACTGCAGGAGTACGTAGCCGCCTGTCCTCACCATGGGATGGACGACTGGCTGATCCTGCAGAACTTTTATGATGGACTCACCCCGATGTCCCGCGATTTAACATCCTGAAAATCCTTGATAATAAAAATCACTAAAAATTTGAACTTTTTAAAACTTTTGCATCATGGCGGTGTTATTCGTTTCTTTGTTGCAAAATATATTGTTTAAATTAAATAAGATGAGAAAACAAAATATGTTGATATGGAAGGACAAATACTAAAACCTAGAATATAGGGAAAATAAGAAACATATGTTGGAAATATAATATTAATTATTAATATGGGGTGCAATAAATCACAGAATTAGAAGTGTTGAAATATAGGTAAATTCCCTAAAGAAATGTGGGGATTGAATCATCTAAAAACTACCCACACAAATAGCCAAAGGAAAGCCCTAATTGTGAATTTTCTCGGGTCGCTACTGTTCATTGCGAGCCAAGTGCTCGATCCGTGCTTAACCCGACCGAGCACCCGACGCCGCCCTTCCAGTTGATGCTGTGCCCGTGCGCCGCACCGCGTCGCGCCACGCCACGTGGGCCCGCCGCTGACCGAGCCGCCGAAAAACCGTGCAAAAGCTGCGCCTCGCGTTGCACCCGCGTCATCCCGTCTTCTCGCGCGTCGCCATCGGGGTTGAAGGATAACGGCCGCCACGACACCCCCGTGTCACCCTAGGGCATAGCCCTGCGCCTCCCCTATCACGGCCGTTACCACTGCCCATCGCTGTCGCTCTTGTCGCCATCGCATCACTGTCGCATCGCCATCTCGCCGCCCCCGGTTGAGACCGCTGGATAAAGCGCTGCCCCTTTCCCCAGCTAGCGTACCCTCTCCTGCGATACTACCGCGTAGGCAATCATGCCGCGCCTGTACATTGAACCGGAACCTGGGTGAGATCGAACCAAAGCCGAGTCATCGATTATCCTTATCCATTAAGAAATCGCCCTTCCTCTCGCTGTTATAAGCTCACCCCTACCCCGTCCTCATCCAAAATCAACCCCTCATTCGCTTCCCTTTTCCCCAGAGTTCTTGCTCCATCTTAGAGAAACAAAATCGCGCCACCGCCGGGTGTCGAACACCTGGTGGGCGGGGGTTGCGCCGCCGCCGCAGGGCCTCTCGGCCGGTGTGGGTGGCGGGGTGTGTTGAGGAGGTGCTCGCGTTGCCATTGCTGCTGTTGGAGGGAGCCGGGAGCCGCTGAACAAGGAAGGCCGAGTGTCGAACACCTGCGACCGTCGCCGGCCGCCGGCTGCCCCTGTTTCGACCGCACCGCACCACGCGCCGTCGAACTTCGCCGTTCCGCCACTCCGTGGTAAGCCCTCGCGCCTGTAGTAGTGCCTGGACACATAGAAGCCAGCGGCCCCCTCGATTTGGGGTGTGCGCCGCCGTAGCCGTGCCGACTCCGGCCACCACTGCGCCATGGCCGAGCTCGCCATGGAGAGACCTCGTTCCAATGTAGCATAGGCTAGATTTTTACTTTGTAGCACTCCATGTGGACCCTAGATGGTTAGATCGTTGTCGGTTGCGCTTAATTTGGTCGCCATTGTGCCGTCGCCGTTTTTGCGATCTTGATGCCGCCGCGCGCCGTCGCGCCGCGCGTCGGGTGGCCGTCGTGCCTCGCCGTCGCCGCCGGCGGGCATCCGGTGGAGCGCCGCCGCTTTTACCCACCGCGCGCCGAGCCGTCCCGGCTCGCGCCAGATGTTTTTCAGCCGGAATTTGAAAAGTTGAAAAAGCCCCACCAAAACATGATTTTTGGACATATTGGAGAGTATTGTACTTGGGGTGCCGTTCGGCAAAAAACTCACTTCGTGATTCGCGGATGCGGTCGAACTTGTTTTGGTCATATTTAGTGCAATATGTTGGCTACAGCGAGGGTGCGATTGTTTTTGGACCGGGAATCAAAAGTTCAAAAAGCGACGAAAACCATGATTTTTGGGCCATTTTGTAC
>CM020187.1:10752687-10766252 GCA_009805545.1 Oryza longistaminata | reverse complement strand
GAGAAGGGGGTAGAGCTAGGGACCTCGTCGAGCACCTAGAGTGCAATGAACAGTGTCTTTTCCTATTTATCCCGATTTTAGACTGTCCCTTGTATAAATTCTATTCTATAAATCCTAATTTTTACATAAATGAGGTTTACCCCATATTTATGTTATTCCAACTGATGGATCCACCCTAGATTAATATTACCCATATTTTATTTATATAATTCATTTGAATTTTTAATTAGGCTAATTTTTATTCCGTCGTACTAGAATTCAGTTGTTACGAATATGGTTGCGATAATATTTTATTTATTTCCAACCTCACCGAATCTTTGTTTTAAATTATACTTTAATCATTTATTTTGCCAATTTAATATTAGGTTTTATTCCTAATTAATTATTCCTTATTAGCTAGTGATAAACTTCGAAACCAAATTCCAATGAAAATAGGCGAAGAAAATCGGCATGATGCAATTCATTTAAAAAGTTTTTGAAGGCCCATATTTTTAGAGTTTTGATTTTCGTTAGTCGAATTTTCAGGGTGTTACAAACCTACCCACCTTAAATAAATCTCGTCCCGAGATTTCTTACCAGTTTTCGAATAGATGCGGGTATTCTATCCTCAAGAATTCTTCGCTTTCCCAGGTGGCCTCATCCTCAGTGTGATTACTCCATTGTACCTTGTACATACGCCACACTTTGCTCCTAGTCCTCTTTTCGGCTTCATCCAATATCCGGACCGGGTGTTCTGGATATGTGAGATTATTGCTAATGTGAATCTCTTCCAACGGAGCTTGTTCTTCCGGCACTCATAAGCATTTCTTTAATTGAGACACATGGAAGACTGGGTGCACATCAGCGATATTCTCTGGTAGCTGTAACTGATATGCGACTTCTCCTCGTCTAGCCGTGATTTGAAAAGGTCCCACATATCTTGGCGCTAATTTTCCTTTGACCTTAAACCTTTTCGTTCCCCTCATCGGAGAAACCTTTAGATAAACGTAATCTCCTTCCTTAAATTCCAGGTTTCTTCTTCGGGTGTCGGCGTAACTCTTCTACCGTGATTGTGCCACTTTTAGACGGTCTCGAATCAGACGAACCTTTTCTTTGGCCTCTTTGATAATGTCAGGTCCAAATACCGCCCGTTCACCTGTCTCGGACCACATCAGCGGAGTTCGACATCGTCGACCAAACATTGCCTCATTGGGTGACATTTTTAGGCTTGCTTGAAAGCTGTTGTTGTAGGAGAATTCGGCGTAGGGCAAACACCTCTCCCAATCTTTGCTAAAATCCAATGCACAAGCTCTCAGCATGTCCTCCAGGACCTGGTTTGTTCTCTCCGTCTGGCCGTCTGTCTGTGGGTGATAAGCTGTACTAAAAGCAAGATAACTTCCTAGTGCTTCGTGTACTTTTTCCCAGAAATGCGAGGTGAACTGTGTGCCTCAATCGGATATAATTCTCTTAGGAACACCATGAAGACATACTATCTTGGTCATGTATAACTCGGCGAGCTTGGCACCGCTATAATTTGTCTTGACGGGAATGAATCTCGCCGTCTTGGTAAGTCGATCCACAATCACCCAAATGGAATCATACCCCGTTGCGGTCTTGGGCAATTCAACAATAAAATCCATACCTATCTCATCCCATTTCCACTCGGGAATCCTAAGGAGTTGCAACAATCCTCCCAGTCTCTGGTGCTCAGCCTTCACCTTCTGACATACGTCACAGAGTGCCACATATTCAGCCACATCTCTCTTCATATTGGGCCACCAGTATCCTTCCTTCAGATCCTGGTACATTTTGGTACTTCCGGGGTGCAATGAATATGCCGATTCGTGAGCCTCTTTTAGGATTAATCCTCTCAGCCCACCCTGTTCGGGTACATAAATCCTCTTTTTATACCATAGGACATCCTTCTCGTCGGTTGAAAATTCCTTTGCAAATCCTGTAGCTAAGCGTTCCTTCACTTCTCGGATTTCCTCGTTGTCCTTCTGAGCCTCTTCTATTTGGGTTCTCAAAAGAGATTGAATGTCCAGTGTGTTTATCTGTCCACGAGGTACTATATGCAGGTTTAGCTGGGCCATTTCCTCTTCAAGCTCAGGAGCCATCCCTTCCATTCTCAGATGATTGCAATGGCTCTTACGACTCAAGGCGTCGGCCACAACGTTTGCCTTGCCGGGGTGATAGTGAACCTCTAGATCATAGTCCTTGATTAATTCCAGCCATCGCCTTTGCCTCAAGTTGAGATCTGACTGGGTGAAAATATATTTCAGACTCTTGTGGTCAGTGTAGATATCGCAATGGTTTCCAATCAGATAGTGTCTACAAATCTTGAGCGCATGAACCATAGCTGCGAGTTCTAAGTCATGGGTAGGGTAATTCTCCTCGTGTGGTCGCAATTGTCGCAACGCGTAGGCCACAACCTTTCCGTCTTGCATCAGTACTCCTCCCAGCCCTTGCCTTGATGCATCACAATATATAACAAAATTTTTCCTAATGTCGGGAAGAACTAGAATAGGTGCAGAGGTCAACTTTTCTTTGAGCTGCTCAAAGCTTTCCTAACACTGTTTTGACCACGCAAACTTCTTTTCCTTCTTGAGTAGTTGTGTCATTGGTCGGGCTATCTTAGAGAACCCCTCAATGAACCTTCGGTAGTATCCGGCCAAGCCTAGAAAACTCCGAATTTCAGTCACAGATTTGGGTGCCATCCATTCCGTAACGGCCTCCACTTTAGCAGGGTCCACTGCTACTCCACCGGCTGAGATCATGTGGCCTAGAAAAGCGACTTCCTTCAACCAAAACTCACACTTGCTAAATTTTGCATATAACTTATGCTTCCGAAGTTTCTCGAGTACCAATCGCAAGTGCTCTGCATGCTCTTCGTCATCCTTGGAGTAGATTAAAATATCATCAATGAATACTACCACAAATTTGTCCAAGTAATCCATGAACACGTTCATGAGATTCATAAAGTATGCCGGGGCGTTGGTTAATCCAAACGACATCACTGTGAACTCATACAATCCATAGCGCATTGAGAACGCGGTCTTAGGTATATCCCCGGTCCTAATTTTCAATTGGTGGTATCCTGATCGAAGGTCAATCTTAGAGAACACCTTAGCTCCTTTGAGTTGATCAAAAAGATCATCGATTCGTGGTAATGGATACTGATAGTGACTTCGTTCAGTGAGCGGTAATCCACACACATTCTCATGCTACCATCCTTCTTCTTGACGAACAACACTGGGGCTCCCCACGGGGACGAACTGGGACGTACGAATCCCTTATCTTGCAACTCTCTGATTTGCTTTTTAAGTTCCTCCAACTCATTGACCGGCATTCGATATGGTCTCTTGGATATGGGGGCAGTTCCGGGTATCAGGTCAATAATGAACTCTATGTCACGATCTGGTGGCATTCCAGGTAAATCTTCTGGGAACACATCGGGAAATCGCTGCACTATGGGCATTCCTTTCAGGGGTAGCATGGTAAATATGCCTCCGGCACGTTCAGTTAGTCTAGGATCTTGATCCATGGTTGCTCTCATATCCGATCCCCAGGGTGTGGTCAGGGTAACTTCTCTACGTCTACAGTCGATTACTCCTCTGTTCTTTGTTAACCAATCCATACCCAATATGACATCAAGGGTCTGAGGCATCAAAACCATAAGGTTGGAGGGAAACACCGCATCCCTAAGGCGAATAGGTACGTCAATGCAAGCTGTATCCACGGCTATCTCACCCCCAGGGGAATGTATTAACATTAGTTGTCTTAGTTTAACCCTGGTCAAATTGTGTTGTTGACTTGCTTTCAAAGATATAAATGAATGCAATGCTCCTGAATCGAAGAGAACTTTAACTGGAGTGGAGTTGATAGAAAACATACCCATCAGCACGCCCTAGTCTTCCTGGGCCTCTTCAGCTCGAACATGGTTCACTTGTCCACGTCCAAATCCGGTAGCGGTCCTGTTAGTCTGCAGAGTTCTGAATAGACCTCGTCCAGCAGCAGGGGGAGCAGTCCCGTGAATAGCCGTTGCATTAGCTCCGGTGCGAATGGGTGTCTTGTTTGGATGAGGACATTTGTTGGCGAAATGCCCGTACTCTCCACAGTTGAAACAGCTTCCTGGCCTTACTGATCCAGTGGCGGCCTGATTCGGTGCAGGAGCTCGATTCTGAATGGTAACCGGCCTGTGAAAAATGATTGCAATGGCTCTTGCGACTCAAAGCGTCGGCCACGACGTTTGCCTTGCCGGGGTGATAGTGAACCTCGAGATCGTAGTCCTTGATTAATTCCAACCACCGCCTTTGCCTCAAGTTCAGGTCTGACTGGGTGAAGATATACTTCAGACTCTTGTGGTCAGTGTAGATATCGCAATGGTTGCCAATCAGATAGTGTCTCCAAATCTTTAGTGCATGGACCACAGCTGCGAGTTCTAGGTCATGGGTAGGGTAGTTTTCCTCATGGGGTCGCAATTGTCGCGACGCATAGGCCACAACCTTTCCGTCCTGCATTAGTACTCCTCCTAGTCCTTGCCTCGATGCATCACAATATATAACAAAGTCTTTCCTGATGTCGGGAAGAACTAGAATAGGTGCCGATGTCAGCTTTTCTTTGAGTTGCTCAAAGCTCTCCTGGCACTGTTCTGACCATACAAACTTCTTCTCCTTTTTGAGTAGTTGTGTCATTGGCCGAGCTATCTTGGAGAATCCCTCGATAAACCTTCGGTAGTATCCGGCCAAGCCTAGAAAACTCCGAATTTCAGTCACCGACTTGGGTGCTTTCCATTCCGTAACGGCCTCAACTTTAGCAGGGTCCACTGCTACTCCACCGGCTGAGATTACGTGACCTAGAAACGCGACTTCCTTCAACCAGAATTCACACTTGCTGAATTTTGCGTATAACTTGTGCTTTCGAAGCTTCTGGAGCACCAATCGTAAGTGTTCCGCATGTTCTTCCTCATCTTTGGAGTAGATCAGAATATCATCGATAAACACTACCACAAACTTATCCAAGTAATCCATGAACACCTTGTTCATAAGATTCATGAAGTATGCTGGGGCATTGGTTAGACCAAACGACATCACCGTGAACTCATACAATCCATAGCGTGTTGAGAACGCGGTTTTGGGGATATCTTCGGTCCTAATCTTCAGTTGGTGGTATCCTGATCGAAGGTCTATCTTTGAAAACACCTTAGCTCCCTTAAGTTGATCGAAGAGATCATCAATCCTTGGTAATGGGTACTTGTTCTTGATAGTTACTTCGTTCAGTGATCGGTAATCTACACACATTCTCATGCTACCGTCTTTCTTCTTAACAAATAACACTGGGGCTCCCCAAGGTGATGAACTAGGGCGTACGAACCCTTTCTCCTGTAACTCTCGGATTTGCTTCTTAAGTTCAATAGAACTGGGGCTCCCCAAGGTGACGAACTGGGGCGTACAAATCCCTTTTCTTGCAACTCTCTGATTTGCTTCTTAAGTTCGTCCAACTCGTTGACTGGCATCCGATAGGGTCTCTTGGATATGGGAGCAGTTCCGGGTATCAGGTCAATAATGAACTCTATGTCACGATCTGGTGGCATCCCAGGTAAATCTTCTGGAAACACATCAGGAAATCGTTGCACTACAGGCATTCCTTTCATGGGTAGCATGGTGAATATGCCCCCGGCACGTTCGGCCAGTCTAGGATCTTGATCCATAGTTGTTCTCATATCCGATCCCCAGGGTGTGGTCAAGGTAACTTCTCTACGCCTACAGTCGATTACCCCTCTGTTCTTTGTTAACCAATCCATACCCAATATGACATCCAGGGTCTGAGGTATCAAAACCATAAGGTTGGAGGGAAACACCACATCCCTAAGACGAATAGGTACGTCTATGCAAGCATGACTCACAGTTATCTCGCCCCCAGGTGAGTGTACTATCATAGGCTTTCTAAGTCCCACTAGGGTTAAGTTGTGCTTTTGACTAGCCTTCAGAGATATGAATGAATGCGATGCACCGGAATTGAAGAGAACTTTAACCGGGGTAGAATTGATAGAGAACATACCCATTAGTACGCCCTGATCTTCCTGGGCCTCTTCAGCTCGGACATGGTTCACTTGTCCACGCCCAAATCCGGTAGCAGTCCTGTTAGTTTGCGGAGTCTTGAATAGACCTCGCCCGGCAGCAGGGGTAGTAGTGCCACGAACAGTCATTGCATTTGCGCCAGTACGGACAGGAGTCTTGCGTGGATGAGGGCAGTTGTTGGCGTAGTGCCCGTACTCCCCGCAGTTGAAGCAGTCCACATTCTTCTTGGCTCCAGGGGCAGCCAGAGTTGGTGTAGGGGTGCGGTTCTGAATTGCAACCGGCCTGTTGAAATTGCTAGGTGCGGCTGGACGGTTGGTCGCCACAATAGGGGGTTTCCACCCAGACGAAGTGGCTCCCTTGAGTCGCTGAGGCACTCCCTGAGGTGGGCGACTCATAGCAAGCCTCCTCTTGCGGTTGTGCTCCACAGTCCTTTGATCGTTCTCCAGCCTAACGACTTTGTTGATCAGGCTCTGGAAGCTCTCATGGTCTTGCCCAATCATAGGTCCACGCAATTCATCATTCAGCCCTTCTATGAATTTGTCGATCTTTTCCTCTTCATCTGCGAGGTCTCCAATTGCATAGCGAGCCAATTGAGTGAACCTGTTCAGATACTCCTGCACCGTTGTGTTCCCTTGTCGCAGCCTTCGAAACTCGTTCTTCTTCATACGCATTACCGCAGCAGGTACGAAGTTCTCGCGAAATGCTGCAGTGAACTCTTCCCAAGTGGGTTCTCCAGCATCCTCTTCCCGAGCTTCCTTGTAAGTGTCCCACCAGTCACCAGCGGGTCCCTCTAGTTGGTTTACTGCGAATATCACCTTGTCGGCTTCGCGTACCCGGACAAGAGTCAGTTTCTTTTCTATGATGCGTAGCCAATCTTCTGCCTCCATGGGCTCATCTGCCGTAGCGAACGTGGGTGGCTTGGTCCTCATGAACTCTCCAAAGCTTGATCCTCCGCGGTTGCCTTGGTTGTTTGCAATGGCTTGCAGAAGTTGGGTTTGAGTGGCCATAACTCCGGCCAGAGTGGTTAGGTCGGGTGTCTGAGTTTCATCGTTGCTGGTTGATGCCCGACGTCGGCTTGCCATCTGTATAGGTTGATTGAGTAAGTATACTAATCTTCTAACTAGCTTTTACGATTTTATCCCATTAAGGGAATTGTTTTGAGGTGAACTTTGTTGCTGGTTGAACTTTGTTTCTCGGACCACATCAGCGGAGTTCGGAGTCTCAGATACTGACAATCAACCGAAGCTTAGCATTCTCCCTCTTCTCAGCTTCCAGTTCTGCACTCATCCTTGATCGCTTAGTGTGCATCCCAACATTCCGAAGGAACACACTCTTCTTGTGGTTGCGCTCAAGTACATTAGCTACAACCTGAAGCGCAGACTTGGGTTGTTCGGGTGTAGCCATCCTTTTTCTCGCTGAAGTGGCACATTTTGAACAAATCAAACGCATCATGTTCTTTACCCTCATCCTCGTTCTTATATTCCTGAAAATCATGTTTATATGGTAGATTACTTAATCGGTGACAACACTTGATAGTAGGAAAAAAATGAAAATAAATAAACAGTGAACAAGAAGAAGGTTAGCATGCAAGTATGTACGTATAGATTTGCTGAAAGGGAGGAAGGAAAATTACCTGGAGAGAAATTGTGCAACTTGAGGTATATCCATGTCATTATATATTTTAGTAGCAAATGCCTCAGCTCATATGAACAAATCAAATGAGAGGTACTGAAGTCTATGACATGACAACTCACAAGAAATACTGAAGCCGCAGCAACTCTAACTCGCCATCGCTCTTGGTCGTTGCTACGGCTAACATGCATAAAAGAAATTAACAGATTCAGCCAAAAAGAGACCCAACATACACATGGAATGAGTTAGCTTAGGCCTAGTAAAACTCACAAGCATAATAGGAGGACATAGACATAGCAAAATCAGAATTCCGGCAGTAGGCAAATCTTAGGCATTGTTGGACTTAGGCACAGCAAAACCTATAGGATAGTATAGCAAAATCCTCTACCTTAGGCATTGCAAAAATAGTAACAGATTTGCCTAAGCCTAACAAGTTAAGATTCATCCATAGCAAAAGAGGTGTTACTTAGGCACAACAAAATCCTGATGTTATATATAGACATTGCAAAACAGTAAGAGTTATATATAGAAAAACATGCGAATGACTACATAGATATAGCACAAAAGTAAAAGTAATACATAACAAAAATCATGAGTTAGGCATAGCGTAATTGTTGGAACTAGACATAGGAAAATCAATGAGTTAGTAAAATTAACAGTCTCAAGATTAACATAGGCATAAAAAGGGAATATCTGGAGTGGGGTTGGCCCGGAGAGCAGCTGCGAGAAGGACTGCTGCGACTGCGAGAGCGGCTGCAACCACGGCAGAGACGCCACCGCCATGGAAGCGGAAGCCGACGCACCACTGCTCCCCCGCAACTGGTCTATTGAAGTTGTTAGGTGTAATAGGGCGGTTGGTTGTCACCACGATGGGCTTCCATCCCAATGAAGTAACTCCCTTGAGCCACTGAGGCGCTCCCTGAGGTGGGCGATTCATAGCAAGCCTCCTCTTGCGGTTGTGCTCTACAGTCCTTTGATCATTCTCCAACCTAACGACTTTGTTGATCAGGCTCTGGAAACTATCATGATCTTGTCCAATCATAGGCCCACCGCAACTCATCATTCAGCCCCTCGATGAATTTGTCGATCTTCTCTTCTTCATTAGCAAGGTCCCCAGTTGCGTAACGGGCCAGCTAAGTGAACCGGTTCAGGTACTCTTGCACAGTTGTATTTCCCTATCACAGTCTTCTGAACTTGTTCTTCTTCATGCGCATCACAGCAGTAGGCACGATGAATTCTTCCCAAGTGGGTTCTCCAACATCTTCTTCTCGAGCTTCCTTGTAAGTATCCCACCAATCGCCAGCTGGTCCCTCCAGTTGGTTCACCGCGAAGAACACTTTGTCGGCTTCGCACACCCAAACAAGGGTCAGTTTCTTCTCTATGATGCGTAGCCAATCTTCCGCCTCCATAGGATCTTCCGCCGTAGCGAAGGTGGGTGGCTTAGTCCTCATGAACGTGCCACAGCTTGAGCCTCCACGGCCTCCTTGGTTGTTGGCAATGGCCTGTAGCAGTTGGGTTTGTGTAGCCATAACTCCGGCCAAAGTGGTTAGGTCGGGTTCCGGGGGTTCTTCATTGTTACTCGATGCCCGACGTCGGCTGGCCATCTATTTTTAAGAAAAACAAAAGTTAGATAAACGTAAAACTTATTTTTGTAAAGAAGGTAGACAAGAGTAAGGTGGAAAACATATTTGGTTTTATAAACATAGCGTTTTATTTTAAAAGTATCCATATATGGGAATTTTCTCCCTTGGCCAACTACGGTGGTGTGGGCGCCATTTGGTCTTTTCCTACAGTCGTATGGCTCTGATACCAGCTCTGTAGACCCCCATTTTTATTACAGGAATCTCTCGTGTTAATAGTACCATTTCCCTGGATCAAGTAGTCTGGTACTCACGATTACATTGCTGGAATATCAATTGCGCATACATAGATTGTCTAGCGCGAATTATTACATCATAGGCCCGCAGGCAGTCTTAGAACATAGGACCAAACGGTCCGGAATACATCCCAAAAGCATAAATAGATAAGCAGCGGAATCAAGGCAACGGCGACGCCATTGCCACAGGCAACGACCATAACTAAGACCTACTAAGCGCCGCCATCTTCTTCACCCTCCTGGTAGTAAGCATATGGGTCATCCGAGACTTCATCCCCGGCTTCTGATGGAATTTGTAAATATCAAGAGTGAGTACCAACCGTACTCAGCAAGTCACTACAACAACGATGCATATGATAGAGGATATTCAATGAAGGGCTAATGGTTTATTTGCATAAAACCAATTTTGCAATTTTTTTCACAAGCCTAAGACCTAGCATCAACTGATCAAATTTTATCTCCATAGTTCATTAAACAGCGACGGTTCTGTCCACCATCCATTCTGTTCCCAAGGATAGCTTCCCGCCACTGGTCGTCATGGTTTTCTGGGGTCTACCCCTTCTCGCCTCTCGAGAAAGTGATCCACCAATCTAAAAATCATCATGCATATCCCACCCATCATTTTAAGAGTTTAGAGTCTAGCCAAATGTAATACATGTCCTAGTGCTCATTAACCACGAGCACGGCTATTCGAATAGATTTGGTTTACTCACACTGCAGTGGATGTACACTTTACCCGTACTCCGCGACTTGCCCAACACATGAGCCTACGTCCCAACGAATGAGACTTGCCACGGCAAAGCCTTTCAACAACCTCACTTTGGCAGTACCCGCTCCATGAACTTGAGTCCTCATGCACTCTAGGCGTACACGGTTTCTAGCAGTGAGAGGAGTTCTGGCGCTCCCGGGAAGGGAAGACTCACACATGCATTAAGTTATAGTTAAGTTTAGGTTTACACATGGCAGTCCTACCGATGGCGACACCACTGTAGGCACCCGCCCCTCGCGGTCCGACCAATGGCTGCCCCATCATAGGCCCTGCCTCACACACATCAAGAAAACCACTATGCAGGGATACTGCCTCCGCTCGGCTATTTACTCCGCTAGGTCTATACCCATACGAGAAGTACGGTTGTACTGGAGTCGTTTCATGCTTAGCTTCATGGCTCGGTCCTTAATTGACCAGGGACGGCACTAGCCTTTACCGGACACCATCCAAGTCCTCCAGCCGCCCCAGTCGAAAACATTTCTTTAGTTTTAACTTTCTTTCACAAATCATCTCATCAATATCATGGCAATGTGGCGCTCATGTCTCCACATGCCGTAGCTCAACTACCTTCCCCAAGGTAGTTGCCCAAGCATAAAGCATTTGATAAATATGAGAATGCATGAATCTAAATTAGCATTACTAAGCATTTGTCATAAGTGACTAGGGACTCATACGTAATTATGGGTACAAGGGAATAATGAGATAAGCAATAATCAAAGGCATGGCATAATAACAAGTAGGATATTCATCACTGCATGCAATTTTATTTGTAAACAAAACAGTTTCACAATTGGGATCAACATGCTCAAAGATTAGTGATGACTTGCCTGCTCAGGATAGTTCTTATTCTTGATATAATCTTGATCAACCTTCACCTCCTGGAAGCTGCATACGTTGCCTCACGACTAATCGATACACCAATACTATAATACGCGAGAGGAAGGGAGAGCCTCTGGGATAGCATGTCCACGCGGAGCTCGCCGGCGGAACGGCGGCCGGGCCGGCACGGCCATAGGCACTAATCGCCAAAACTGGAACAGGAGTTAGCTACTAGTGGAATAGAGGACGCAACGGGTACGAGGGTGTACCGTGAGAAGGCGAGTCGGCGAAACGCGGCGTCGCAGTGGGGAGGCGGTAAGGAAGCAGAGGATGCCGACGGCGGCGAGCGTGCAGGCGTTCGACAGCATGTCCTCGGGCTCCAGCGGCACCCGGCATTGATCCAAGGCAGCAGCAGCAGTAGAGGTTGCCCGAGTCACAGCTCCCGCGGTCAAGGCACTGGCTCCGGCTTCAACTCATGGCAGTGGAAGAACGCATACAAGGTGTTCGACGAAATGTATTTAATAAAAAGGGCAGAGAGGGATGGGGTTTTTATGGGGGGTTTGGCTTGGGGATAAGCCAGAATGGCGTGGAGGATAAGGTCGATGACAGGCGCGCTCGATGGCTGTCTACGGCCTAGGTTTAGGGAGGTTGACGCGGCTAAGCTTTCCTCCTCCTATGATTTGGGTTCAATGAATCGGCTTGGAATGATAACCTATGTGGTAGGGTGGCAGGGAAGGAATCGATAGCTGGGGAAGGAACACCGCATTATCCAATGGTCTCAGCTTGGGGCGACGAGATGGTGATGCGATGGCGACATGATTGGCGGCGACGGGCAGTGGTAACGGCCTCCGATATGGAGGTGCAGGCCTATTTTCTAGGGTGACGCCGGGCGACGTGGCGGCCATTATCCCTCAACTTCAATGGCGGCTCGCAATGGGACGAGGTGACGCCAGCGCGCGTGGCGGCAACTTTTTGCGGAAATCCGCCGGCTCGGTCGGGTGACGGCGCGGCGCATGGTCACGCTTGGTGTGGCGCACGGGCTGGGAAGGCGCGCGCGTGGCTCAGTGGCGATCGGGGAGGAGCGGCGCTAGGTCGGGAAGAGTTCGGTCTGGGCTAGACCCAGATCGAATGGTTGGTGGCCCATGAACAGTGGCTAACTGGAAAAGAGAGAAAATGAAGAAAATGGAAAAGAGGGAGAGGGAGGGGCTAATCTGCAAAGTAGTAGGTTGGATTTGGAATGAGATGGAATCTAAACATTTTGGGTTTTGAGAATTCAAATGTTCTATTTGAATATTTATTTATTTCTATTACAAATGAATTGTTTTAGATTAATGTTGATTTTTGAATTATTGTGAACTTATATATTTTGGACATTTGAGAATAACATTGGATTATATATTCAGATGTCTCCCTACTAATAGACGATACATTGATCGAGTTTATTTGTATAACAATATATTTTACACAGATATATTTAATTTATTTAAGTTTTATTCTATTAAGGTATTATGAGACTTGTGCAATGTTGGTCTAAACATTGAATCGAATACTCCTATAAGCCCTTTTTATATATAAAACTCAATTTATTTACATAACTAATTATTTTAGATCAGTGAATTCTATTCCATGAGAGACTCGATGAAAGTTATAAATATCAAATTAATTATTCGTGAGGACACTCCATTATATATAGGGTAATTGTAGTGGCGACTATCTCATGGTTACTTGGATATCATGACACTTGTCAACATGCTTCAAGTATTTAACATTTGACCTATAAATTAATTACTAGTTAACCTTCTCTTTGTATGGTTTTGTTGTGTTCTACGTAAATATTTATAGGGTTCATAATAAATATCTTATTTTTATAATTGTTACGGAGTTGTATAGCTTTAGCTTAATTTTCATTTGTGACATTTTATAGTTTGGCAAGCAATAATGACCATAACATCCATCATGATGCACAACAAAAGAACCAATAACATCGGCATGATGCAATTTATTTAAAAGTTTTTGAAAGTACTCAATTTCAGGTTTCATTTTATTTGTCGAATTTTCAGGGTGTTACAAACCTACCTCCCTTAAATAAATCTCGTCCCAAGATTTCTTACCGTTTGTTACTCGGTTGTGTGTACTTATAGTCACTTCAGTCAACGAGCGATAATCTACGCACATCCTCATGCTGCTATCATTTCTCTTAACAAATAGTATAGGGGCTCCCTAAGGAGAGGAACTGAAATGTACAAACCCTTATTTCTCCCCTAGGTGAGTGTATTAACATGGGTTTCTTTAATTCCGCACAGGTCATGTTGTGTTGTTGGTTTGCTTTCAAAGATATGAATGAGTGGAGCATCCGAATCAAATAGAACTTTAATTGGGGTATAATTGATAGAAAGCATACCCATCGGTA
>CM020187.1:10717055-10746642 GCA_009805545.1 Oryza longistaminata | reverse complement strand
ATGCGCGAGATGGAGGGGTGGCCGATGCGCGGCTCGACAGCGCGAAGACGGACGTGGTGTCGGCGTGGCCAGACGTGGCTCCGAGCGCCGGCGGCGAGCGACTGAGGGCAGTGCGGGCAGTGCGGCTCAGGTGTGGTGGTGGAGTTGGCGATTTGGCGACGGATTGGAGAACGAGGCAGCGCGGGCTTGCCCTCGAGATAGTGAAGCTGGTGGAGGTTGTCGCATGGCTTGCCGATGGCTAGGATGGCGGCGGGGTGTGGCTGGAGGCGTACAGGCGGCGGTGGCTTGGCATTGTGGTGGGAATGGTGCTACGGGGTGGAAGGGGGGACGGAGTGGATGCCGGGGTGGAGCTCGGTGGCGGCATTTTCGGAAAACTTGTCCTTAGGGTTTGACCATTTGCCTCAACCTACAGTCGAGTTGACTCTGATACCAGTTTGTCACGCCAGAAATTTAGCCCAAATTTCTAGACTATTTTGTGTATTAAATCCCTGCCAGGACCAGCCAGGGTACACAAAACGAAAGTAATATACAATTCCAAACGTAAATAAAGCATAAAATACTTACAGAAGAGGCACTTAGTGCTCACAACGAAATGAAAGCAGCAGCAGCGGAAAAGGCGATCCTAGCGGGCCTTCAGGACAACTCCACAGGCATAACTCAACTGGGGTCTGAGCCTTGGTTCTCTAACTTCGTCTTCAGCTCAGAAGCACTACACTTTTGAAAATGGGGACAATAGCAAGGCTGAGTACATGCTTTACGTTTGGAACTGTATATTACTTGTCGTTTTGTGTATCCTGGCTGGTCCAAGATAGGGATTTAATAAACAAAATAGTCTGAAAATTTAGGGCTAAATTTCTAGGCGTGATGGGCGTCCTGGAGGGCTGGTGGGACAGAAGCGAGCCGGTGTGGGCTGGGTTAGAAGGGAAGGAGCGAGATTGGAGACTAGGGAGGGAACTAGACTTATGTTAAGTGTTTTCTTTCTCTATATATTTATTTGGAGGAGTTCTGCAATCGTAAAGAGTTCGTAATTTCAATAAATTTGAAGTTTGCATTGGTACAAATCAAAGTAAAACAAGAAAATTCCAGGGTGAGCAACTTTGGAAAAGTTTTTGTTGGTTCCAGATTTTAGTTTTTGGATTTTAATAAAAATTAAAGCAGGGTGTTACAATCACATTTGGAGGAAGAATTCGAATTGCGAAACTCAGATTTTGGGATTTGGAATTTGGATAGGAATTTTTGGGATGAGATTTTTTGGTCTGAAGTGTAGAGATTATGAAATCTTGGGACTTAGATCCTTAACCACACTCAAAGATCCACCTTTTTATGTAGGCTAAAATAGTTTTTTACTGCCGTAAAATCGAGTCATTGCAGTTTTGTGCTTTTCATTTGTATTAAATAATTAGAAGAGCTGAAATACGACAAAAGAAGAGTGTATTCTTGTGCTTGCTAGAAATATAAGTGAGCTCTATTCCTCGCTTGATTACGCTGTACGCATTCTAGTCTTTAAATGAGTATTAGCTATTGCATCTAAGGGAGCCTTCAAATGTTTTAACTTGAATTAAGTAAACCTTGCTTGTCTTTATTTTTAAGAGAGGTAAAAATAGGTTTCGAATCCTTGGAAACAATAATCATGACAACAACGTATCAACAGTGATGATAATACTGGGTGCCTAAACCTGGAAACAGTAACCAGGACAAGAACTTACCCCGGAAAAATTGAGAGATTTATGTCATTACGTTACCATTGTTCAAACGGAGCTAAAAAAAGCTGAAATCTTTGCTGAAAGTTTTTCTTGATTATTTTCCTTTAAGGAGACATAAATTTGTTAATGAGCGTTACTGCAGCTTGTCTATGTATAAGTGTTTTTCTTTCAACCTATTATTCTAGTCAATAAATTCCATTATAAATTGTATGAAAACATGAATCTTTAGTGTAGACTTGAACTTATTAATAATATATCCGATTATGTTTATACACTAATGTCCGCTTGCTAGCTAATTGATTAATTTATCTCTCTTGTCTTGCAACACATGTCCTATTATTGCTCTAGCTACACTTCTTGAAAAAAAATGGATATGAACTTCATGATTGTCACACCCTGAAGTTCTTCCCAGCCTAAAATGGAATTTAATCCACCGAGAAAATGTTGGTGTCAAGCAAGAAAAACCCTAATAATTAATGCAAATAATATCGATTTGCATGTGGAATTTTCTTGAGTTCTACATGTCGAAATATGCTAACAAGATTTTTAGTGGAATTTTCAGAGCCCTAGAAATAATTTTAACCAATTAAAATTGAGCATAAGCAATTATTAATCCCTGGAAAATTCTTTTTCCTTTTCTTTCTTTTTCTTTTTCTCTTTTCCTTTAAATGGGCCGCCGGCCATTTTCCTTTCTCCCCCTCCCTTCCCGCTGGCCGGCCGAAGGCGAGGCCCAGCTAAGCCCCCCCGTCGGCCACCCGCCTCCTCTCACCCGGGGTCGCCGACAGTGGGGCCCACCTGTCGGGCCCGTCTCCCACCTCGCGCCGCGCAACCGCCGCCGCGCCCACTCCCCGCCTCCTCCGGGCCACGTCGGCCACGCCCGCGCATGCGCCGCGCCTCCCGCGCCCACTCCCTCTCTCTCTCGCTCGCGCCCGCGCCGAGATGGCCGGGATTCGAATTTCGAATCCCGCTCTCTCTCCTCCCCACTCCCCACGTCGGCCGGCGAAATCCCGCCCCTACCGGCCACGTTCGAGCTCCCCCTCCCCTATTTAAGCTCCACCGCCACCCCCTCTCTCTTTTTCCTCATATCGCCGAGCTCTCTCGCGCCCTCCATCGCCCTAGCGCCGTCGCCTCCTCTCCGCCTCGCCGTCGCCGCTCCGGCCGCCTTTAGCCGCCGCTAGGCTCGCCACCGCGCCGCGCCGTCGCCGCCGTCGGGTTCCGTGGCGAGGTCCACTCGTCCGCCCCTCCTCCTCGTGGTCCGTCGCCGGAGCACCATCCCCGCCGTGCGCCGGTGAGAGCCGCCATGTCCGCCGCCTTCGCCGGCATTCCCGCCTTCTTGGTCCCTCCCTCCTCTCTAATCCTCTCCTTTTCGTTCTCTAGGTCGTCCGGACCCCGTCCGCCGATTGTCGACCTCCCCCGTCGCTCCTCGTCGCCGGTCGCCGTCGCCCCTCTCCTCTCGCGGCGGGCTCCCTCGGTGAGAACATTTCCCCTCTGCCCCTCCTCCTCTTGCGAGTAGCGCCGCCGCCTACCGCGCTTAGTCGCCGGTGCCGCGTCGCCGTCCGCCGGTACCGCGCCGCCGTCCGCCGGTCGCCGCCGTGCCGCCGCCGTCGCGCATGGCCCCGGGTCGGCTTGAGCCGCCGCGCGCGCCGGCCACGACGCTCTCCGCCGCCGTCCGATCTACCCTCCCAAGGGTAGATCGGGGCCGTCGATTGCTGCCCGCGTGGCCGCCACGTGGCCGCCGCGTGCGTGCCGCATGTGGCCGCGTCGGCGCCACGTGGTGCGCCCCTTCTCCCCGGTCCGTGGATCCGATCCACCATGGACCAGCGCCCGCACCGCTGACATGTGGGGCCCGCATGTCGGCGCCGCCCTCTCTCTCCTCGGGATTTAATTATTGCGAATAATTCAATTAAGGATTTTTCTGTTTATAGTAAAAACACAGTGAATCTTCTAAAATTCATAACTAATTCATCCGAGCTCCGTTTAAGCCCATTCAAGTCTCAGTAAATCAAGAAAAATGTGTAGAATCCATTAAAAATGGTTTTGTTCTCTGTTTCAGTGGTCTTATAGCCTGTTTGCATTGTTTGCTTTGATGTCGTTAGATTCCGGCTCTTCCGACGCTCCGGTGTACTTCGAGATAGTCGCCGAGGTTCCTCCAGCAGCAGAGCAAGGCAAGTCATGCCTGTTACTTGATCATGTTGATCCTATATTGCAAATGTCCTAAGTTTTTCTTTCAAATACTGCATTTGTTTTGCACAATACTATGGAATGTTTACCTATTGTTACAGCCATGCTATTTTGGTACATGATCCTTTGTTAGCTTGGGTTATAACATGAATAGACTTTGGACTAGGAATTGCTTAGCCATGCTTAGTTCAACTAGCACACATGGGGAAATCTCACTAAAATATAGACTGTAGGTTCAAATGGTAATGTTGGATTAGTACCACCGCCTTGGTGTTGGTTAATTTAAAATGAATCACATGGTGGGCTGTGGGTGCATGGTTTTGCTGACGCACCCATGGAAATTAAGGACCGGTTCGCGGGAAACCTGGAAGAATTTCTCGTACTTACCACAAGCCAGCGTGGGCAACGGCTGGGCTGTAGTGTAGCTTTCCTCTAGCTGACGCATCCGGCAAGGGTGGGCGTGATGGAGCGGGGCGGTCCTGCGAGCCTCTGTCGCTTCCGGATTCACCTAGGCACGAGAGGGGACTGCCCGTTGCCCGCTGGGACGGGGGTGAAACCTGAGGTGTGGTGTGCTTGGCTAGAGGGGGTTATGCGAAGGGTCCTGTCACGGCCTCTTTCCGGTATGTCGTGGTGGCATGTCGGCGCACGGAAACGTGTCGTGGGCTCTGTCTTGTGGGTACAGTTGTACACCTCTGATCAGAGTAAAACTATTCGAATAGCCGTGCCCGCGGTTAGGGCGGTCAACCAGATTCACCGTGATTAGACTCATCCTGTTTGTCTAATGAAATTGGATGTATAGGTGGATGGTTGGCCTGTTGCAACGTGGTGTAGCGTTGGACAGTGGATGATTAATATTGATTAATTGTTACAACTGTTTTTTCGCAGTCAGCTTCTGTTTATAAATGCTAGTATTATGCCAATGAACCTTTATGGCTTCCCCTTGATAATCCTGCATCATACCCCCTATTCCGTATGACCTGCTGAGTACAGTGGATAGTACTCAGTCTTGCTCTATTTTCCCCAACCCCAGAGTATGAGTATGTGTCCGATGGTGGTCTCCGAGGAGTAGGCTTCGTCCGTGCCGTCGAGGATGCCTTGGAGTGGTGTTCCGCGCTGCAGTTCAAGTCAAGCTTAGCTCCTGTTATCTTTCGTTTTCCGCTGCATTTATGTAAGACCTTTATGATGTTTGTAAGACTGGATCTGTATGTCAACATTGTCGTTTGTGTACCCCGGCCGGTCCTGGACGGGGATTTTAATGAACATTCTGCTTGGAATTCTATTCGGGAATTTCTGGGCGTGACAAGTTTGGTATCAGAGCCGACCTTGACCGTAGGACAAGCCAAATGGAAAACCTAAGAGCCCTCTGAATCCCTTTCATTGCATAAGTTCTTTGCAATTGGATTTTGTTCCGGGAAAATTGGGATCTGTTCTTGTGGTCCAAGGGAAATCTTGTCTTTCGTTTAAGTGAGATTTGTCGAAACAAGTCAGTCTAGGGTTTTAGTAAAATTATTTGAGATTTTTTTTTCGACAGTCAGTTGGGATTTGATGGGTGAAAGTGCATTAGGTCCTAGCTCAGGAAATTGGGTTGCAAGTATTTTGCTTTTATTATTATTATTAGTATGTATCTAATTTCCCCATTATTTTATCGCTATGTAAGTCTGTCTTATTTATCGCTCTCATGCAAAATGATCTATGCATAAAATTTCGCTCTTATTTCGTTCTCTTATTTGAGTCCTTTATTGCTTTATTTAAATTGGATTTGAGCATGCATTGATCCCTACCTCCTTTGTCTTCTCTAGATGGCGACACCCACCAACCACTGCGGAGAAGGATGGATGATTTCGTGGCAGATGGCACGCATGACACTGGTGGTGGCTACCCCAACGCGCCAGAGTACACGACGTTCCACCGCTCAGTGGCAAGCTTCCTCACCGTGTCCGCTGGAGGTCCATGGCTATGTGGGACCTGCCTCGCTAACAATGGTGGTTGAGGCGTCCGGAGCTCAGCAGATCACGCCTGTCAGGAGGTAGCAACCCGATGATGGCCAGACTACGGAGCGCCACAACTACATCTTCACGACACGGCGTACCGGTTTCCACCCTCATCGAGCCAGCCAACGATGTCAGTCTTTCCTCCGACAGCCCGGCGAGAACGACACCACCTTGGTCACATGTGCGCAGTGATGAGGGGATGGATCGGATGCACTCGACTGCACAAGGCGTCCAAGGCCTTGAACGATGGGAAGCTCGTGCGGATCATCGCTCTGAAGGATGAGATCGCACGCCTAAAGAGGGAGAATGCCAGTTAAAGGGTCTTCCTGCTAGGGGAGTCCGGATCCGCACCACGCCCGCAAGTCGACACGGCACCCGTGCGCATCAGCTTGGCCCAGGAACCCACCTCTCCAGCAGCTCCCGCAGCTCCTCCAGTTCCGCCCGAAGCTCCAGCAGTTCCCGCAGCTTCCTGCAGCTCCTACGCTGCCCAGCTCCAGCCTTGTTCCCGTTCAGCTCCTGCGTCCGCCCTCTCTTCGCGCCAGCATCAGCGTCAGGGCCCCGGCCGTGCAATGGGGGTTGGTTGCCTGCTACTCCCAGTGGCAGCCGCGACCGCAGCAGCAGCAGCTCCATGGCTCAGAAGCGGGGCAGCGGCGAGACGTATCTGCGGCTCCAGGAGTCGCTCAGAGGGACCTGGCGACGAGCAGGAGGACGCCTTCGACTCCACTGACCGTACAGGAGCCGTTCCGAGCATTAGGCTCGATTTCCCTTAGTTTATCGACTGCTTAGTTTCTGTCTGCTAGTTTGTGTGTGTAGGTCTGTTCGCTTGGGGGTCAGTCGACGCGTCGATATCATGTGCCTATGATATGGCTGTCTTAATAAGGATTTTTGCTTGCTGTTTAAGGTGTTAATTCAGATCAGAACAATTGCAGTTTAATTTCTATATAATAAAGCTTAGTTCCTGAGTATCTGCTTTTCTCGTTTCCCCGTCTGCTCTTCCTCCAGATGGTCTACACCAGGAATGGCACCCGCACGACAGCGAGGGCAGCAACGGCGAAGAGCGCACTGATGGTGTGCATCCCAACAGTGGATTCCGGCAATGGTTCGCCACCACTACCCCGAAATCCGACCCTGGTCCAAGTAATGGCTCATCAGACTCAAATGATGGCAGCCATGATGCAGCAGATGCAGCACAGCACCAGCAGATGCAGCCAGGGATGCAGGCAGCACGCTGAGCAGCACACAAGCAGCGTTTGGTCCCCCTCCTCCTCAGTCCAAACTACCGAAGTTTTCTACGCGTCAGGCCACCCACTTTCTCCAGCACCACCAACCCCATGGAGGCGAATGACTGGCTCCATGCTATAGAAAAGAACTGAATCTCCTGAAGTGCAATGATCAGGAGAAGGTCGCTTTCGCCACACACCAGCTCCAAGGTCCGCGTCAGCTTGGTGGACAACCACATGGCCACAACCCGCGCAGGCACGGAAGTCACTTGGGCGGAGTTCTGTCGCAGCTTCAGGAAGGCGAGTCCAGATGGGGTCGTGGCACAAAAGAAGAGGGAATTCCGGGCACTTCACCAAAGGCAATAGGACAGTGACGGAGTATCTCCACTGAGTTCAATCGCCTCGCACGATATGCACCGGAGGATGTCCGAACTGACGCAGAGAAGCAGGAAATTCCTGGCAGGTCTGGATGACGAGCTAACCAACCAGTTGATATCTGGAAGACTACGCCGACTTTGAGAGGCTGGTTGACAAGGCAATCCGTCAGGAGGATCAGCGCAATAAAATGGACAGGAAGAGGAAGGCGGCGCAGTTCCGGTCCAACCAAAGGAGCACGCAACACGACCGCGCTTCACTCCCGGACAGCAGGGTGGACCTACCACCATGATCGTCCGCCAGCACCGCCCTTTCAATGCCAGCAACTTCCATCAGGGTGCCAGCGGCAGTCAGAACCACCATGGAGGTCAGCCCAACCGCGGTGCAGCTCCACGCCCACCAATGGCACCAGCACAGTCAGTTCCGTTCGCGCAAGCCAAGAAGGAGACTGGAACAAAGCCAGGGTCCTGCTTCAACTGTGGTGAGCTTGGTCACTTCGCCGACAAATGTCCGAAGCCTAGGCGTGCCGGGCCAAGGTTTGTCCAGGCTCGTGTCAATCACGCGTCTGCAGAGGAGGCGCAAGCAGCACCAGAGGTCGTACTGGGTACGTTTCCCGTTAACTCAATCCCTGCAACAGTACTTTTTGATTCTGGTGCAACGCATTCGTTCATTTCAAAGAAGTTTGACGGGATGCATGGGTTAATAAGAGAAGAACTTAGCACACCAATGCGGGTTCATACCCCAGGGAATAGCTCCACTTCAGTACAATTCAGCCGTTCTATAACAATAGAAATCCAAAGATCACCATTTCTAGCCAACCTCATTCTTCTTGAATCCAAAGACCTAGATGTCATTCTTGGGATGGATTGGCTGACCAAGTTCAAGGGAGTCATTGATTGTGCGAATCGCACAGTCACCTTGACCAACGAGAAGGGAGAAACAGTAGTGTACAAATCATTAGTCTCACCAAAGCAAGGGGTTTCCTTGAATCAGATGGAGGTGGAAATCCCAGTGGTCACCGAGGAGAAGAATTCGAGGAAATTGGAAGAGATTCCCATAGTCTGCGAGTACCCGGAAGTGTTTCCCGAAGACCTCACTACCATGCCACCCAAGAGAGAGATTGAATTCCGGATTGATTTGGCACCGGGAACCGCTCCAATTTACAAGAGACCGTACAGGATGGCAGCCAACGAACTAGCAGAGGTCAAGAAGCAGGTTGATGAGCAACTGCAGAACGGGTACATTCGACCAAGTACTTCACCGTGGGGTGCTCCGGTCATTTTTGTGGAGAAAAAGGATAAGACGAAGAGGATGTGCGTCGATTATCGCGCACTCAACGAGGTCACAGTCAAGAACAAATATCCTTTACCACAGATCGACGACTTGTTTGATCAACTGAAGGGAGCTAAAGTGTTTTCTAAGATAGACCTGCGATCAGGCTACCACCAATTGAGAATTCAGGAATAGGATATTCCAAAGACGGCCTTCACCACTCGGTACGGGCTGTATGAGTGCACGGTTAAGTCTTTCGGACTTACCAACGCACCGGCATTCTTCATGAATCTGATGAACAAAGTGTTCATGGAATTTCTTGACAAGTTTGTTGTGATATTCATCGATGATATACTCATCTATTCAAAGTCCGAAGAAGAACACGAGCAACATCTCCGTCTGGTACTCGAGAAGTTGAAGGAGCACCAGCTATATGCCAAGTTCAGCAAGTGTGACTTCTGGTTGACGGAAGTCAAATTTCTGGGTCACGTTATTACAGCTCAAGGCGTGGCAGTTGATCCATCAAATGTGGAGTCAGTTACCAAATGGACCCCACCTAGGACCGTGTCACAGATTAGAAGTTTCCTTGGACTCGCGGGTCATTACCGCCGATTCATCGAAAACTTCTCCAGGATCGCCCGACCCATGACTCAGTTGCTTAAGAAAGATGAGAAGTTTAAATGGACAGCTGAGTGCGACAAGAGTTTTGAGGAGCTCAAAAAGAAATTAGTATCCACACCGGTTTTGATTCTGCCCGACCAGATGAAAGACTTCCAAGTCTACTGCGACGCATCCCGCCATGGGCTTGGATGTGTTCTAATGCAGGAAGGCAGAGTGGTTGCGTATGCCTCGCGACAGTTGCGTCCACATGAAGGGAATTATCCAACTCACGACCTGGAATTGGCAGCAGTGGTTCATGCTTTGAAGATCTGGAGGCACTACCAGTTGCTTAAGAAAGATGAGAAGTTTAAATGGACAGCTGAGTGTGACAAGAGTTTTGAGGAGCTCAAGAAGAAATTAGTATCCGCCCCAGTTCTTATTCTGCCCGACCAGATGAAAGACTTCCAAGTCTATTGCGATGCATCCCGCCACGGGCTTGGATGTGTTCTAATGCAAGAGGGCAGAGTGGTCGCTTATGCCTCGCGGCAGTTGCGTCCACATGAAGGAAATTATCCAACTCATGACCTGGAATTGGCAGCAGTGGTGCATGCTTTGAAGATCTGGAGGCACTATCTGATTGGCAACCGCTGCGAAGTATATACGGACCACAAGAGTCTGAAATACATCTTCACCCAACCGGATCTAAATCTCCGACAACGAAGATGGTTGGAACTAATCAAAGATTATGACATGAGCATTCACTACCATCCGAGTAAAGCCAATGTGGTGGCGGATGCATTAAGCAGGAAAAGCTACTGCAATGCCCTATGCACCGAGGGCATGTGTGAAGAATTGCAGCAGGAGCTTGAACGTCTCAACGTGGGAATCGTTGAACACGGGTTCGTAGCTGCTCTAGAAGCACGGCCTACGCTCGTGGATCAAGTCAGAGCAGCTCAAGCGACTGATCCTGAGATAGCTGAACTGAAAAAGAATATGAGGGTCGGAAAAGCCCGGGACTTCCTTGAGGATGAACATGGCACAATCTGGATGGGAGAAAGATTGTGCGTGCCTGATGACAAAGAGCTGAAGGATCTGATACTCACCGAGGCTCGTCAAACTCAATACTCCAGTCATCCGGGTAGTACCAAGATGTATCAAGATCTCAAAGAAAACTTTTGGTGGGCCAGCATGAGGAGGGAAATAGCTGAATTCGTCGCGCTCTGCGATGTTTGTCAGCGAGTTAAAGCAGAACATCAGAGGCCCGCAGGACTATTACAACCTCTCCAGATCCCGGAATGGAAATGGGAAGAAATTGGAATGGATTTCATAACAGGTCTGCCCAGGACATCATCTGGCCACGATTCGATATGGGTAGTTGTGGATCGGCTTACCAAAGTCGCTCATTTCATCCCAGTGCACACTACTTATACAGGCAAAAGGTCGGCTTACCAAAGTCGCGAATCATGTGTCTATATGGAGTACCCAAAAAGATAGTATCTGATCGAGGGAGCCAATTCACTTCACAGTTCTGGCAGAAATTGCAAGAGGAATTGGGAACCCGATTGAATTTCAGCACAGCCTACCATCCGCAGACCGATGGTCAGACCGAGCGAGTCAATCAAATATTGGAGGACATGTTAAGGGCTTGTGCACTTGATTTTGGTGGAGCTTGGGACAAAAGCTTGCCGTATGCGGAGTTCTCTTACAACAACAGTTACCTGGCTAGTCTTCAAATGGCACCGTTCGAGGCATTATACGGCCGGAAGTGCCGCACACCTCTCCTCTGGGATCAGACAGGCGAACGTCAACTGTTCGGAATAGAGGTGTTAACGGAAGCAGAAGAGAAAGTCAGAAGAGCTACGCGGACAACCGCCGAAGGGAGCTCACTTTTGAAGCAGGGGATTACGTGTACCTTCGTGTTACTCCGCTCCGGGGAGTACACCGTTTTCAAACCAAAGGCAAGTTGGAACCACGCTTCGTGGGACCATACAAAATCTTGGAACGAAGAGGAGAAGTTGCGTATCAGCAAGAACTTCCATCCAATATGATCAGTATCCATGACGTGTTCCACGTATCCCAATTAAAGAAGTGCTTGAGGGTACCCGAAGAACAGGCCGATTCGGAGCACATCGATATCCAGGAGGATCTGACCTACGTGGAGAAGCCAGTTCGCATCCTTGAGACCAGCGAAAGGAGGACTAGAAACAAGGTCACCAGGTTTTGCCGGGTTCAGTGGAGCCACCATTCAGAGGAGGAAGCAACCTGGGAAAGGGAAGATGAGTTGAAGGCTGCCCATCCGCACCTCTTCGCTAGCTCCTCCGAATCTCGGGGCCGAGATTCCGTTTAAGGGGGGTAGGTTTGTCACACCCTGAAGTTCTCCTCCCAAGCCTAAATTAAATTTATAAATGGTCCCAAGAAAATATCGGTGTAAAAGCAAGAGTAAATCCTAATAAATCAATGCAAATAAAAATCGGAATTGGCATGTGGAATTTTTCTTGAGTTCTACATGTCGAAATTCGCTAACAAGATTTTTACTGGAATTTGAAGAGCCCTCGAAATAATTTTAACCAATTAAAATTGAGCACATGCAATTTTAAATCCCAGGGAAAATCTTTTCTTCCTTTTCTTTTTCTTTTCCCTCCTTTTTCATCTTCTTGGGCCGTCGGCCCAGTCCGCCCGCGCGCGCCCTTTTCCTCCTTGTGGGCCGGCCCAAGCCGCCCCTCCCTCTCTCTCCGGGACGCCGACAGGTGGGCCCCACCAGTCGGGTCGTCCCCTTCCTCCGGCCGCCCGCCCCACGTCGGCAACCGCCGCGCACTCCTCCGTTCCTACCCCGCGCCCACGGTTGTAAGTTCTTAGCTGTACTATAGATTTACCCCCCTGCGTCACCCCCGCATCCTCCCCACGTCGCCGCCCTCTCCCCGCGTCTCCCGGCCCGCGCGCGGCGCTCGAAAGGGGCGGGATTCGCATTTTGAATCCCCCATTCTCTCTCTACTCCTGCCACGTCGCCGGCGAATCGGAGGCCTCCCGGCCACGTCCGCCTCCCCTCCGCCTATAAAACGTTCCCCGTGCCCTCTCTCTCGTTTTCTGCTCTCGTCGCTCCATCCCGCGCCTCCTACCGCCTCGCGCCGCTCGCCGCCAACGCCGCGGTTGGCCGCCTCCAGCGCGCGCGCGCGCTAGATCCCGGCGCCAAGCCGCCGCCGCGTTAGCTTCGCGCGCTTGGAGCATCTCGGTCACCGCCTCGGCATCGCCCGACCCACGGGAGCTCCGTTTGCTCGCACGTCGGTGAGCCCCTCCATTCCCTCCATCTCCGCCGGCCATTTTTGGTCGCCGCGGGTTTCCTCCCAACCCCTAACCCTCTCCTCTCCTCCTTAGGTGCGCCGCCGCCCGTCCGCCCTCCTCGTCGCCCGGTTCGTCGCGCGCACTTCATCCTCCGCTCCGGCCGCCATAACTCGCGCGGTGAGGATTCCTTCCTCCCTCCTTCCTCTTCTCTCCTTTGAGCCCGCCTCCTTCACGCGCTCGCCGTCGCCTTCGGCGACGCCGCCGTCCGGTGCGCGTCCGCCGCCGCTTCCCCCGCGCCGCCGTTGCGTCGCCGGTGACCGCGCGTGCGCCGCCGTGCCATGGCCGCCGGTCGGCTTTGACGAGCCGAGCCCGGCGGCTGCTCCCCGCCCGTCCGATCGGCCGAGGCCGATCCGGGCCGTCGGTCCGTGGACCGGCGGTGGACCACCCGCGTGGTCCCGGTCCACGGTGGACCGTCGCTTTGTGCCGCTGACCTGGGGCCCACGTCCGGCGCCTCCCTCCTCCCTTGCGCACTGACATGCGGCCCGCCTGTCGGCGCCGCCCCCCTTTGATGACGCACCTGGGATCTTTATTGCGCAATAAATATTAAGGTTTTTCTTTATAGTAATAAACACAGTGAATCTTCTAAAAATCATAACTATTTCATCCGAGCTCCGTTTAAGCCCATTCAAGTCTCAGTAAATCAAGAAAAATGTGTAGAATCCATTAAAAATGGTTTTGTTTCTCTGTTTCAGTAGTCTTATAGCTTGTTTGTATTGTTTGCTTTGTATGTCGCTTAGATTCGGCTCTTCCGACGCTCCGTGTACTTCGAGATAGTCGCCGAGGTTCCTCCAGCAGCAGAGCAAGGCAAGTCATGCCTGTACTTGAACATGTTGATCCTATATTGCAAATGTTCTAATGTTTCCTTCAAATACTGCATGTTTTCAATAATACTATGGGATGTTTACCTATGTTACAGCCATGCTATTTTGGTACCATGCTCCTTTGTTAGCTTGGGTTATAACATGATAGACATTGGCTAGGATTGCTTAGCCATGCTTAGTTCAACTAGCACACAATGGGGAAAATCCTATTAATATAGACTGTATGTTCTAATGGTAATGTTGGATTAGTCCACGCTTTGGTGTTGGTTAATTAAATAAATCACAGGGTGGGCTGTGGGTGCATGGTTTTGTGGGTCGCGCCCATGGCTTAAGGACCGGTTCGCGGGATCCCTGGAAGAACTTATCGTACTTACCACAAGCCAGCGTGGGCAACGGCTGGGCTTGTAGTGTAGCTTTCCTCATAGCTGACGCATCCAGGCAAGGGTGGGCGTGATGGAGTTTGGATGGGCCCTGCGACGGCCTATGCGGCTTCCGGATTCACCTAGGCACGAGAGGGGAACTGCCCGCTGCAGATCAAGCTAAGGCTTAGCTCCAGTTATTTTTGTTTTTTCGCGCTGCATTTATGTGTGACTTTTTATAATTTTGTTTGACGTGGATCTGTATGTCAACTTTGTCGGATTGTGTACCCCGGCCAGTCCTGGACGGGGATTTTAATGCATATCTCGCTTGGAATTCTATTCGGGAATTTCTGGGCGAGACATAGGTTGTCCCTGAAAACTTAAAAACAAATCGCAAGCGTTAAAATTCAAACAGACCCGGAAACTTCCTGGTAAGGAACTCCGGAACCTTCCGGCCTCCCAGGCCCGGAACTTCCGGTGTTCTAAGACAGGAACTTTCGTAGGTAACAGAATAGAGATGAAATTCAATTTCGACACAAGAGACTAAGCCAAACTTCAAAAGATGGTGCACATGTATTCTAAGCAGAGATATATCAGAATCATCCACAGAAACATCACAGAAAGAGACGAGCAATTTTTTTTCCGAAGTTCGGATCTTGCGATCCTACTACTCCCGTTGAGGAGCTCCAAAGAGCTGGGTCTGATTAACCCTTGCCTCACTTGTGCAAAACCCCAGAGGAATCCACAGCCTTCAACCCAAACACCCCTAGGCAAATTTCTAGAATTGAGTGACCACCAAGATCCAACTCAACTACTTCTAGAAATCCACCACAATGTGGGTTGCTCTACTTGGAAAGCCTCTAGAATCTCACACAAGAACTTCACTAACTTACCTCGTCCTTTCGGAGGAGAGAAAATCCTTCACAAACTTACCAGGGACATCCAACAATATGCAACAGTTCTCGCGGGCGACACCTAACATCTAGGAGATCATCTCCAAGAGTAATAAGCACCGAGATGACAGCCCACGAGATATTCCAAGTGCTCACCCAACGATCCTAGTCTTCACACCATCTCCAATTTCTTCTCTCCCTCTCAATCTCTCATTCACACAAGAATTAGGCTCTCAGATTGAGTGGAGAAGGCAAGAAAAACTTGGGAGAGGCTAGCAATAGCTCTAGGTTTTGAAAGTGAAAGTGGAATGGCCTAGGAACGAGCTGGAACCGAGCTGTATATGTATAACGGCTAGGTGACTCATCTAGCCGTTATCACAAATTGAACTGGAAACTAGACAGAAAGTTCGGACGCTGGAAGACCGGAACTTCCGGACTACACTTAGGAAAAACTTTTTCACAAGACCGGAACTTCCGGACCTGGAAGACAGGAAGTTCCGGACTTGCATTTTTGGACAGATGGAGAATTTGTAAAAAGGACTCCTAGGGAAACTTTGACACTAGGTTCACACTAAGAGCACTTGACATATCTCAGAGCATCACCTGGAACCCCTCTTAATAGTACGGTTTTTCCTAAAAACTCGATTGCAATAAATAAACTATCCTATGCACTTCTCGAGTTCCGGTCCGCTTGATTTTATACTTTTGAGGGGGTCTCCAAGCATCCATCTTCCACACCTTGGACTAATGCATCTGAAAGTAGCTCAATAAACTCATTAGTCCTTTAACCACATTTGTCATTAATCACCAAAACCCACTAGAGGGATTAATGCACTTTCAATCTCCCCCTTTTTGGTGATTGATGACAACATGGTTAAAGCTTACAAAAGATTGATATAAATTTTGTTTTAAATGGTTAGAGGTGAATGAAACTCCCCCTTAGTGTATGCATATGGAAGATATGAGTGAAACTCATATGCATATCTATAAGGGAGCAACCGAGGAGAGTTTCGTTCCTCTCTACCCATTCGTGGGATGCAAATAAGCAGTAAAAATAGACATGATGTGCAAATGATATGACATGGAAAGCACTCAAAAAAGGATAAAATCAACATCACATCACAAACAATAAATAAGACACTCATAGCATAAATGAAGTGCAATAGATATAAAGAGCAGCTACGAGCATCTAAACAGACATTCCATCCACACAACCAGAAAGTTATTACATGTACATAAGATCTTAAGAGAAGGGGTCAAAGGATTGCCAGGTCCGGAACTTCCGGATAAGAGGATCCGGAACTTCCGGATTGAACAGAAAGAGCAGGCAGAAAGCATCAAAAAACAAAATTTTGACCCCCTTCGATTGCAATTTTCTCCCCCTTTGGCATCAAAGCACCAAAAAGAGACAAAATCACAAGGGAAGAAGAGGATCAAGCCTCATCATCATCGCCATCAGAAGGAATGATCTCGGTGTCGCCGGAGTGAGGAGAGTCGATGTCTTGCCCGGCGGCGTCCACTGCCTCATCGGGATCTGTAGGAACACTCTCAGTAGGGGCATCTGACTCCTCATCATCACTGCTCTCCTCGGAGTGAGAGGACTCCTCATTGAAGAAACGAGAAGGGTTAGAGGGACCCTCACCACTAGCAATGTCTCGAGCAGTCTCATAAGCCGCAAAAGGATCAACAAAGTCCTCATCATCAGAAATGTCAGAGACATCCTTGCCAGCTGCAATCCAATCTTCCTTCTGACGCCTCTCTATCTTCTTTACCTTCTTAGCAGTCTTAGCACACATACAAAAGATAGCCTTGAGAGCCTTCTTTATAGGAGAAGAAGACTCAGAGCGCTGTGGTGCAGCAGAGGAAGAAGGAGCAGCTGAGGTGGAAGCACGAGTCACTCTGGGGGTAGGAGTAGCTGAAGAAGTGGGAGCATGAGGACGGAAAGGCTTGTGTTGATTGTCCTTGAAATAACAAATCCCAGTCTTTGTCTCAATCATCTTCATGATATAAGGAGCATAGATGCAGCCCCTCTTTGGCTCACACACTGTCTCATAGATCTCACCCCAAATAAGCTTCATGATGCTGAAATCTGGCTTGTTGTAGCGCATGCGACTGAGGAGGAGCGCATGCCTACCTGGAAGAGCTGTAGCATCTCCCACTTTGGGGAGTAAGGACCACCTGAAGATAGAGTACAACACTCTATAGTAAGGAAGCAACCCACGAGTAGTCCCCAAACAATCCTTGGGAGCATCCTTCTCATACAAGAAAGTAGTGCTGGTCGGTGACAAAGCATCCTCTACAAAGATATGTGGACGACTCAGGTCATCATCATCCAACCCTAAGACTGCAGCAAACTGTGCCATAGAGACCCTATACTGCTCCCCCTGAATGGTCCACTTCACAAAATCAAGCCCCTTCTTGGTGGTGCCAAAGAAAGCAGTGGAGTAGAACTGTCCAATCACTTCCTCATTCCAGGAATACTGCAAGGCCAACAAATCTGCCACGTGCTTGCGCTCACACACCTTGCGTACCTCATTGAAGACTATGTTGTTCTTTGAGGACATGTACTGCCAATCTGGCCACTTCATCTCTACCACTGGATGAGATCTTCCCATGATCACAGAGTTATACCAATCAACCTGCACCAAGGTCCTGAATCTGTCATCCTGAGAGTCAGCAGGCAAAGAATCAGGACTCACCATTATGTCCTTTCCACACTTGAGCAGATTTTTCAGATAGTTCACTCTTGGCCGTCTAGGATCAGGATCATCAGCCCTTGTCTTGTACAGCCTCAAAGGATTGCTTTCAGAACCAGGCTCATCCTCATTGCCACCATCATTTAACTCTGAAGCAGCTGGAGAGGGAGAGCGGGGAGCATCACGAATGACAATGCTACCAGCCCTTCTGGAATGGATCGGAATCTGACCCCCACTGTAAAAATCTCCAACTTTTTCTTTGCCCAATCTCCTCCTAGGACCACGAACCGGGGGGCTCGAGTCAGCAGGAACATCTTGTGAAAGCTTCTGTCTCTTCTCACGAGGCATAATAACCACTGCAACAAGAATCAACAAGGTTGGAGTGGAGAGAGTAAATAAAAGAAGTACAGACTCAAAATTGAAATTGATTGAATAATCTGTGACCGTACATAGGTGGGCCCGGTTGAGGTGACGGAATAGTACATATACATGTGGTGGAAAAAAACTGTAACAACTAAATACAGTACAACTAAATACAGTAGAATACATATTGGGTGTGGAATCATGCGCACGAATCTCAAAGGGCAGCGAACGACGATCCATGTAGGGGGATATCCCCTTAGGGGATCAGAAGAGTTTGCCAGATGAATGCCAGTACTCATATTGTCTCCAGTAGACATATCTTGACTTTTGTAAAAACTGAATTACCCATTACACATAATCATAGTAATCTCCACTATCCCTTCTTGCTGCCCGTGTCTCCAAGGATCCATATGGCGATAACCCTCACCCACTGATCGAGCATAACCAGGGTATACATTTTTTATTTCGAATAAAATTTTGGCAGGACTGAAATTTACGAAACTTTGTGATTTTTGGCATGTTTTGGACCGATTTTTTTGAAACTTTTCATAGATTTTGACTGAATTTGAATAAAATTTGACAAACTTTAACAAAAATTTGAGAAAACCCAAAAATTCCGGTCAATATATTGATTTGCCAGTGGGGTCCGAAATTATAAATTTCCAAAATTGCAATCACTTAGCACAACTAGAATCTTGAAAATCATAGCACCTTGTGGGCTCCCAGTGTTTTGGTATCAGACATCTACGATCCTTCCACCACTTTCTCCATGACAGGCTCATCCAGGCCATTTGATCATGGGGCACCTCAACGGAGAGGCTAGATGGCGCCAAAAGCGACGCCGGTGGGGATGTTGGTTGGCGTGGAAGAGACGGTGGTGTGCAGGAATGGCGGTAATGGATCCGGCTGGGCGAGGGTTTTTATAGGATTCGGAGAAAAAATGTCCGGACCATTCTTTGTTGTATTTTTTCTTAAATACCGTTTATAAATTTATGAACTTATTACTCGGGTTTACCTGTCAACAAGCATCACATGTGCCAAAGATGTATATATTCTTTAAAAAAAAAACATAAACTAGGAATTTCACCACTAAAGGAGCAGGAGTACATCATTTCTTTCAAATATTACAAGCAAATTGGAATGAGTTATTGCAACATGCATGGGAGTACATCCTTTATCTACCATGTACCATTTTGCCAACTGGCCAACATCTGATATAACCAAAACCCTCATTCTCTTGGGCTCAAGCTGTCATTGTTAGCCATGGCCGATGGCAAGCTAGAGCTGGACGACAGCGTCGCCGTCGCAAGGCTGGTCGACGAGTAACCAACAACCTCCGACCCAACGGAGGTCATGCTGTCGCCGTAGTACTTCATGGTGGAAGCCGCGAACGGCTGCAGGTACACGGCCACCGGCATCCTCGGCGGCAGCACCGGCATCCTGAACTTCCTCGACTGCAACGCCTCCGCCGCCTGCCTGATCGCCGGCCGCGCCTTCGGGTCGGGGTGCGCGCACCACAGCCCGACGCCCACCACACGCTCCATCTCCCACCGGTCGAACGCGCCGCCGAGCCGTGTGTCGGCGATGGCGTCGAGCGACGACTGATCATCATCACCCCGGCCGTAGAGCTCCCATGCCCACTCCACCAGGCGGAACACCTGTCCGCCGCCGTCGTCGTCGTCCTTCCCACCACCCGCGGTGGCAGCGGCTGCACGAGGTGTCACTACCATTGGTCGCCTCCCGCTTGCCACCTCGAGCAGGACGATGCCGAAGCTGTACATGTCGGACTCGGTGGAGGCCTTGCCGGTGATGACGCACTCCGGGTCGAGGTAGCCCGGCGTGCCGGCGACGGCGGTCATGGTCTGGAGGCTCATGCCGTGGTCGATGAGGCGCGCGAGGCCGAAGTCGCCGAGCTTGGCGTTGAAGGATTCGTCGAGCATGATGTTGCTGGGCTTGATGTCGCCATGGACGACGCACTGGTCCCATTCCTGGTGGAGGTACAGCACCGCGGAGGCTAGTCCATTGATAATCTGGTACCTGACAAAAATTAGTCACATAATATGATACACAGATACAGGGAAAGTATATTTGATTTTCACAGAGAATTTACATATGAGTTTACGTGCAATACCGCGCTTAATTTCGGATTTTTTTAGATCATATGAGTTATTGTGAATTTATAGCATTCTTTTTAGAGAAAAACTCCAAATTAACCCCTAACTATTACGATAGTACGAATATAAATGTGATGTGGTAATTTGTATAATACATCACCTTATTACTAACTGATATGCGAAGATAAAATCGAACTTTCGATCAGAGTACTACTCCTTTTTCCCTGTCCTTTCCAATTTGATCTATCATATTTGCAAATGTTACCGAGATCAACGCAAAAAATATCACTCCTTTTAGAATTAAACCTCATCGGTCATGATGTTGTACTAGGCATGTATGTGGATATGAAAACGTGTAGTTGAATTAATGTGAGGTATGCAACGATGTCATTTACTCATACACAGATGAACGAACATATATACAACGATGTCATTTACTACTGCACACCTAAACGAACATATATACAACAATGTTATTTACTTCTACACGAATAAGCAAATAGATAACAGTTAGATAATGATCGATTTAGAAACTAAGACGTGATCGATTTAGAAACTAAGACGTACAAATTTTAGGGTATGATTAATTGGGATAGAGCCATAGAGGCAGTAGTAATTACTCCCTCCGTTCAAATTAAGGAGTTTTGACTTTGATCAAAGTTAAACTACTCTAAGTTTAACCAAATTTATAAAAAAATAGTAACATTTTTAACATAAGACAAATATATTAAAAAAATATATTCAATTATAGATTTAACGAAAATAATTTGGTGTCTTATTATATTGTTTATAAACTTAATTAAATTTAGAGTAAAATGATTTTGATCAAATTCAAAACGAATCATAATCTAAGATGGAGTAGTTTATGGTTCTCGTAGGACAAGAATCATCAACATCTATCTATTATATACTAAAAGTTCATTAAACTTCCTACAAACTCTTCTAAGCCGCCACATAGCACTCCTAAAAACACTCCTAAGTCGCTATGTGGCGCTTTAAAAAATTTTAAAATCCGATAGGCCCATTATTTCTAACCATTAGATCTATTATAAAAAATATAATTAAATTTATCTCAAAAACTCGCATAGTACGTGCACGTATAGGTATTCCCAAAAACAACAAGTACGTCCATACTTTGATACGTACGCTGGGCCCACATCATTCCTTTTTTTTTCTTTTTTTCTTTCTCACTTATTAGATGGAAAACCAAACTACCTATATTTATAATCGTCTCACTTTCCAGAAAAAGACAAAACTTAATTATCTACCTCATATACTACGGAGAAAAACGATAAATCAAAAAATATATCAATATATTAATAGTAAAATCGGAAAGAAATACTAATCAACAAAAATCATAAACACCGGCACTTATTGTTGTCAATAGCCTTTCAACTATGATTTTGTTAAAAATAATACTATACAGAAATAAGTAGGGGGCAAAAATTATAACTATTTTCATCACCTCCTCCTTTTTGTCCCTCCATGTCCTTCAATGCAGCGTCTAGTGTTTACTATGCCATCGTAAATATTGCAGGCAT
This sequence comes from Oryza longistaminata, assembly GCA_009805545.1. Lineage (NCBI taxonomy): Eukaryota > Viridiplantae > Streptophyta > Magnoliopsida > Poales > Poaceae > Oryza > Oryza longistaminata. The sequence continues at coordinate 10,725,174 of CM020187.1, read as the reverse complement.
ATACATATGGTTGAGTTAAGGTGGTGTCAGTAAAAGATCACTATAGGCAATGTATCTAAAGTGACATTCTTACTAATGCAATCCTTTGTGGGTGTGATCATAGTGAACTAAGTGTTAAAATGGTGCCATAGGCTGGTCTTTAGGGTCACGGCTACGTCGATGTGGAACCAATGTTTCAGGGCATTATATAAGAAAGCTTTGGTAGTTACAGTCGATTTCATCTGTTAGAGAGACATTTATATCTATTTTTAACGGTTTTATCGTATTATCCGGTAGAAGTGGTATGTTTAGACTATTTATACATAGATGTGGAAATAAGTGATGAACATCGAGTTAAGCAGTGTAGATTATTTTTTAGTGTATTAATAATATATAATTTATTTTAGTGGTACTAATGCAGTTTCATTTATTAAAAATGCACATAGCTTTTAAAACAATAACAATAGAGGAGTTTATATATGACCACGACAAAATGATTTTTATTTAAATATGAGATATATTCTTATTCTTATCATATTTAGTAGTATATTAAAATATACCATCTATTTTACGGTAAATATATTTCTTTTTTATTGTAAGAAAATTTACATTCCCTTACAGTATATATATAGTGATGTATGATTTATTTTACCATTCTTTTTCTTGAACAACAAATAAGATGTCAGTGTATCTCTGCAGGCTTTATTTTCAGTTTATATTTTGAAAATGTTTTCTGATTTATATTCCATCCTTATAGTGTTTTGAAATACAATCTACGATACATGCCCACGTAAATGGGCGGGCTCCCTTCCTTGTTAATCATAAGAGATTTACTCCCATCCAGCAGCTCTCCTCTGTCATTTACTGATTACTATAATTTGAGTGACTTCAAATGTTCAATACCCTCCCCTATTCTCTTTTCCGGTTCCCAATTTAGACGGCTAGATTTGATTTTGTACCTTCCGATACCAGTATCTCCCGGTACAATCTGCCGGACTGGAGCAATCCTCTACTCATAATTCATGCACCCGGAGGCCGGGACTCGGGGACACGTCACCATCCATGGTTAATGTATTTTCATCAGTCCAGCCAAATTGCCCTGTTGATGGAATCTACAGGCAGCGCTATCGTAAATGCGGCCAAGATGTGGGCCCCACAAAAGCCACTTCGTCAAGGTAGGAACACGACTGATCGATGGTAACATGGGCACATACGTACGTACCTGAGCGGCCAGGTCAAGGTCTCCTTGTTGCTGTAGAGGTGGCCGTCGAGGCTGCCGTTGCGCACCAGCTCGTACACCAGCAGCAGCCGGCGGCGGCCATGGCACCACGGCACCACCCCATCAGCTGCACCAGGTTCCGGTGCCGCAGCCGGCTGATCACCGTCACCTCCGACCTGTACTCCTTCCTCCCTTCCATGGACGCCCCCCGGGTGAACACCTTGATCGCCACGTCCCGCCCGAGCTCCCTCACGTGCCCGCCGTACACCGACCCCGACCCGCCCTCCCCGAGCTTGCCGATCTCCGCGAACCCGCCCGTCGCCGCCGCCAGCTGCGCGTACGGGATTCGCCGTGGCCCCGTGCCCGACTCCATGTCCTCCTCGTCGTCGTCGTCGAGGGAGTCGTCGTAGGAGACGCCGTCGTCGCGTCGGCGGCGTTTCCTCGCTCGGCGAATGAGGATGGTGATGGCGAGGACGAGGAGTAACAGTGCTATGCCGGCTGCGGCCACGGCGGCGCTGAGATGAGCCGTCTTGGCTGACGAGGTGGATGGCGGCGGCGGGTTGGTCGTCCTCGTCGGCAGCGTCGAGCTGAAGGTGAAGGAGAGCACGGTGTGGTTGCTGGCGAACTGGTCGCCGGTGGCCGCCGAGAAGCCTACGGCGACCTGCTCCGGCAGCACGCTTCGCAGGTGGACGGCCGCGGAGAGGTTGTACGTTGCGGTTGCGGCGCCGCCGCCGATGGCGAGGGCGACGTCGAGCCGCCTCGCGCCGCTGTCGTAGGACACCGTGGCGGACATCACGCCGGCGTCGACGAGGCTGTCCTCCGGCAAGACCACGTAGTTCCCGCGGCGCGAGTCGACGTTGTTGACGTCGACGCCGACGTGCCGGCCGCTCGGGTCCCACCCGTCCATGTGCGTGTCGAACTCGACGGCGACGAAGCTGGCGGCGCCTGAGGCGTTGCCCATGGTGGCGCTCGCCGTGTTCCTCGTCAAGCTCTGGTCGAAGAGGCCGAGGCATCCCTCGTAGCACTCCTGCGGCATGTCGGGCATGAACGGCGCGAGGAAGAACGTCATGCCGTGGCCGGCGAGGGCGTTGCCCCTGCCAACCACCGACCGGATGGTGAAGTTGAAGCTCGCGGCGAAGCTGGCCTCCTCGCCGGTGGCGCCGTCCCAGAGCTGCACCGGCCGCTTGGACAGCGCGCGTCCCCTGGCCCGCGCCGCGAACTCCTCGCCGAGCAGCTCGATCCTCCCGGCGGTGACCATGGCGTCGTCCTCCTGCCTGAAATCGTCGGAGACAAAGGAGTCCGCGTCGTAGCTGAAGGTGAGAGAGGTGGCTGGGACGACAAGAAGCAAGTGGAAGAAGAGCAGTAGTAGCTGCTGCTGCTGCGGCGGCGGCGTCGGCGGCGGCGTTGCTTTGCTGCTTGAGGAAGACGAAGGGTTTTGGAGGACAGCCATGGAATGGTGCTACCGTACGTGGTTGCAGTGCAGTTGCACTGCCACGATGACTTGTTCATACGCCAGGCATCTTGACTTACTGCCACGATGATTTTGATCGCAGTTAGACAGTTCTCAGTTGGGTCCCACATAATTATTAATTTCCAACAAAAGTTGGAGATTACTTCTGTCCGGGCGCCTGAGGTCGACACCAAAATTCGGAGACCAGAATGCTCGCGTGCTTGCATAATGAGTCTGTAGAGTACTACTGCTACGGAGTAGCAAAGCAAGTAGACAACCTTATTGGTGGGTGTAAGGGCATTCTCAATGTACCTGTAGCAATGGGTAGTAATATAACGGTCGGGCTCAGTGCAAAAAGAACTAGCTATAACAAACTCCACAATGGTTAAAACCTATGAGAGGAAATAAGATGGGTCCCACTTAGTCAAAATACAGTGCATCTTTGAAGTCTTCTACTACCTCCGTCCCTAATTAGTGATCACTTTGACTTTTTTCTTACAACGTTTGGCCATTCTTCTTGTATGAAAATTAATGCAAATATAAAAAATAATAAGTTACACTCAAAGTACTTATGATAATAAAGCAAGTCACAAATAAAATAAATAATAATTTCATATTTTTTAATAAGACGAATGACCACAAGTTACAAACAAAACTCAAAGCGACAACTATTTTAGGACGGAGGTAGTATTACTCAAGGAATGAACTGACTCCCTCCTTTGTGCAGTACTTTTATTCTTTTTTTTTCTCTTGTGACCAAGCCATAAGCTTACGGTAAACTTTAGCATTTAATGGCCTATTGCTACGTTCCACAATGTTTAAGGCTGAGATCATTTGGAGAAGATGGGAACAAATCTCCTGCGCACGGAAAACGGAGTGGTCCATTAGCTTGTGATTAATTAAGTATTAGCTATTTTTTTCTCAAAAATGGAGCAATATGATTTTTTAAGCAATTCTTGTATAGAAACTTTTTTGTAAAAAATACACTATTTAGTCGTTTGAAAAGCACGCGCGTAGAATATGAGGGAGAGGTATTGGGAACATAGGCTGCCGAACACAACCTAAGGCTAGTCACAAGCTACAAACTCAACCTTATGACCCTTGTTATGTTCACATTGGATGCCCTATGTTTTCGTAAAATGATTTTATCTCTTATATTACTTATCCAATCGATTATTCCATTATACCGTTATTTTTGTCGCAATTAAATACTTACAATAAGATATCACTTAAATATATTTCGATGAAAAAATATACATGTTTCGATAGTTGAAGTCAATGTTTCACCTAGAAACCGACTATGTTAATTGCATATTTTTTAAGTTTTTTATGTTGCAATAGTTATTTGGCTAATGTTTCACATCATGTGTATTTAGATGTTTAAATAAATATATTATGATATTTCACTAGAGCATTTGAAAATGTTACACGCAATGTTGTTATATGTTTCAGTAAATATTTTATGATGTTTCAATAATTATATATTAAATGTTTCAGGTATAATATAAAAATGTTCCGTACGTGGTTGCAGTGCAGTTGCACTGCCACGATGACTTGTTCATACATAATTAACCAAGCATCTTGACTTACTGCCACGATGATTTTGATCGCAGTTAGACAGTTCTCAGTTGGGTCCCACATAATTATTACTCTCTCCGTATTTTAACGTATGACGCCGTTGACTTTTCGATTAACGTTTGACCATTCGTTTTACTCAAAAATTTTATGCAAATATGAAAATATTTATATCATGCTTAAAAAACATTTCATGACGAATCAAGTCACAATAAAATAAATGATAATTACGTAAATATTTTGAATAAGACGAATGGTCAAACGTTGGACAAAGTCAACGACGTCATATATTAAAATATGGAGGTAGTAATTTCCAACAAAAGTTAGGAGATTACTTCTGTCCGGGCGCCTGAGCTCGACACCAAAATTCGGAGACCAGAATGCTCGCGTGCTTGCATAATGAGTCTGCAGAGTACTACTGCTACGGAGTAGCAAAGCAAGTGTAAGGGCATTCTTAATGTACATGTAACCAGGGGCGGAGCTAGAGAAAAATGAGGGGTTCCTAACTTTTTTTTAATACCGACACGTATAGTAGATCCATATTATACTAAATAGTTGAGTACCCAATACATATAAGCATCATCTCTCTAATTAATGGCAATATGCAACAACAAAGTGCATGGAAAAATAAAAAAATGCGTACCATAATGAAGATGCCAATTGATAATAATATTTATAAAGTTGATAATGTGTCAACCATAGACAAAAGACCTCCATCCCCAAAACATATGAGTATATCAAGCAAAATGTGATGTCACCATCTTCATTCCTCCATACAGCAATGACCTTAAAAGAGAGGCATAGTTTAATTATCAACAAAGAATAAGTCATGAAATGATTTGATATAAATAAAAATAGTTACCTATTCATCTTTATCATATTTGCGGGTGGTCATCTTCATGAACCGATCAACCACTTGTTCATTAGTAACTTTCTTCATTTCTTCTTTCTCCACATAGCAAATCAATCTATGACACAAGTGTTCATCACCGATGCGATTGGATAAACATGTTTTCACAAGCTTCATAGCTGAAAAGCACCTCTCAACTGTAGCAGTGGTAACGGGCAACACTAACACAAGCTTCAAAAGTCGGTAAACCAAAGGGTAACAAAGATGTTTCCTTGTCTCCACCATCTTTTTAGAAAGCTCAACAATAGTCAACATATTAGAGAATCTATCAACTTCTCGCACATCGGCAATATAAAGAGAGAGATGATGGCTAATTTCTCTCAATTCTGAGGGAGTAAAGTCAGCTGGATACATTTTTGCTAAACTCACCAAATTGTCTACATTAAAATCATGAAATGAATCTCTAGGACTAAAAGCAGCCGAACAAACAAGCAATTGAGAGGTAGTCTCATTGAAACGGTTGTCAATATCTTGAAGTAGCCAATCAATAACAGTGTTAAAGCAATACACATGGTAATGATGCATATTTGTTATTCCACTTTTCCGTCGTGGCCTTTGTGGATCAATATATGTTTCTTCCATTTCCAACTTGATCATGTCATTCTTGTCACAAAAGGCATACACATCACTTAGCAGTTTTTCCCAACCATCTGTTCTAAACTCACTCAAGAGAGATCTAGTTGATTTCACACATTTAATAGCATTCACAATATCTTGATCCTTCCGTTGCATTGCTAATGACAATGTGTTTGTGATCATCAATGTTGTCAACATGAGATGCAAATAAAAGGCGAAGTCAAATGATTGAAAATAGACTAGAAGACCGTTTTCTTGATCTCTATGTGAACCATCCCTTTCATCATTTGACACATATTCTAGCACCTTGACAATTGTCGAAAACATGTCAACCAAACTTTTAAGTGTTTTGTAATGAGAACTCCAACGAGTATCTCTGGGCCGTTGAAGACATTGCTCTTGATTTAATCCACTACCAGTTTGAATTAGCCCACATCCTAAAGCCTTAGCCACTTCCTCATTATTGATATCTCTAATCATTCCCTTCTTTTTGATGATCCACCCACAACATTTAATAAGGTAGAAATCATGCTAAAGAAATTGCTAACACCTTTATGTTTTCTAACAACAGCTACAATTACCAATTGCAATTGATGAGCAAAACAATGAACATAGTAAGCTGAACTACATTCCCTTTGGATCAATGCATGTAAACCATTGAACTCACCTTGCATGTTGCTAACACCATCGTATCCTTGTCCTCTTACTTGGCTCATGCTCAACTTGAATTTGGTAAATAAAGAATCAATGGCAGTCTTGAGGTAGGAGGAAGTTGTTTCCTTCACATGGACCAAACCAACAAACCTCTCTTTCACAATTCCAAAGCTATCAACATATCTAAAGACTACTGCCATTTGTTCTTTGCAAGATACATCTCGAGACTCATCAACTAGTAAGCAAAAAAACATCATGCCTCATTTCTTCAATAATTTGATCTAAGATTTGATTTGCAAAACACTGAGTAATGTCTCTTTGGATTTCAGGAGCGACCATTTGGCTATTAAGAGATGTATTTTTTTCCCACCACTTTGCCAAACACGGGATCATGAGCTGCTAAGAAATCACAGATCTCCAAAAAAATTCCTTTGTTGTATGACTCTATTGACTCGTCATGACCACGAAAAGGCAAGCCTAGCTTCAGTAATTCCCTAGCAACATCAATTGATCCATTAAGACGGATAAAATAGGCCCTCTTAGCAGCATCACTTGCTTTTTGCATATTAACATCAATTTGTTGATTTCTTTGCAACAAAGCATCATAATTCTTCATTGCTTGATTGTGCAAGCTACCAACTCCACCTACATGCTCTCTTAGCCTATCCTTTCTATGATAGCCATTCCATCCAACACTAACAAATGCTTTATATCCTTCCTCTTTTTTATTCCAGTCCCTAAACAAGAAGCAGAAGAAACAATATGCTCTATCTTTGGACTTGCTGTACTCAAGCCAACCACCAAACTCATCGAACCCTTTAGGATTGAATTTTCTATCTTTGTTCAAAATAACTGATATGGGAAATACATGATCACGAGGTTGGCAAGGCCCATTCTCTAAGTACTTTCTTCTTACCTTGTCTCTTTGGTTGGGATGATAATCATCAATTTCTTTCCTTAAGCCCGGATCATATTCGATCGTCTCTTCCCAATTGGCATCATCTAGTCGAAGGGATGAACTCCCCGCATTGTTCGTACAATCCGGTGCCTTTCTTTTAAGAAATTTCTCCATAGAAACCTATTAGAGACCAAATAAAAATTTTCAAGCTTTATATTGATGCAACAAATTAAATATTGATGCAACCACACAAGACTTACCGATTGGATTTGGAGGCGATACCAGCCGGCGTTGCGTTGGGAACTTGTCACTTGGGCTGCTTGCCTCCTTCCGCTTGGCAGCTTGGGCTGCTTCTGCTTAGCCTAGGGCCGCTAGGCGGCTGACCAGCTGGGCGCCTGGGCGGACAGGCAGCAACCAGCCGGTAGCTGGCTCGGCCGCTCGGGCACGGCCAGACGGCCTGAGGGAGTGAGGCGCAGTGCAGCGCCGCGGTGGCCGGTGGTTTGGCAGACAGGGGCGACGGGAAGAGTGATAGACCGAGGTGAGAAAGAGAACAATCGCGAATTTTGATTTTTTTTTTTGGGAGAGGAAACGTCGCCGCCCAGCCCTACCTTTGCCGTGCGCGCGATCGACAGAGCGACTTCTCGTATCCTTCTTTCTGTTGGGCCACATATCCTTTTCTCTGCTGGGCCTTGTAGAGTTATAGTTTTGGATCAAAGGTTTGGGCCTTAGGGGGACGGGGTTCACTGATTTGGGCTGGGGGTGCCTATATGGTGAAAATATGGGGGTAAGAGGCTATTTGGAATTTTGGGCCGGGTTCCTGGGCACCCCCCCGGCCCATTGGGCTCCGCCCCTGGCGGC
>CM020187.1:10699683-10716300 GCA_009805545.1 Oryza longistaminata | reverse complement strand
AAAGAGTTAATGTTACTCTTGGATTATCTTAACCCTACTTAGAATATGATTATCACAAGTAATATAGAAATTATTAGTCAAGTTCTCTCTACCTGATCTTCCCACGGGATAAAATAAATACGATACCTTTGGAATACTGTTGCGGTGATGTATAAACTCAGTAATTATTGTTTCTAGTAATGTAGTGTCAAGAAATACCAACAATTACACTCCGCTTCAGGTAATAATTTAACGTAAACGGTCAACGATTAATATTTTTCCTTGAACCAAGTGAAACTTTAGAATGAAGTGGATTGAATTAATCGTGATGAACCATGACGATCTCATCTAATGCATGCTTAAAACCCTATATAGTTTTGTCATTTCTGTGCTTAGTCTAGGATTTAGTGGGCCTATGTAACATACCGAAAACTAACCATTTTCTAATCCTGCATCATGCCGCTTTTTATGTTCTTAATAACTTCCTAAACCTAGGAAAATACAATTAGAGGGACCTTCTAAAACTAACCTGCATAAAATCTCTTTCTGGTATTTAACTTCTTTTTGTGTTTCACTTAAAAATATAGTTAGTTAAATTAAGGTGTTTCTTGATCTGATCTTAATTTAAAAACCTTCTTTTGACTAAGATTCTTTTATTCAAATTTAGTTTGAAAACTCTTTCTATTTTTTTATGAATTATGGTCAAGAAACCTTCCCATACTGTCCTAGAACCTAAAACAAAGTAATTCCAAATTTATTGGAATATATTGTTAGCCCATTCTTTGATTTTAAACCCATCTTTTGATTCTCGATCCAAATGTCCAAATTCTTCCTTTTGATCTAGCCACTGATTTAATTCCTGTGGCTTGATTTCCTCTTCGGCACAAGAATAGTATTATTGCAAAAGTTGTGAATAATTGCTCTTGTGCTAAGAAAATACCAATTTATATTCTTCACTCAACTTTCCCTATTAGCCACAAATAATTCTTCAAATACTTCTACTATCAAATTTAGGATTCAAATCCTATTTATTTTTTCCTCAACCATTCTCCTCCAAACATATATTATATTGAGGAATTATATTGTTAATTCCCCTCTCATTTGAGTGCATTAAATTCCACCATATTCCACTTCCAAAATATTTGCACTCAAATTAGAAAATATCTCTTTTGGAAATTAGATCCAAATATAATTTCCTTTCAACCTTCCCTATACAAATTATCTCCAAACATATTTTCCTTTCAAAATCTTCTATTCAAATTCCTTCCAAATAAAAATTCTCCTCTAAATCAATTATTCAGCCCCAGGAAAAATTAGACTTTCTTCCTTCTACGTTTGGGCCGAATTATCCTTTTCCTCCTTTTCTTTTTCTCAGTCCAAGCCGGCCCAACACCCGGCCGAGCCGCCAATTCGCGCCGCCGCTGACGCGTGCCGTGTTCGTCTCCTCATAATTCGTAATAAAAATTCCATTAATAAAACTATAAAAAAATAATTCATATTAAAAATTCAATTAATAAAACTATAAAAATAATTTATATTAAAAATTCCATTAATAAAACTATAAAAAAATAATTCATATTAAAAATTCAATTAATAAAACTATAAAAATAATTTATATTAAAAATTCCATTAATAAAACTATAAAAAAATAATTCATATTAAAAATTCAATTAATAAAACTATAAAAATAATTTATATTAAAAATTCCATTAATAAAACTATAAAAAAATAATTCATATTAAAAATTCAATTAATAAAACTATAAAAATAATTTATATTAAAAATTCCATTAATAAAACTATAAAAAAATAATTCATATTAAAAATTCAATTAATAAAACTATAAAAATAATTTATATTAAAAATTCCATTAATAAAACTATAAAAAAATAATTCATATTAAAAATTCAATTAATAAAACTATAAAAATAATTTATATTAAAAATTCCATTAATAAAACTATAAAAAAAGACTAACGAAAGAAATAAATATGAAAAAAGGAAGCGGAAAAAACAAAAAATCTTAATATGTATAGGAGGATCACGTGAAAAGAAATGGAAAATTGGGAATAGAACAATACTACTTCATGGCGCGTCATATAATCATCCTCGTATAGATCCATTCGCGAGATTATCGATGGGGGAATATTCGCTCACAAGCCTTACCAATGTATTTGTGGCTGGTGCTAGGGATTTTTCGTTGGTAATTTAGAGTTTTTTCTCGCTAATTTCCATTAATACAAAAACGATTTTAATGTACGAGGACCCCCTATAGGTTGTAGGCAGATCATAATTGGTTGCTTCTGCAAAAATCAAGCACTATTTTCGCATGCAGCTTCTCAAGAGGCTCGTATGCAAAAATATATTTTCGTTGGAGGATCTATTAAGGGGTCACATGCAAAAATGAGCCTATTTTTGCATGCGGGCCTATTAAGTGATCCGCATGAAAAAAAAAAAACTCCCTCTCGTCCAAACTTTTTTTTTCTCCCCTCCTCTCTTTTTCCTCTTAGCCACTTCAATTTTTTTTCACCTCTTCTCCTCTCTCTTCTTTTCATTTTTCCACACCCTCTCACCTTATCTCCTTACTCCCTCCCCCACTCATTTTTCTCTCCTCCTCTCCCACTTCCTACTCCACCGCTGGGTGGGAGCGATGGTGGCAGGAGTGGCAGGATGCTCCTCAGCTTCTCCTCCTCCATAGCCGGGCGGGAGCGAGGCAGGCGAGACTTGTGGTGGCTGGCGGGAGGCTCCTCCTCCACCGCCGAGCAGGAATGCGGCGGGCGGGAGACGTGGCACCAGCAGATCTGGTTCCCCCTCTCCCTCCAGGGAGGATGTTGCCACTGCTCCGCCCCTCATGCATGCGGATCCGGCGGTGGCGGAGCGGATCTGGCCTGGGCAATGGTGGAGCGGATCTGGCACGTCCACATGGAAAAATCGATTTTGGCCAAACAGAAAAAAAATCAATCTGTATACATCACTCAGCTTTGGTTTTAAACAAACCATTGTACAAGGAACTAATACTTCATCCTCGGAGTATTTTGCCTTGTGGGTAATGGCCTAACTACTCCTTCCTACGTTGATTATACCATTTTTGAAAAAAAATTAACGATGTAACAGAAGGATAAGTCATGGTAAAAAAATATTACAGTTGGCAAAATAATAATACTTAATTTGATAGGTGAAAAAGAAACTATAGTAATAGTATATAAAGTCAAATCTGGCTTTTACATTTTATGATAAATTAGTGCAAGACAAAATTCTTGTACTACGGGACGGAGGGAGCAAACTGAATTTATCCATAGATGATGTGATGGCCTTGCCTTCGACTCTTGACTAGTGTAGCAAGGAAAATTTATACTAGTCCAAGTCTAGTTTTATTCCATAGTTGGATTGAGAAGTTTTCTTATTAACACGTCAGTTTTTTCTACACGTAGCCATCGATCAAATGGATATATACCATCTTTGTTTCTTCCTTTCTTTTTTTTTTTCTTTCATTTTTTCTACAACGGAGACATCTGTTCTTTTCATGGGCCTGAATCCCACGACCCACTCACGTGGATAGGCCGAGAGTCCGGATTTGGGCCAGGTTCACGGCCTGTGTGTTAAACAGGTTCACCCTACTGATCGGTTTATAAAAGGAAAAAGTGCACCGAAGGTCCCTCAACTTGTCAGCGAGATACAAAAACGTCCTCGAACCGCAATACCAGATATGCGGGGTCCTTTAACTCTATAAAACCGATCAACCGAGATCCTTCGATGGTTTTGATACTGGTTTTGGTCTACGTGGCGCTAAGTCAGCATGGGCCCCACATATTAGTATCACACGTCATCTTCCTCTTCGTTTCCCCTTCGGGCTCCGCCCCTGCATGTAACAATGGGTAGTAATATAACGGTCGGACCTAGTGCAAAAGGAACTAGCTATAACAAATTCCACAAGAGGAAATAAGATGGGTCCCACTTAGGTCCTGTTTGAGGGAGCTTGTCCCAGCTGCAGCTTTTCCCAAAAGCTGCTTCTGCTAGAAGCTGCCCCAAACAGTCCACAGCTTCTAAAAATCTGTAGTTACAAATTCTGAAAAATGAACTAAGAAGTCAGAAGCTGGTTTCAGAGCTTTTCCAGATTCTCAGAAGCTGGCTACCAAACAATTGCTTCTCAAAATACAATGCTTCTTTGAAATCTTCTACTACTATTACTCAAGGAATGAACTGACTCCCTCCTTTGTGTAGTACTTTTATTTTTTTTTCTCTTGTGACCAAGCCATAAGCTTACAGTGAACTTTAGCATTTAATGGCCTATTGCTATGTTCCACAATGTTTAAGGCTGAGATCATTTGGAGAAGATGGGAACAAATCTCCTGCGCACGGAGAACAGAGTGGTTCAATTAGTTTGTGATTGATTAAGTATTAATATTTTTTCTCAAAAATGGAGCAATATGATTTTTTAAGCAATTTTTGTATAGAAATTTTTTGCAAAAAATACACTGTTTAGCTGTTTGAAAAGCGTGCGCGTAGAATACGAGGGAGAGGTATTGGGAACACAAGCTGGCGAACACAACCTAAGCTAGTAACTCAACTTTATGGCCCTTGTTATGTTCACATTGTGGATGCCCTATGTTCTCATAAAATGATTTTATCTCTTATATTATTTATCCAATCGATTATTCGATTATACCGTTATTATTCCGCAATTAAATATTTACAATAAGATATCACCTAAATATATTTCGATGAAAAAATATACATGTTTCGATAGTTGAAGTCAATGTTTCACCTAGAAACAGACTATGTTAATTGCATATTTTTTAAGTTTTTTTATGTTGCAATAGTTATTTGGCAAATGTTTCACATCATGTGTATTTAGATGTTTAAATAAATATATTATGATATTTCACTAGAGCATTTGAAAATGTTATACGTAATGTTGTTATATGTTTCAGTAAATATTTTATGATATTTCAATAACTATATATTAAATGTTTCAGGTATAATATAAAAATGTTTCAATTAGAAATATGGTATATATATTATTCAATATATAGTGATGTAAGAGCTTGTTGTAAGATTTAATATCAAAGAACACAATGGTGCAATTGAGTCACAGATTGAATGATTAATTTACCATTAAAAACAGTTTAAAGTTTGAGAAAGGTTTAGATTAGAAAAAGAAGAAACATGTTGCGTTACACATGCGTGAAGAAATACAAAAAAGAAAGTTGTTGTATCAGCATGCATGAAGGAGAGGAGGAGAAATCAAGAAGAAAGAAGCCCGATATCATATTGTTTTTATTGGGCGACCGATTTGTAGTTAGCCCCATAAAAGTTACATTATCATGAGTAAAAAAGTCGCAACATGCCACGTGACAGGCAACGAAATAAAACATATCATGGTAGTGGGGTTTATGAGTATGCTATGTATTTGGGGTGGGTCTAGCATGGCATAACATCTCTTCATGCCTAATTATGTGATTACTTTTTTTTGTTTCTTCAGTTATAAACCAAATCCATGCTGCCACACAAATTTTACTTTACTAGATTCGTTCAATTGGATTCTTTTTTTTAAAAAAAATTATCGGGTGCTGCATGATCAGCATTTTTAATATCTATTAAAGTTGATGCACTAAACTTTCTAATTTCAAATATAAATTTTATTATATACATAAAGTCTATGTAGAAACATTATATATATAAAGTCTATATATTGAAAGTTCATATACATAAAATCTATATAGAAACTCTATATATGTAAAGTCTATATATTGGGCTTCGTATGTATAAAGTTAATGTATGTAGAAAGTCTCCACAAAAATAATTCATATTAAAAAATTCCATTAATAGGACTATAAAAAAGACTAACGAAAGAAAGAAATATGCAAAAAAAAAAAAGGAAGTGGAAAAAACAAAAAAGCTTTATATGTATAGGAGGATCACGTGAAAAGAAATGGAAAATTGGGAATAGAATAATACCACTTCATGGCACGTCCTCTAATCATCCTCATATAGATCCATTCGCAAGATTATTGGTGGGGGAATAATGGAATGTTCGCTCACAAGTCTTACCAGTGTATTTGTGGCTGGTGCTAGGGATTTTTTGTTGGTAATTTAGAGTTTTTTCTCGCTAATTTCCATTAATTAAAATACGATTTTAATGTACGAGGACCCCTATAGGTTATAGGCAGATCATAATTGGTTGCTTCTGCAAAAATCAACCTTTGTTTTCACATGTGACTTCTCAAGAGGCTCATATGCAAAAATATATTTTCGTTGGTGGACCTATTAAGGGGCTAGCATATTTTTAAATGCGGGCCTCTTAAGTGATCAGCATGAAAAAAAAATCCCTCTCGTCCAAAATTTTTTTTCTCCCCTCCTCTCTTTTCCCTCTTAGCCACTTCAAATTTTTTTTCACCTCTTCTCCTCTCTCTTCTTTTCATTTTTCCACACTCTCTCACCTTATCTCCTTACTCCCTCCCCCACTCATTTTTCTCTCCTCCTCTCCCACTTCCTACTCCACTGCTGGGCGGGAGCGACGGTGGCAGGAGCGGCAGGATGCTTCTCGGCTTCTCCTCCTCCACAGCCGGGTGGAGGCGAGGCAGGCGAGACTTGTGGTGGCTGGCGGGAGGCTCCTCCTCCACCCCCGAGCAGGAACGCGGCGGGCGGGAGACGTGGCACCGGCAGATCTGGTTCCCCCTATCCCTCCAGGGCGGATGTGGCCACTGCTCCGCCCCTCATGCATGCGGATCTGGCCCGGGCAATGGTGGAGCGGATCTGGCACGTCCACATGCAAAAATCGACTTTGGCCAAACGGAAAAACTCAATCTGTATACATCACTCAGCTTTGGTTTTAAGCAAACCATTGTACAAGGAACTAATACTTCATCCTCGGAGTATTATGCCTAGCTACTCCTTCCTATGTTGATTATACCATTTTTGAAAAAAATTAACGATGTAACAGAAGGATAAGTCATGGTAAAAAAATATTACAGTTGGCAAAATAATAATACTTAATTTGATAGGTGAAAAAGAAACTATAGTAATAGTATATAAAGTCAAATCTGGCTTTTACATTTTATGATAAATTAGTGCAAGACAAAATTCTTGTACTACGGGACGGAGGGAGCAAACTGAATTTATCCATAGATGATGTGATGGCCTTGCCTTCGACTCTTGACTAGTGTAGCAAGGAAAATTTATACTAGTCCAAGTCTAGTTTTATTCCATAGTTGGATTGAGAAGTTTTCTTATTAACACGTCAGTTTTTTCTACACGTAGCCATCGATCAAATGGATATATACCATCTTTGTTTCTTCCTTTCTTTTTTTTCTTTCATTTTTTCTACAACGGAGACATCTGTTCTTTTCATGGGCCTGAATCCCGCGACCCACTCACGTGGATAGGCCGAGAGTCCGGATTTGGGCCAGGTTCACGGCCTGTGTGTTAAACAGGTTCACCCTACTGATCGGTTTATAAAACCGAGCGGTTTTAGTTGGTATCCCTATAAATGTCGTTGGTTTTCACTGGTTTTTCTCAGTTTTCGGCAAATCAATTTGAACAGATTTTCTCCTCGAAATGGTAATTAAGGTAATTAACCATAAAATTTTGTGCGAACGAGCCGTTGGCTCGGTGGTTGGGTTCGCTCGGTGGAGTGCCCACCACCCGCGTTCGAGCTCCGCTCGGCGCGGGTTTCGCACCGGGATTTTAATCCCTTTCCCCGGGACCGACTACGGTTGGTCCTGGTTAGGTAATAGGGTACACACACGCGTGCGCGTTCAGTGGTACTGCACGTTTCCCGTGCACTAAGGCTTCGGTGCCTCCAATCTTAATCCTAGCGTGTGTTAGGGACGCGCACGCGTGTGTGTGCGTGTGTCGTGGTGTTGAGTGTGGTGTGTGTTTGTGTGCGTCCTGCTTTGTACCCTCTCAAAAAAAAAACCATAAAATTTTGTATTTCTCGGACAACTCTCTACACGAATTATTGAACTGTCAAATCGAATAATTTTCAACTAAAATTGTAAAATTTTTAAACTCAAATATAAGAACTTTCATGTTCATAATTACCTGGGGAAAGTTGAAAGTTTAGTTTAGATTAACCCATCAGAGAAGGCCGGCCTACATTCCGGACGCATGAATGTTACGAGGAGTAAGTCCACTTTCCGTCTGTCATTTTTACGTCGAATTTAATTTGCATCCCTAAACCGCAATACCCCCAACTTACAAAAACAGTTTAAATTAAGTCCTCTAATAGTATAGAAGGTCGGTTTTGTTGATATGGCAATTTCACCTAGTCCACTCGTGCTGACTAGACTCTTAACGTACATGACAAAAATGAAAGTGGTCCAACCTATCATTCTAACTCTCCTACTCCTACCTTCTCTCTTCCCCCTGCTCTCTCTGCGGTCTCCTCTCTCCCTCCTCCCTTGCACTCAGTCTCTCCCCCCTCAAGGCATCACGGTGGTGATGACGAGGTGAATGGCAGAGGTGGCGCCATGTGGTGGTGACGGCGAGCGACACAGCCATGGCGGCGAGGAGGGGGGGTGAGGGCGTCGGCTGGGGCCTGTGGCAGTGTCGGGGAGGCAAGACGAGGCGACGCCAACTAGGGGTGTCGAGGAGGTAGTGGCGATGATGCAGCACCAGTTGTGGGGGCGGCGACGAGGCACCAAGCGATGCTCTAGCCGATGATGTGGTCGCCAAATCTGGCAAATTAAGGCTGCCAGGTCTAGCGATAACCATCCCCACCGGCAGCATGTAAGGCCGCAGTTGCTCCGCCTCAACACCTCGCTTCACTCGCTTCAACCAGCCTTCACCCTTCATGCTGCGCTGTTGCCTTAGGATCTTATGCCTCCGTAGACTAGAATACCACGTCATTCAAAACAACCATCCATGCTGCCTTAGGATCTTATGTAACCAGGTTTTTAATGTTGGGGATTCAACATCTCTTGTATTATGGTTCAAGGATGTAATCTAAACTTGACGTAAAAATAAAAGACTTAGAGTGAAGTTATTCCCATGCATGTTACGAAATAGGAAGCATCTCCACTCCCTCACTGGAACAGCCTATTGCACTACGTACTGATTCCCTCAGCCCATGTTGGAAAAGGGGAAGCTTATGGTGGCTGTCCAAATCTTGTGGTACCACCAAGGCACCAAGCGATTTTTTGAGAGAAATATATATTTTTTTTGTGAGAAGGCACCAAGCGATTAATCGGGATATGGACAAGCTGAATCAACACCTTTTTAATACAGTACTGGTCCTAAAGTGAACGTGAGGTCCGTAGGTTGTAGGTGCGTGTAAGGAATTTTGCTACTATATATAAGCCCATTCTACTTAGGTATTTTTTGAAAATCGTAACATAAAGTCATGGTGAAATAAAATAGAAGAAGAATAGTTGGATTTTTTTTTTTAGTTCAAGAATAGCTGGATTGGGCATGTAACAATATTTATGGAATATGTAAATTGAATTGAGCCCAAGCAAAGCTTATACTCCTACTTTAATTTACTTCTGTGCAATCCAAGTTATAGTGACATCCTGGTAATTAAGGCTAAGCAGATCTTGCCTAACAAAGAGCATTTAAAATGCAGTTAATCCAACTCCAAATTAAGCGTCTGAACCAAAATATCTCGTGCTATTTACAAAATAAAAGAAAGAGCTAGCGTAGTTTGTCCTAAAACCAACATTAAGCGCATCTGAAGATCACCTAGAAGCTTCGCATGATTTTGTTCTAGAAGGTACACCGGCACAAAAGAAGTGAACTTGTTCTTGAAATGTCACTTTCACTAAAAAAAAATGTATATCCATTTCCATACGCAAAACTGCAGTTAAGTAGAATATGATAGTGAGTTATGTAATCAGAAAGAAAATTCAAATAAAAATACATTATTGATGAACTGGATCACAAAAAAAGAGGCTTAATTCAGGTGAAAGATTCACAATTCAAAGTCGTGGAGGTTTTTTGAGTTTAGTGCATAGAGAAATAATATGACAGCACTAGCACAAAATGTAGTACGATGCAGAAAAAATAAACAGCACTGAAAGATGCAAAGACAGGATGTGTCGCCTAGGCAACATAATCCAAGGTTTGCTTTAATCCATCATCCATAAGAACTTGAAAAGAAAGGAAAAAAGAAGATAAAAAAGAAAAATAGCTGCAAGTGAAAGGAGCTCAGCTCATACTCATCCTCTCATGGAGATACTGAGATGAGACTCACCAATCACCATCCTCCCTCACTGTAGCTTTGTTCTTATGTGTACCAGTCATATCAACAAGAATGGCTCTATCGGTGTCAGCTATAGACTAAGCAGATTAATCCAAACAAAAATGTTCACAATGCATTGAGCTCAACTACTCAACATACAGTATTTTCATCCAGCTCTAGCTGTTATTTCAACATAGTAGTTTTGAGAATAGAGAACAGAAACCACATGGAAATTCCTCCAAGAAATAAACATATTGTTCTGGTATAACCTTACAAGTTAATAGCATGGCACTAAAAAGTTATGATGCCTATAATTGACTCATGTTCCCCAATCAATTTCTCAAGAACTTTAACAGGTTCAAATAGTATGTGACTAAAATTCGACATGGAGTTTCCAGCACAGTGAGATGTTCAATATCAACTTCAATATGTTACCTAATTTCTAAAAACAATAACCTAAGTTCAACATCAGTCCATTATTTATTGATAAGTCCATTCCCCTACCACAAACAATTAGCAATAACATCCACACGTTTACAAATATATCAGCGACAATGAAGCTAACTCCTTACATGGCTCTGTCACCAAACAAAGTTATAGCAAGCTGCAACAAGGAATGTGCTGCAAGCTTAAGAGGTAGACAGATTGTTGGAATCCAACCCAATTTCGCACGGATTTTTAGCAAACCAACTGTACCACCCCGCCTCTCCTAGCTACCTCGAACCAGAGGGAAACCTAGTCCCCAAATTGCACACCTAGAATACATACGCCGGGACAAAACTCCTAGCGACAGCCGGCACAAATCCCGAGCTAATCCGACCGCGACAAACGAATTCGCCCGCACGAGCACACCAAACCCTAAGCCGCGGCAGGAGAAGCTAAAGATGAGAGGCAGCGCTGACGTACCCATGAGGCGGTGGCGAGGGTTGTCGAGCCGCCTCGAGCGAGGAAGGGCTCCACGTGCGAGGTGACCCTTGCCGTCCTCCCGCGGCGCGCGGCGGCGGCGGCGGCGGGGGCGGGGGCGAGGCGCGCCGGAGCTCAATCGTGTTCGCGGCGGCGGCGGGTGGGTGGTGGTGGTAGGGGGGGAGGGGGGGGGGGCGGCGGAGAGAGAGAGAGAGAGGGAGGGGGGGGGGGGCGGGCGGGGGGGGGTGGGGGGGGGATGGGGGGGTGGGGCGGGGGGGGGGGGGGGGGGGGGGGGGGGGGGGGGGGGGGGGGGCTGCCGGGGGGGGGGGGGGGGGGGGGGGGGGGGGTGGTTGGGAGCTGCGCGGCGGGTCGGGCCTGCCTCTCCCCTTCCTTCCCCTCTCCGCCGCTCCCGATCCGAAGCGCTGCGGGTCTTCTGCGACGGAGAGAGAGGAAGAGGCGTAGCCCGAAGGGAACGAGGAAAAAAAAAAAAACAGAGATAGGTTCGCAGCGCCAGCAACGGCTCCTGATTTTTGACGGAGGCCCGCGAGGTGGCGTTTGGATTCAGGATCGGTGTCGGGGTCGCGTGGAACGGCTGTGACCGTTTTCGAGTCGGAATCGACGCTCGGAAATAGGCCTGGGGGCCTTGGTTTGGGGGTTCGATTTTATGCGCACGATAATATTGGTAGATTTTGTAGTACTTGGGGGTCCTATTCAGTCTGAACAGGATTAGGATTGTGCTACGGGCTGTTTTTATCTACTCTGGAGAGCTCTTCAATGTGCGCACATTTTTATGTAACTTGTAGTATTGCTAGCGTGGGAGAATCGTATCAATCAAACAGGATTACATTGTTTATCTATTTTCCTTTAGAAGCTCTCAAGGTAAAACCTTTTTTAATTGTAGACTTGGATCATTGCTACTGGTACTTCGCATATCGTTTTAATAAGTCACGATTCTCATAATTGGTACTAGAGAAGAACTACGTACTGTATTAATATTGGACGTAGGTAATTCTCGGGTTCCTTCTCAAGTCCTCTTTCTTAATTACACATATTAGCCGAGGCGCGGCCTGTGACTATTAATAGTAGTGTCTAAAATCTGCACTATAAACATTATAAAAGTCCATATGTCACTTTATACTAGTTCTTTTTTCGCTCAAGGTTCTTGCTTGATGATTATCTAATTCCAACTTTAACTACATATTGCAAAGACTAGTATAAAGTGACATATGTATATTACATTATAATGTTATATAAACCTGTCTAGAAGGCCTGCGCCTCTGTAATATTTGTAATTTATAGAGTAGAGCTTATGCATATATGCGTGCATGTATTTCGTTTTTGTGTGAGGCGTAGCTGTGTGATGTTCCTTTCCATTTTAAAATAAAGCTACGGAGAAAAAAGATATTAAGCTGGAAAATTCGTATGTTTATGGTCGTGGAAGATTATGTGTATCCGTAAAACATAATGTTTACGGGATAAATTGATCTCTGTCGGTCGCTCTAAGAAAATGTGAGATTATAAGATCCAATACAGTAGAAATCGAAAATGAGCCCTATCGCGTGATGTGTCTCGGAAAGCCGTTCGATAACACTGGCGCCGTGCCGGGCGCCCATCCGTGTGGGGCTTCGCAGGTGTGGCTTTGTTGTGAAGGATGCTACACCAGCTCTGACCACACCTTGCAATCCTCGCACGAGATCCCCGTTCACTGTTTGAAATCGAGAGTCGCACAGAGAGAGCGAGATGCGAGGCTGCAAGTTTCTCCCCAAATCCCTTGATAGCAACAACACCACTGATTTCAAAAGAAAATGTATACAATGATCCCTTTTGGTCCGTGAATTTCAATTGGTTTCAGCTCCACATTTAGAGATTTTCGCAGGATTTTAAGATTTTTCAATGACCTAAAATAAATCGATTGAAAACGCTAACCCGCCGTCGCCAAAACCCTAGCTCTCAAGGGTCAATCGTCAAGCATCGTCATCCTTACAGCGCATCAACTAGGGCTGAGGGCAGCTGATGCCGCCCCTCCCGGGAAATGTTGCTGATCCGCGCCATTGAGCTCCACCGTCACCACCTGCTATCGTCGTCTCCGGCCCCTCCGGTGCCAAGTGCGACACCACGCAGATCTTGCCCTCGAGCTCCGCCGTCATTATCGCCCTCGGCCCGCTGAGGCGGCAAATCGCCCTCCCAAACCCAAGCAGGAGCTGCTCCCGAGCCACTACTGATGGCCTTCCCCGAGCATTCCGTTGTCACTCCCGGCCACGACCGGCCCTCATCCTGAGCTAGCCGTCGTTGCTCCCGCCCACGCCAACCGCTCTCGAGTCTACTACCGCTGCTCGAGGAGAGGAGTGCCATATATATTGAGGGAGATGGAGGAGAGATTAGGGAGAGCAATGAGGAGACGGTAAAAATGAGGGAGTGGGACATTTTTAGGTGAGAGAGAGGTGACTGGACTTTTCACCACGCGAGCGCCCAGGAAAATAACTTTTCGCATGTTGATGTTTTTTAAGGCAAGCTATATGTGAAAATGCTTGATGATTTTTATAGGCAGACTAGTGGTGGTCGAAATGCATCTTAGGAATACCTCTTTGTCCGAAAAAATCAATTTAATAAAGTGCCATGAATGATAGGTAACCAGTAACGCGTGTCCTTAACCCATGGCCAGGACATATGAGTGAGATAGCTGCGTAGTGCTTCCCTTTAGAACAAGTTTTAATAGTATAGCCTACTACTAGCTCTAAATATCTATACCAATGTATATAAGCCAAATTCATATAATAGTTGCTTACTAATACTATTAATATATGGTCCTACTGTCATATACAAATATGTTTTGGAGTCTGTGGCAGCGGCTAACGCATTCTTGTAGCTCACTGCTCTCCTCTCTCTTTTTTATCTCATTAAAAAATGTTTATAGCTGACTAATAGCCCGCTATTGTCCTGCTTCTTATCGTAGCGCTAATCCGTCCGAGTTTAACAGTTCGCAACAAGGAGTGGAGGGCCGAGGATGACACGCACGCCGGCAGCGAAACCAATGGCGGGCTGCGGCCAGGGCGACTCCGCCGCGGTAGCCCAGCGAAAAATTTCGGCAATTTTGCTTGGTCCAACGCGCAGCTCTGCGTCGGCATCAACGGTCGGGGAAGCACCGCTGCGCACATGAAAACGTTTTGTTTTCTCGGCAGGCGCGTGTTTGGATGGGTTTTGCCGATTGCCGTGTTTTTTTGTGCGTTAGCACAAGCCCCGGTCAGCGAAGTGGCACATTGGCACCCGTACGGCCGTACGGTCCATCACGTGTAGAAATGTGGTGGTATGCAATCCACTCATCAAGTAATTGCTTGTTGCCTCTGTTAGGGTGTGTGAATCGCTTTTGGCTGAATGAACCGTGGTTTTCCCTGTTGCATCCAGGTTGTCGTTTTTTTTTACCTGTTAGGATGCTTCTTACGGGATGAAAACAGGCTGGAAAACTATCGGAATCGGAAGCGTCTCTTTGAAACGGATATTCGATTGTAATTTTATCATTTAAAATTCTCAATTTTTTGACATAATACCTAGAGGATATTGACATTTATATATAGCAAAAAGGTAACGGTCGGAAATGGTAATCCATTGGTATGGAAAGATGAGCTCGATCGAATGCGGGAAATGTTACGTGATCATTTTCCCCCCTTCATATCTTGCCATGTGAAGTGAAATACAAGCTCAACTCCTCGGAAAAAACACAGACCTTTGAACGCGTATAAATGGAAAAGACGGAATAAGAAAAAAACATATGATTATGACATGAATTCAATGCAAAATAGGCGATTGCAAAAACACACACACAAGAATGATCTTTTGATGATTGATCGTAAAAAACACAGAAATTCAGATGGATAATATATCGAAGACAATTTTCCAAAATTTAACTATAAACAAGCCATCTAAACATTGTAATTAGCTAGGAGACACCGTAAGAATGCGTATTTGCTATAGACACCGTGGAAAAAGACTGGTAATACTGCTAGACACCAGCGAGTTATTTCGTTATAATCGGAGGAATTGGAGAGAGAAACAACAATGTAGTAACGATTCTACCCTATTGATTTTTTCTTTTCTGTGTTCTTCTCTCCTCGTTCCTATTCTTTCTACTCTCATTCTTTCTATCTCTACTCTTTCTTCAAGCGAGCCTTGGGAAGGGAGAGCGTCGGCGACGGCACGCGAGGTTGCGGGCCAGTGCGGCGCCTCGGCTAGCGGCGTTGTAATGGTCGCCCGCAGGGGCCGGGGCTAGCACAACGCGGCGGAGGTGGCGCCAGAGAAAGAGGGGAGGTGGTGCCGATCACCGGTGGGCGTTTGGTCGACTCGTAGTTCGTAGGTAAGGGCGACCGGCTCGGCAAGTCGTGATAAGGCCAGAAAGCGTGGCGGCCCGAGCCGGCTTTTGGGTAGCTCGACCGGATGGGTCAAGTGTGGTCAGTCGGCTGGGAAAGAAAGAGTTTGTGAAGACGAAGTTGGGCCCATCGATGCCGATAGGAGTGCCCCGGTAGAGGAAGAGTGGCTGAGTGGGAAGGCCGGCGCGCCGCTTTGTACTCTGCCATCGGCGCTCCCAGGCTTGCTAAAAGAAGAGATCACCCACACCCGAGATCCGCAAATCCACCTAAACTCTATTGGGCGGCTGCAACTCCACCGCTAACTCCCGCCGGCCGAAGGGACTCCTTGTCCACGCCCACGTCGCTTCGTCGGCTCCGGCGATCGCCGCCAATCTGGAAAAAGAGAGAGATAGAGAGAGGGGGCTTACATGTGAGGGTCCACATTGGATCATTTGAGACCGAAGGGCAAACTTTCCTTTAATATTTTCTCTCTCATATCATTAAAACATAAAATAATACGCAGGCTGTCCACAGCTAATTACCAGTTTTTTTGGATGCCGTAAGCAAATGTGTTTCTTACAGTGTCTCCAACTAATTACAGCGTTTTTTATGTTTGCTGTAGCGTTTATTTTGCATTCTCCAAATATCTACAATATGTTCAATTCCATAGGAATTTCAAAAGGATACAATAAGATTAATTCTTTGTTTTAAAAGCTCTCATATTTTTTTTTCTATAATGTTAAAATTCTTTAAAATTTTAATATATTTTTCCATGTGAATCAAGGACCCCGAGAAGCCGCAATTTCCTGGCGGGTGATGAGGAAGATAATATGTTTAGGTCCCAAATTTCCCGCCATTGCCTATGGCTGCAGTGCCTGTTCGTTAGCAATAGCGGCGGACCACACTCTCGTGAGAAAGGCCAGCGATATCCAGTTTGCCCTTTTGTGAACGTATGGTAATGAATTAAACAAACTAAAGAGAGAGCTATGAAACTTTTCAAAATGGAAAAACGAACACCCAAAGGAAAAAGAGCCCGAATTACCCCTACATCGCAGATAAAGTCATTTTAACACGTTAACTTTTTAAAACCGGACAGCCAAATCCCCAACCTAATCTGAAGCGTTTTTTTTAATTTACCAACAGTATAGCGCAGACACTTTCCAGGCACGCACACTTCACCCTATGAACGCACACACGTAAACCCTACCTCTGAGCCA